>VDFB02047397.1:32715114-32733298 GCA_007258455.2 Sequoia sempervirens
GCAAATACCTACAAACTATAAGCAAGAAAGTTGGAGATAAGTAGTTGCTAAGGAAAAAATGGAGGGGGAAGGCTTCTTTTATAGACAACTATTCAAATAGATGGACGAGATCGATCATCTAGAAAGATTCCAAGATCGACGGATGAGGATTCATGAGATGAAGGTTACAAAATGGATAGTCAAGATTAGAAAGAGCCCAAAGGTAATCGACACCGAGATTAAAAAATGAGATAGTGGAGGGATAATGGTCAAATTAAAAATTGGAAATCATTATTTCATGAGAAAGGAATCTATGGACAAGTGGAGGAACAAATAATTTTTTCAAATTATTTATTTGAGGGAGAAAGGCAAGTGGGCATTTAATTAAAACAATTTATAAAATCATTTTAATTAAATAGGAGAAAATGGGAAAGAGCAATAAATAATTAATTTGAATTAATTATTTAATGAAAGAGAGGGTTGGGGGATAATTAAATAATTTTGACAATTATTTAACCATAGAGGAATTAGAGGATAAGTGAATAGTTAAATAATTAACTTTAATTTTTTGACTATAGACGAAAGGTAGATAAAGAAATAATTAAATGAATGATAATTTATTTAATTATTGGAGAAGAGGGGGAATTAGTGACACAATTAATTTATTTAATTGATCAGGATAGAATAAAGCTAAGAAGTGAATTAATTAAATAATTAATAGAAGAATGTGATCAAGGATAATTAAATAATTTAAAATTATTTAATTATACGGAGACGAAGACCAAGAAAAATGATGCTCATAGACTAAGACATTTTTCAATGTCTACATTATTTTTATTATTTTTCTCATAGACATTGGTGATTGTGACTAAAACAAAGACACATAGAATTCATTCTACTTTCCATGAGGCACTTATAGCTTGGTCTCTACCATTCTACATGGCATATAAAACCCTCATCATGGCTACTTCCATTGGCCTTTCAAACACCTCTAGTGAGCTAGGATACAAAATATTTTATAGGTAGCTCCACCTAATAGGCAACACTTTCTTCCATTAGTGCAAAAAAAAACTTTGAACAATAATGACCTTGAACCCTTTTTTAAGGGATTAAAGGTAGCATTCATAGTTGTTTGAAGCTTACCAATGAACTTACAAAATCTAACAAAACCTTAAAAATGTTGCATATCTTAGGTAGCACCCTCAGGAGATCCTCCCACTAGTAAGGTTGCACCACTTTTTTGATGTTATTATAACAATTTTTGTAAATAGTTTCTTGTTATTGTAACCATTATTATAAACATTTCTTAACCTAACATTAAATGTTCACTATAAATAGTTAACACTTTCTATCAAGGAGCTAGAATTTTTTCTAAGGTCAATATTTAATCCTAATAGTTAATTGAGTGGCACCATCAGTACAACACCAATTATGCAACCACGATGCCACCACTAGCCACCTACCCTCTTCTATGTGCTTGAATTTTTTCCCTTTTTTTGCATAACTTTCAAACCAAGGGGTCTTTTTTCAAACTTGAGTAGTTGATAGAAAGATGGTTTCATTCACTATTCCACAATGATGTTTTCTTTTTTTCCAAATTGTGTTGTTTTAAACTATTTTTCACTCTAAAGTCTATTTTTTATTTAAATTTGGATGGGGCATAACTTTCACCCCATTTTTTTTATAATTAAAATAAAACTTATAAAATTTGAAGGATTTTGATTATACATGGAATTTTCAGATTTAATATCCTTTTATTTTTAAAAATTGTAAAAATCACCATATTCTATAAATGGATGATTTAAGCTTATATCTTGAACAAATTATAATAAAATGTTGTCATGTTTTCTAGGAGAATTATTTTATAGCACTGATCCAATTTGTAGGGTTTCTAAGGTATAATTTATGTACCTCCTCATGTATTTCAAAATAGATCCTAAAATTGATCTATTAATTTTTTATAACTTTCATGCATGGAAAATTAAAGTATAGATTATTTAGTCAAAGGGTTTATGGAAAATGCTAAATGGTCAACAATTCCAAATCACAAGAGATTATGAATAACTTCTCTATTAGAAAAAGTTGGATGAGGCCATGGGTATTATTGGCCTCCATGTATCCAATAATTTGTAATTTGTAATTTCATCTTGTAAATTATGTATATCCTAAGAAAATGTGGGATATGCTTAATGACTTATTTAAAAATTTGATGAATTTAAAGTACTTTAATTGGATGTATAATTGATTCCACTATCTCTTGATGTCTCTCTCAACATTGAATACTTTTTGTTCAGATTTAAGTCTCTACTTTCCCATCTTTAAGGTTGTGGAAAAATAAAATTAGATAAAGAATGTGGAAAAATAAAATTAGATAAAGAATGTATCTTCATGCTTTTTAAAATATAAAAGGTCTCTTTCACCTCTTTATTCTACCTTCTACTCTACTATGGATGCTCTTGGAACAATATTTAATATTTCTACTTTTGATTTTTTTGGGAAAGACTCATGGGAGAAAAATCTTAGTTACTCTCCATGAATTCTATCACCTCTTCAAAAAGTTAAGATCTAGTGGCCCAAACAAATAGCGGATAAGGTAAGAAGTATTATAAATAAAATAGTGTAGAATTAACTTTGAAATAAATCAAATTGATCTAAGAAAAAGAATAAAATTGATCTACAAGTCACATCATCTAATTGAAGTAATAATTATCCTATTATAAAGTAGAAAAAAAGAGCTCCATGTACTTTTTTGTGGATTACAAAATTATGATGTCAAATTTTGTCTTGAAAGGATTAGAGCCTTGTAAGAGCCATGAAGAGACAATATTGATATTCCCAAACCTAGAAAGGGTGAATCACTTACAATTAAAGGTTTGGACTCATTCAAAGAGAATTAAATATTAGACTTAGGATCTTGACATCGTATGAATCACTCACATGATCTTCTTGCATCCCTTTTTGACAACACTACTCAAATTATAGTGGGTAACTCTATATTGATTTTGGTTTTGGGGTGAAATATTATATATTTTATGGATGGTTGCATTGAGGATGTTCTCTATGTTCTTGAGATTTTTTCTAGAGTCTTCTCTTTGTATACCATATTTCCATAAAGGGGTTGGGAAGATAGTTAAGTTTTCACCACATGATGTAGTTATTAGAGAAGTACAACATCTAGAGATTTTTTTTGGTTTAGGATGGGTTGATTATGGGTTCAAATCATAGAGGTTTGTGGTTTTGATTCATCTTATGATTCATCACACATTTCCCATGCAAAATTTTAAATATAATTTGGCATGAGAGGTGTGGACACCTCAATAAAATGTATCTTCAATAGTTGAGTATATAGGATATGTCACTTGTTCTTGATAAGATTTGATGCGCTGAGGGAAATTTCAAGGCTATGTCCTTGGAAAAAAATGTCCTTGGAAAAAATTAGGAACCCTTTCCTAAGGGTAAGGTCCATCATTATACTACCTTATTTGATTCAATCCATAGTGACCTCATGTCATTTTCAACTCCATTTTTAGGAGCCAAGTATGTGCTCACTGTAAGGAAGCTAAGGTAGTAGAACAACTTCCTACACTAATCTTGAGAGGAGAATAATGCAAAACTTTTACAAATCTTTAACAGTTATAGAAACTTAAACATAAATAAACACAAATATCATGCATACCACAACACAGTGATTTAGGTGGGGAAAACCCTTTTGAGAGAAAAACCCCACACTCCAAAAGTTGCCCAATACACAGTCGTAGTACAATGCCCTCATAAAATAGGGTTGCCTTCTAGGGAAAGTTAAGCTAATAAAATATCAGTTGTAAGATCTAAGACCTAATGATGAATGGTCCAGATTTACAATAATAAAATATAAATAAAATTTTCCTTTCGAGGGCACTGCCCCTGAGCCCCTGTTGAGGCATGCTACCCCTGGACCCCTCACAAGGGGAGACCCCCCTGAACCCCCTTGTCGTCATCATATGAATAGTACCTTATGTATCAACAGTAACTTATGTAATTTCAAGGTTGAGACACATTTTCCCAACAAATCTCCCACTTGTCGAACACCTTGTAAATGCAACGGGAGGCTGTATAAACACCATCTCTAAATTACTGGGGGCCAAATGGCCCATTGAGTTTGAACACCATCTAAACTTCTCTGTGCTCACAAGTTTAGTTAAAGAATCAACAACATTCATCAAAGTATCTACCTTAACCAGCTTCACCCTGCCATTTTCAACCATATCTCTAATAAAATGATATTGTACATCAATGTGCTTGGTCTTGGCATGAAATATCGAGTTCTTTGCTCTTGGATGAAATGTGTTTTTCTTTGATTTTGTGACGAAAATAGGATTTTTATTGAATGATAGATTTTGGATTATTGGATTGGATTTTTATTTTTGAAGGCTTGGACCTTAAGATTTGATTTGATTTCAAAATATTTTAGATTTAATAATCAAGTTGAATTGTGAAAAATTATATTTTTATATGGATAAATGGGTTTGGAGTTAAAATGGTTGAATTAGATGGTTATGTATTTAATTAGATTTTTCATTGATATAAGCTTAGAGGGTTGACTAATTTGATGCGGATGAATTGATGAAGGATGCGAGGGGCTGTGAATATTGATTAGGATTACCCAAATTTTAGATTTTACTTGATTTTTAATTTATTTCCTATGATAAATAAGGTTGACTTGAATGGGATTTCAATTGATTAAAATTGGTTTGAGTTTGATTTTAGGTGAATGATTATTGATCAAGACTTTATGATGATGATTTAATTGGGTATTGGATGGTGTTAATTTATATACTTAAGATAGGATATTGTTCTTAAGATAGTCTAGGTTCCAAATTGGGTATTTGGATTGATATACTTAAGATAGGATAAATTATTGTGCAAGCTTGGATTTGAGGATAATTATTGTATTTAAGGTCTTGAATTTGATTGTGTTTTTAATTTATGTAGATGGTAACTGGTTTGATATAAAAATTTAGGTTATGATTGAATTATAATTTACAATTTTAATTGTGGTTTGAGGATGGTGGATTCCATATAATATGGAGGAATGTGTTTTGATTTTGGGGTTGATTATGATGTTATCTTCAAATTTTAGTTTTCAATAAGATTATTGGATTTGGTCTTTAAAAAGGTTGGATGTTTAACTCTCAAAAATTGATTGTTGTAAGTGTTTGATGTTTTGGATTGAAAGAGTATTCACATATTTTTCACAAGGAAGACACACCAAGCATATGAAAATCCTAATTTTAATATAAGTGGGTTTCTACACAATTATGAGACCATGAATATTCCTTGTGTAGTTATATAATGCAGGGCTAATGAGGCATTAATTATTTTTTATCACTCAATATTTCTCAAACACACAAAAAGAGAGCATGCATGAACTGTAAACCTATTTCTAGGGACATGGGGTGAGTACCTTCCTAAAACTAACTACTTGCTAGTGCATCACAACTATAAGTAATTAAACTATCATATCTATGATGGATAAGTTTTTAGGGGATGTCCTCTATATACCAAGGGTATGCGAGACCAAAATATGAGAATTTGAGGTCTATCTACAAGAATTTTATTGGGATCAAACGTTTTACACTTCACATTGTCCCTAAAAAATAGAAAAAAAGACTATGGTAAACACAATAACCCTCCTTTGAAGTGAATCTTTCAGTTCTCACAATAATTTCTATACCCCACCAAAACATGTGGATCCAGGTTTTCTCCCTCGATGATGAAATAAAAGTATAGGCCAAATAAGAAGAAATAAGAGCAAGTGATTTTGATTCCTAAGATTACCTTGCAACATGAGGGAAGAGCATACACAACTTTTCTTCTTGGGATTAAAGTAAAACAAATAGAACAATAAGGTGTTTTGGATCTCCAAGATCACCTTTCTATGTGAGGAGAGGGAATATACACATAATAAGTTCTCACAAACAAAGAATAAAGGGTTCATTCCATTAAAGTTCTCACAAAAAAGAATAAAGGGTTCATTCCATTAACATACTAGTGCACAACTATACAAGTGATAAAAGGGTAAATCATTGGACAAATCAAAGCTTCAAAAAAACATGTTAGTAGTTTTCACAAGTGTCTTGGACTAGTGAAATGCTACAAAAATACGGTTAGCACTAAAAATTTACGAATGATGGATAGTTAAAAGCATAAACCCAAAGAAAATGATAAAATAAAAAAATAAAAAAATATGTTGTCAGAGAAAAGAAAAATGTCAATCTCAAAAAATAAACACTAAATAAAAATGATAAAAGAGCCTTGTTTTACAATTAATTACCTTAGGTATGATGATTGGTGAAATGGGTGCACTAATATATAAATACAAACATTGAAATAAAATGGAAATTTCATAAGATGAAACCTACACACAAAAAATGAGAAAAGTTGCAAGAAATCATAAAAAATAGAAAATTGCATAGAGAAGGTTAGTAATAATGATAAAAATTACAAGTTAATAATTCTAGAGATTAGAATAAAATATAAAATGCAAAAAATAAAGCATAGAATGATATAAAATAAATATTTAGGGTTGGGGGTGGAGGCCTTGGTGAAAAAATGTATGTGTCATAGGTTAATGGATATGTTGAAATATGTATAGATATGCTAGAACACAAAAGGGGCCAAAAAATGCAATTGAACCTACAAACATAAGGACTAAATCTACATATGAATGATTAGCACAACATGAAAACATGTTAGAAATCTAATACCCTACAAAAAATTTAGGAAAGGTCCAAAATGCTACAAAGTACAAGAAATAATGTTAGAGTTGATATGCCAATGAATGTCCAAAATGCTAGTGAAATCACTAAAGAATAGAAACATGCACTAAAATATGAATGAACATGCTGAAATTAAATTTGCATGCATTGAGTCATCAACTTGAAAAATACACAAAAGGACAACAAAAATATTTAGGAGGGATGTGGGTACCATCGAGCATGCCAAAGTGTATGCATGTAAACATGGAACATAAACAAGGATTTAAACTAATAAATTTAATCTCTATTCCCATTTAAATACAACTTCTATATTGATCTAAGAAACATGCATAAAAGGGATGAAATAAAATAACAAATCCCTCACCCATAAGTCCCTTGTTATATCAAAGGTGGGCGTGCTCAAGATGGATTGGTGCATAAATAATTGGATGTAAGGTTCTCAAAATAGAAACATAACTTTGCATTAAAAATATTTCTAAAACTATCTCATATGATAAGATATTTATAAATATAGAGGATGAGGGATCAATGGTTGAGTTTGATTTGAGTGATCAATGGTTAAGATTGATTTGGAAGATCAATGGTGAGGGATGATTAAGATGATCGATGCAATTGAAACCTCTAATTGTCACTTTGTGATAAATGCACTTGAAGAAGCCCATGATCCAAGGGATTTGAAGGGTTGGGATTTTTTAATAATAAAATAGAAGGTGAAGCTATAAAAATTCCTTTTTTGGATTCTTGAACTTTTTATTGAGTGATATGCAACCTTGATCCATTTGAAAGGTTGAATTAGCTAATCATGATTTTGATTGGGAAAATGATTTGTTGGTTAACTAATTATTTTTATTAAAGTAATCATTTTAGGGAAAAACATGAATTGAATAAATAGTTATATTTATTTAATTGATTTGGATTGGGAAAGATGGGAATGATGAACTTAAATACATAAATATTGAATTTATCTATTTAAGGCCCAATATTATAAAATGGGTGAAATGATTGGTTAATTAAATAAATTATCTTGATTTGTTTAATTAATGCTAGAGGGAGAGTGAATTTATTAATTAAATAATTAACATTATTTAATTAATTTTGGTAAGAAAATTAGGATAATTAATTGAGTAAATATAATTTATTCAATTAACTTAGAAGGTGGTGATGTGAAAGGAATTGACAGAACAAAAATTTTGAGAGACAATTTTAGGTGTCTATAAAACCTTCCCTATCATACTTTTGGACAATATTTTTAGCATACATTATAGAAATTTTCTAGGAATTATGAATCAATAATCAGATTTGAGAATGATCAAAGAGGAAAACTCAATTAATTTAGAGCCACATAATCTTGCCAATAATGCTAAACATGACCAATGCAATCTAGTACATGGAAAAATTTAAATAGTCATAGTTCAAAATATGTACAATAAATTCTTATACAATCACACAAAAAAGTGTTCATTCATAATGCCTTAATTATGCAAGTTTAAAAAGACTTAATTATGCAAGTTTTAAAAAGAAAATATTTTAATAAATAAACAAAAATGTGGTCCCTCAAACATTGTGATTTGATGATTTCAAAAATACGAAATATTTTGAAGGTAAATTATTTGATTTAAATTGAACACAATATAGGAATGTCTAAGGACCTCCTGGTGTAGGCCATTTTGCATTGCAATGAAGGATTTGTATGGGTTTGTTGTCTTGGATATTGTGTTCTTATATTGGGCTATGATGAATTTTTAAGGGTTTTCTTTGTCCCTTCTACTTATAATGTTCTGATACCAAGATGTAGCGCTTGGGAGATAATAAGCAAAAGCATTTTAAATTGTTCAATCCATTTCAAAAGGTTTTTAAGTAAATAATACCATTCATAAAAGCTTCCAAAATGAGCTCAATGTAAAAGAGAATAAATTGCATTTTATGTATATAAATAATAACATTGTGATTTATCAAGATTATGCACATGGAAAAAGTACATCAATGAATTTTCATATATATATATATGTTCATCCATACTCGAAAAAGATCAATAATTCTAATAGAAACATCTTTTCAATGTTACGTCATAAAACCTTAATTCTACACATCAATGTTACATCGGATTCTTTCATGCAATACTTCTATTTCAAAGTTTCAATAATGAATGTCAAATACATATACATATACAATGGGGCTTTACAAGCCATTCCAGAATGATACACAAGTACATCAATAGCAAATAAAACTCTGATCCTCCAACCGCCGTGACACCATCGGTCTTCTTGCAAGTTGAGGCCAAGAGTGTGATTCAGGCGCCTTTTCCACCCAACCACGAAGTACATGACTTCCCCGGGTTCCTTCCTAACTCGAAGGAATCCCCGGCCCTGCATAAGGAGCCTAGCAACCTGACACAATAAAACAGGAGGGAACTCTTGATGCATGCCTGGTGCCTATATGCATTTCTAATATGAGAAAACATATTTCTTGCAACAGGAGGTGGTAGAGACTCAAATACATATATTTCTAGGCTTTTAAAACAAATCCATCTATTTCAATGGTACAAGTGCTTGGCCAAGCATAAATAAAATAAACAAGTGGTAGTTTCAGAAAAGGTAAAACTATCGTCTCTGTGGATCCACCTTCGGCATCCTATCCTAGAAGTTACCAAAATACAGTATAATAAAGTGCAAGAACAGAAAGTTGTGCATTTTCCATACATGCTTCATGCATTCTATTGATTCTAAAAGAATTTTCTTCATTTATCACATTCATACAAAGATTGCTTTTCAAACTGATTTCCATGCATACTTAGGTTTCAAACGAGAGTTTCAAAACATCTTATGAATTTTGTAATGCCCCGTCTTAATAACCTAAGAATGTTACAAATGTGTTGTAAAGGTGTAATAATTTTTTTTTAAAAGTTTAATTATTAAGTAATTTAGTTGCATACATTCATTAAGTTACTAAACGATACACTACTTTGAGTTTTCCATAAGTGACTTAAGTATTTCGCATTGCACTTATTAATTCATAACATAAAACATTTAAATAAACTTTGCATAACATTGAAATTTCCATTCAAGATAATATCATAAAGTACATACATGTTTTTCCATTCATTGCATTTGATAATTATACAATACTCATCCATCTGATGAGGTAGTTCAAATAATAGTTACATTTTACAAATACATTGTTCACCTCTTATACAATTGAGGGATGTTTTCAAATACAAGTTTACAATATACAATAATGAAAGTACACATAAGATCCAAGTGTGAGCTTTCCATCCATGAACCTCTCGATGCCATGATCAATCTGGGGACCCAACGGAGTAAGGTGCACGTTCCACCCAACCATGGAAAAAAAATCTCAGGGTTCACCCCCGCGTTAGGAAATAGTAATGAGGTTACCTTAGACCTAATCTACTAACCCTAGACACTAGTACAAACACCTATTGGTTACATTGCTTCCATATTTTGACAATTGAATGAATTACTAATACAAGGTTAACTGTTACTTTAGGTGGAGTGTCATCACAACGATGCAAAGGTTACCCTGGAGTTTCTTCCTAGGTTCTGGCCCCCAATCCTTGCTACAATTCTAGTAACCCTACGAAACCCGCCCCTATTGCATAATCAGTTGTGGGAATCAAATGCCTCTTAAAGAAACAAGACATTGATTTGCCATTCCAAGCCTTCTCATCTTATACTCATGTCTGAAGTAGCTCAAGAGTCCTAAGAGAGGCATTTAAATCTTGTTAAGTGTTTTAATCTAACTACTGTGTTCTTTAGTTTTCACTGACTTACTAACTATTTGTAAGTTACCCTGACACCACTTTGTGTGTCGGCCCTTACAAATAGCCACTCCCCTAAACATAACATAGGTATCTAAATTTCCATGGCAAGGGTTTACAAGTGCACAAATACATCTCACAATAACAAATTCTTTTCAACTATATCAAAACACAATATTTATCGCATGCACAACCCAAGTTAACACAAGAAATACATTTGAACAATTAAACACCCCCTTTTCGCAATTCATTCTGGAAGACTTACACAACAAAGACTTTCCCAATTTTTCCCAAAAAGGATACAATAAAAATAAATTAAAGAAAAACAATTGTCTATAGTTCGGATATACTAAATCCAATCAATCAGAATAAGAACAACAAGACAATTCATCTAAAATTAAGTTTATTTTCCCATTTAATTTAAAAATAAAATCTCTACTTTGTTCAATAACATATCCACTCAAATAATTGTGATATTTATAATTTCAAAAATGTCTAATTGATTTAATTTACAAAAATATCACATTTTAAATCAAAACTAATATATATATGCACTTTTGTTAAAAATTTATAATAACAAATTTATTCTTTTAAAATATTCATATTAAAATAATTATTTTCAATTAAAAACATATATAATATATATATAACATTATAATAATATATATTATATATAATATATAATAAAAATATTATATATATATTATAATAAATTACATATATATAAATCAAATTAAAATAAAAATTTTGAATTTAAAACAAAGAGTTTAAGTTAGGGTTTCGGCTGCTTTCGTAGCCGTCCCTAAAGGGCCGCGGTGGCGGCGACAGCCTGTGCGCTGCCTACGAGGGCAGCGTCGGGCTGCCTTCGCAGCCGCTGCCTCCCTTACGGGCGGCCGTGGGGAGACCCCTGCGTCTCCTCCACTGCCGTCTGTGTTTTGATATTTAAATGAAAATTTTTTATCTCTGCGAAATCTTAATTCGCATCTACGAAAATTTAATTCCGTCCTTTTAAAAAAAACACACGCCTGTACAGCGATTTTAAATGGAAATCCACATTCAGGTTTCAAAATTTTAACAATTTAATACCATAAATTTTTCATATGAAATGTATATATATTAGTTTTGATTTAAAATGTGATATTTTTGTAAATTAAATCAATTAGACATTTTTGAAATTATAAATATCACAATTATTTGAGTGGATATGTTATTGAACAAAGTAGAGATTTTATTTTTAAATTAAATGGGAAAATAAACTTAATTTTAGATGAATTGTCTTGTTGTTCTTATTCTGATTGATTGGATTTAGTATATCCAAACTATAGACAATTGCTTTTTCTTTGATTTATTTTTATTGTATCCTTTTTGGGCAAAATTGGGAAAGTCTTTGTTGTATAAGTCTTCCAGAATGAATTGCGAAAAGGGGGTGTTTAATTGTTTAAATGTATTTCTTGTGTTAACTTGGGTTGTGCATGCGATAAATATTGTGTTTTGATATAGTTGAAAAGAATTTGTTATTGTGAGATGTATTTGTGCACTTGTAAACCCTTGCCATGGAAACTTACATACCTATGTTATGTTTAGGGGAGTGGCTATTTGTAAGGGCCGACACACAAAGTGGTGTCAGGGTAACTTACAAATAGTTTGTAAGTTAGTGAAAACTAAAGAACACAATAGCTAGATTAAAAACACTTAACAAGAAGTACATGCCTCGCTTATGACTCTTGAGCTATTACAGTCATGAGTATAAGTTGAGAAGGCCTGGAATGGCAAATCGGTGTCTTGTTCCTTTAAAAGACATTCGATTCCACAACAGTATGCAATAGGGGCCGGGTTTCGTAAGAGGTTACCAGGGTAACCCAAGGATTGGGGGCCGGAACCTAGGAAGAAACACCAGGATAACCTTTGCAACGTTGTGATGACACTCCACCTAAAGTAACAGTTAACCTAGTGTTTGTGTTATAATCAATTGTCAAAATCTGGAAGCAATGTAACCAATAGAATGTTTGTACTAGTGTCTAGGGTTAGTAGCTATGTATAGGTAACCTTATTACTATCTCCTAGCACGGGGGGTGGACCTACGGGTACCACATGGTTGGGTGGAACGTGCACCTTACTCCGTTGGGTCCCCAGTTTGATTATCATCGAGAGCTTCATGGATGGAGAGCTCGCACATGGAAATTTATATGTACTTTCAACATTGTATATTGTAAACTTGTATTTGAAACATCCCTCAATTGTATAAGAGGTGAACAATGTAATTGTAATTGTAATCATTATTTGAACTACCTCATCAGATGGATGAGTATTGTATAACTATCAAAAGCAATGTATGAAACAAATTTGTATTTTATATTGTCATGAATGAAAATTTATTATTATGCAATGTTTATCTTTACGTTATTAATTAAATGTGCAATGCGAAATACTTAAGTCACTTATGGAAAACTCAAAGTAGTGAATCGTTTAGTAACTTAACGAATGTATGCAATTAATTAACTTAATAATTATAATAAAAAAAAATTATTACACCATTTTACACTATTGCAACATTCTTAGGTTATTAAGACGGGGCATTACAGATTGGTATCAGAGCCAAGGTTACAAACACTGGACGCTCTAGGTAATCACGAGCCCATTAGGTTGACCTAGTACGTAGTGTCGCAACTGATAACCTTGGTTGAATAGTATCTAAGACTCGTAATTGTTGTGTAGGAACATGCCTAGGTGAGGAGGAAGAGGTCGTGGTAGAGGTCGAGGAGGAGGCCGAGGGCCAAACCCTCAAGTTACTCCCCCTCCTAGCCCTCACCACAGTGATCAGGCAGAACAGATGGGTTAGAGAGATGAGGGACAGAATCCCGTACAGTCAACAGTAGAGGGTTCTCAGATACGTCCATTATTAGAGGAGGTCCTAGCTCGTCTTGGACCTAGATAGGCAGATGAGCAGGAGGTTGTCAGAGAGAGGGTAGATCCCCTAGGAGAGTAGAGGACATAGCACATCAGGATGCTATCATCGCAGGTCATATGAGGGATTTACTGAGAGCACGCCCTCCTACCTTTGATGGTTCAGGAGGAGGATTAGAGGCAGAGGCCTAGCTACTGGATTTGGGTAGATGCTTTGCCATGCACCCATACGGTAGTAATACCCGTGCCAGATGTGCTATTATGCACTTGAGAGGATTCGCTTCTACATGGTGGTGCCTAGAGGAGTAGAAGCTCCATTTGGATATTGGTTCTGTGTCTTGGGAGATGTTTCTCGAGAGGTTCAGAGCATGGTTCCTTTCAGAACATTGGAGGCAGCGTAGGGCTGACGAGTTCCATGATCTACGTCAGTTAGCTATTTCTGTAGAGCAATATGAACGTAGGTTCTACGAACTAAAGCAATATGCTGGTATTGGTGACGATGAACCTATGTTAGTACAACACTTTATCAGGGGCTTAAACGCCCACATCAGTGGTGGTGTCTGAGTATTTAAGCCAAAGACTATGGAAGTCGCGGTGGAGAAGGCTCGTATAGTTGAGGAGAACCTTATTATGGCTTTAGGTGGGCACACAGGAGTGCAGATTGGAAGTGCTCCTGTAGCAGGTTTTAGTCCACGGGGTGGACAGGCATAGACAAGTGGTTCTTCCAAGAACCAATAGACACCCACAAAGGGTGGGCAGCAACAACAACAAAGAACACCTCAAAAGAACAATAACCCTCAACCACAACAACAACAAAATAGTCCTCAAACAGGAAAGGGTCGTAACTGGTGGCGCAACAAGCACAATAGGTAGGATCAGCCTGCGCAGAGTGCTCAGTCTACCGTCAGTAGGGGTAGTTTTCAGCAGTCCAATGCACCTTCGAGTGGCAGAGGATTCGGCAGAGGCACAGGTTGTGATTCATGTGGATAGCAGGGACACATAGCTAGGCAGTGTCCGATGAGAGGTCCTACTAGTTATTGGTTTCGACCTGCAGCTTCAGATCCTATGGTGGGAGATGCAGGCCAAGCACATACAGTATATGCAGCGGTTAATGACCACCAAGCCGATCACCAGAATACGGTGGTTGAAACTTCAGGTAAGTTACATGGTGTTAGTGTTTCTATACTTTTTGATTCTGGAGCCACTAACTCCTTTATTTCACCGACCATCATAGACCGTTGTGGTCTTGTGGCGATAAAGCAAGGTGGAAAATGGCAAGTTGAATTCGCCTCAGGTATGAAAGTAGCAGTAGAAAACTTAGTACATAATTGTGAACTTAAAATTGGTACGTTAACTACCTTAGTAGATTTATATGTTACACCCTTAGGATCGTACGACATAGTACTAGGCATGGATTGGTTAGCATCTTATCATGCTGTAATTGACTGTCGACTTAAGACAGTTAGTTGCATTAATGATTTAGGTGCGAAAGTCGAAATCGTAGGTATTCATAGACCTATCTCTTTGCGGATGATATCTGCTATGCAATTAAAGAGATGTCTATGTCAGGGATGTCAACTATTTGCAACAACAGTTACTGATTTAGAAGAAGGTGAGAGTCGAGAGGTATCTCTTGATGATCATCCTATTCTTAGGGAATTCGCTGACGTATTTCTTGATGACATTCCTGGTATGCCACCAAAGAGGGATATTGACTTTAGAGTTGACCTAGTTCCTGGAGCTGAACCTATATCTAGAGCTCCTTATAGAATGACGACACATGAGTTAGAGGAACTTCGTATTTAGTTAGAGGAACTTTTAGAAAAGGGATTTATTTTTCCAAGTGTTTCCCCTTGGGGAGCACCTGTTATCTTCGTTAAGAAGAAGGATGGATCTCTTAGGCTATGCATTGACTATCGTCAATTGAACAAGGTTACGATTAAGAATCGTTATCCTTTGCCTAGAATCGATGATCTTTTTGATCAAATTAAGGGAGCTAATGTGTTCTCTAAAATTGATTTGAAATCTAGTTATCATCAATTGCGTATAGCTGAAGCAGACATTCATAAAACCGCTTTTCGAACTTGTTATGGGCACTATGAATTCACAGTAGTACCATTTGGGTTAACGAATGCACCATCTGTATTTATGAGTTTAATGAATGGTGTATTTCATACATACCTTGATCACTTTGTCCTGGTATTTCTCGATGATATTTTGATTTATTCGAGAAACATGAAGGAACATGAAGAACACTTGAGACAGGTATTGCAATGTTTAAGGGAAAATCAATAGTATGCAAACCTGAAGAAGTGTGACTTCTTTCAGCCTGAAATAAAATACCTTGGACACGTGATATCTGGAAAAGGTATTGTTGTGGATCCTTCTAAGATTCAAGCAATTGTAGATTGGCCCACATCTACTAATGTAGGTGAAGTTCGTAGTTTTATGGGTCTAGCTGGTTACTATAGACGTTTTGTAGAAGGATTTTCTAGAATAGGTCATCCTATTACTTCTCTTCAAAGGAAAGGGAAGAAGTTTGTTTGGACAGAACAGTGTCAGTTGGCTTTTCAAACACTTAAAGAAAAGTTAACTAATGCGCCTATACTCATTGTTCCTGATCCTACTAAGGATTTCGTGGTATGCACAAATGCATCTTTAGAAGGTTTAGGAGCAGTGTTGATGCAAGATGGGCGTGTGATTGCTTATGAGTCTCGTAAACTTAAAGATCACGAATTAAACTATCCCACTCATGACCTAGAACTAGCTGCGGTAGTACATGCTTTAGTTCGTTGGAGACATTTCCTATTAGGTCATCGTTTTGAACTTCATACTAATCACCGTAGTTTGTAATATATTTTTACGCAACCTAACTTGAATGCTAGGCAAAGACAGTGGATGGAGTTCTTGTGTGAGTACGATTTTGAAGTAAAGTATGTTCAAGGCAAGGAGAACGTAGTGGCTAATGCTCTTAGCCGTCATAGACATGAGATCTCTGCAACTACTCTTGAAGTAGATTTGAGAGGTCAAATATTAGTTGCACTTCCTACTAATAGACTATATCAGGAAGTAAAGTCAGAAATTGAATCGGGTAGACCTTTAGAAGGTTGATTTGCAGGTTATGTCTTAGAATCGGATGGTATATTACGGCATTTAGGTCGTATTTATGTACCACATGTTGAGAGTCTACGTACATTAATCATGACTGAAGCTCATCGAGCTCCATATTCAGCTCATCCAGGAGTTAAGAAAATGCATGCTGATCTTTAGCAATTGTATTTCTGGCCTGGTATGAAACGTGATATTACTGATTATGTATCGAGATGTCTTGAATGTCAGCAAGTCAAAGCTGAACATCAACATCCCGCTGGATTATTGCAGCCACATCTCATTCCTAAATGGAAATGGGATATTATATCCATTGATTTTATTGTAGGGTTACCTACGTCATCACGTCGACATGATGCCATTATGGTAACTGTTGACCGTTTGACTAAAGTAGCTCACTTTTCACCTGTACGATCATCATACAACACTTCATCCGTAGCTAGGATATTCATGGAGGACATAGTTAGATTGCATGGGATTCCTCGTAGGATTATATTGGATAGAGATCCCGTATTTACTTCAGCCTTATGGACTTCATTACAACGTGCTCTTGGTACACAGTTGAACTCTAGTTCAGCGTATCATCCTCAAACCGATGGTCAAACTGAAAGAGTTAACCAAATATTAGAGGATATGCTTAGAATGTACGTAATGGACCAACAGTCTTGTTGGGAGGATTATTTGTACTTAGTAGAATTCTCTTACAACAACGAATATCAGAGTTCTATAGGTATGCCACCATTTCAGGCATTATACGGTTGTCCTTGTCGAACTCCTTTGAGTTTGGATCGACTTGAGGATAGAGTGCTACTTGGGCCTGAGATGCTTCGTGATATGGAGCAATAGGTTGACCGTATTAGAGAGCATTTGATAGCAACTCAGGATAGGAAAAAGAAATATGCCGATGCGCATAGGATAGATCGACAGTTTACTGTTGGTGATAGAGTGTTTCTTCGAGTGCGACCGTGAAAGAGTCCAATCCGTTATGGAAAAGGCTCTAAGCTTGCGCCTCGTTTCGTAGGGCCATTCGAGATTTTAGAGAGAATTGGTCCCGTGGCGTATCGACTCGCCTTACCACCCAATTTGTCTCGTATTCATGATGTTTTTCATGTATCAGTTCTTAGACCATATCATCCCGACATATCTCATGTACTTGATTGGAATGCGTTACAGGTAGAGGACGGGCAGCTGGCTTTGGAGCCCGTGGCCATTCTACAGCACCGGACGCTCGGTCTCAGGGGTCGAGACGTTGATCAGGTGAGGGTCCAATGGGATCCTAGCTATGAGGCTTTGGCTACCTGGGAGGATGTGACACGCATGAGGGAACTTTATCCCTATCTGTTCGCAGGCTTTCAGGAGCAAGCCTGATCCTAGGGGGGGAGGATGTAGTACCCCTCCGTTTATGCTTATGCTTCTTGTTGTTATGTTTTTATACTGTTAGATCTATGATGCTTTGTTGGATATTTGATCACTGGTTTTGAGCGATAGTGGATTATTCTGTGACATGATGATACTTTGCATGGGATTATTGTTTTCTGATATGCTTTGATATAGCGTAGATGTTTATTTTCAGTTATTTATTGATATGTACATGTTTATGATGGACTAACAGCTATTCATTTCGTCAGTTTGCTGTGAAGTGTATTGGTGTGGAGAA
>VDFB02047397.1:32735328-32745979 GCA_007258455.2 Sequoia sempervirens
GGGGAGAGACATAGACGGAGTGAGTGAGAGAGAGAGAGAGACCTAAGAGATGGAGAGGGGGTAGGAGGGAGAGACTTGAGAGAGAGAGAGAGGGTAGAGGGTTTAGGGTTATGGGTAGAGCGGAGAGAGATAGAGGGATTCAATGAGAGAGACAGGGAGGGAGTGGGATAGAGATAGAGAGTAAAGGGTTAAGGGTAGATGGGAGGGAGATAAGAGTGAGTGAATTTGAATTTGGGGGAAATTTGTTGTGTACTTGTCATTTTACTTATTGATAATTTGTTTAGGGCTATAGGTTAACTGAATTGTGGGAAATTACAAAATTTTGTTCTGTAATTTCATATTTTGTTTAGCCCTAGCCTGTCTAAGTTTTGAGATAGCAAGGAAGCCCTAGTTTACTCAAGATGGCACCGACAAAGCAACTCTCTGGCCATATTGATTATTTAAGTAGAAACATATATGATGACTTCCTGGATCAATTGCCCTTGTCAACAAATGATAGGAAGAAGGGATTGGTTCTGATGCGAGGAAAAAACCTATAGGAGGGATTAGTGTATAATTGTTCCAACATAGCCTAATGGAGCTTCAATTTTTGCTCCTTGTGTTCCTTTCCTATCCTGTCTTATGTTATTGGTCTTTTATGGTGTTGGGAAAATCCTAAGGTTGGGGTTTTGTCTTTGTCTTCATGTTAAACCCTATTGTTTACCTTATGCCTTGGGTGGGATCTATTTTGATGTTACTTTTGGAGGGGTTTTAAAAAAAACTTATGCCCCATCATTTCATCTAGGCTGGGTCCTCTTGGTCTTATTGTTTCAATTCCTTCGCGTGATTTTATTTTTCCCTAAGT
The DNA here is from genome assembly GCA_007258455.2 of Sequoia sempervirens. Classification (NCBI taxonomy): domain Eukaryota; kingdom Viridiplantae; phylum Streptophyta; class Pinopsida; order Cupressales; family Cupressaceae; genus Sequoia; species Sequoia sempervirens. Next base: position 32,736,173 of record VDFB02047397.1, read on the forward strand.
CTTGGATGGCCCCGTGCTTCATCATTTTAAAACAACTTATGTCATTGTTTATCGTCTGCCTAGTGATGTCCCCTCGTTCTTTTAATAAATATTTTATTTTGCAGGGGGACAAATTTGTGTGACCATTGATCAATTATTGTTTGATCTCAGTCGCTCCCCGCCATCCTACGATGACCCCACCACATTGCTTTTTGCCATGTGTCTCATCTGGTGAAGCCGAAGGAACAATGAAATACTTTGGTAAATTAATTTGGCTTTAATACATTATGTAGCAGCTTACTAAAGCATTTGTGAGATGCGCGTGTTTCAAATTAGTGGATATGTTATGATCTCGGCGGGGAAGATGCTCGACGGTTAATGGAAAAGTTGGCGACTGTATTGAAAGAACAAGATTACCGATGATCAACATCTACGGTTGCCTGCTATCGCGTGATTGGAAGTTGCAAGGTCTTTATTGATCACAATATCGCGGGAAAATGCCACATGGATTTCCTTGGCAGCGTATGGTATGATGGGCCCTTATGGCCATGTGGACGATTGTGTCAGTTGTTTTCAAGGAAACCATTCGATGATTTGATCAAAGTGAAGGATCGATGACAAATATTTAAATCTGCATCAAATACGATTGGAGCCATTCGTGCAACGCACGAGTGAGCTTTAATGGTGGATGAGATACTTGTTGGCATGATTTGATCGAAATAAAAACAATTCTCCTACTTTTATTGTATCATAAAGCATTCAAGTATCTTTGTGAAGCAGTCTCCAAGCCAAAGATGAAGTTAAGAATTGCTATAGCAAGAAGTTGGAGTTTTTGCAAACACAAAGCCATGAGTTAATTTATGCATCTCATGGTTATTTTGAACCTGAATTTGGGAAAGTTTGTTGTGTGCTTGTCGTAGGGCTTGTTGCTAAATGTTTCAGGGCTATAGGTTAACTGAATTGTGAGAAATTGCAGGGTTTTATTCTGTAATTTCATATTTCTAGTTAGTCCTAGTTGTTTAAAGTTTGAAATTGTGAAGAGGCCCTAGTTTATCTAAGATGGCACCGCCAAAGCAACATTCTAGCCAAATTGATTATTTAAATAGGAACCTATATGATGACTTCTTGGATCAATTTCCCTTGTCAACAAATGATAGGAAGAAGGGATTGGTTTTGATGCGAGGAAAAATTCTAGGGGAAGGGTTAGTATACAATTGTTCCAATATAGCCAATGTTAGGGTTCCTCTCATAGGTTTGGAGATGTTCAGATTGTGGTATGGACAGAGGAATTTTCCTCACCCCCTTTCAAACGGTTGGATGTATGATTTGGGGAAGCTAGTGGTATCAAATGTGTTCCCTGATGTAGACTTGCTTAGGGAAGTTGTTGCACGATATGACCCTATCACACGGGTAATCAGAGATATTGATGGAAGGGTTATGTTATGCATTAATAGAGAAGAATTCCAACAAGTTTTTGATTTGAGTGAGCCTAGTGTGTACTTGGTTCTGATCAATCTTGAGGAGATGAAGTAGGATTATGGGAAGTTGAAGTCACTTTTCAAAGCCAAGTTGCTCCCACCTCATTTGGCAAGGGCACGAGGTTCAAGAATTCATATTAGCCCTAGTGACCAAGAACCTTTCAGATTAAATTGTTTTGCAAATCATTTCTTGGCCACTTTTTATTCATTATGCTAGATTCTAGGTTTCAATCCTAGTATTGTGATGCCCATTGCTTACATGTTCATGGGGGTGCAAATACAACGCCCTAACTTCTCTGTAACTTATGATTTTGCTTCTTTCTTGGCTGAAAGGATACATGAAGGGCTGTCAAAGTTGCAGAAAAATGATATAGGCACTCAATTATTTTGGTATTCTTTGTTAATGTATATGTTCTTGTTCAAGAATGCTGACTTTTTCTCTGAGAAGATGGAATTAAGGCAATTAGTTGATGGAGAAAGATTGCCAATACAAATATGGGCTGCAGATTTATCTTGTAATAAGGAAAGCACCAGTTATGTGCAATTTGATAATTGTTTTGCTTCTAGATTGAGGGCTAGACTGATGGTGAATGTACTCAGGATTCTTGAGGAATTGCATGATTTTCTCAGACCAAAGGGGAGGAGGCCAAAATTGAAATTCTACCATAACTGGGGTGACATTATTCCATACCCAGTCAACACTGTTTTGAGGGTGTACGGTTTTCAAGGGACCCCTCATATATTTCCATACAATGTGCCACCAAGGGTGGGGTTTGTAGAGGCCATGTGGTAGATTGGTTGTATCCATGAGGACAACGTTACTAGGAGGGGTAAAGGAACTTTTTTCCTAGATTATATAGTGGTATCATATTTTGTATTTTCAAAAGGGCCTAGGTGCATTTTGGAAAATTCTTTGAAGATTACCATTTGAAGTGTGGTCCAAAGTGGCCGCATGATCCTGAGGGTTTCTTTTCCCTTTTCAAACAAAGAATAAAAGGTGGTAAGTTTGTGCATGAGTTCAACTTTCCTGAGGATTTGATTAGAAATGAATTTGACCTAAATAGGCAAGAGTTGAACAAGGAGAAATGGATAGCTTATGATAAGCTATTGGATATTGTGCAAAAAATGGATCCAAAGTATTATCCATTGTTGGAGTTCAGTCCACACCATAAGAAAATTGACTTTCTGATGGAGAACTTCAAATAAATTATGGACACCTTGAGGACCAAGAAGATAAACTTAGAATTGAGTTTGGGTGTATAGGAACAAGGTGTCAGGCCAATTGAGACAAGGCCAACATACCAACCTACAAAAAGGTGGCCCATTTACAGGAGGAAAAAGGATGACGGTAGTGATGAGGAGGAAGTGGATAGAAAAGGAAAACAAATAATGAAATTGCCTACACAGCCAAGTCCAAAATTCAAAATGTCTGGGGAAATTAAAATCATTGATTTGGAATCATCACCTGAGGATAGTCCCTCATCACCACTATCCGAGCCAAGCCCTAAGAGGAAAAGAACTGGTCAACCACAAGAGGATTTGATGGATGAAATTATTGTTACTGATCAGGATATGCAGATTGGTATGTCTTTCCCTCCTAGGCCAGCTGAGTTGGTTTTATCAGACTTGGATATGAAAGGTAAATATGTGCAAGATACAAGGATGGAAGCATGTAAGGAGTTTCTAGATGATGATGCATTTGTAAAAACTCTTATCTTCTTGCAATTAGTATGGAGGATGAAATTTGAAGAATACCAGGATAAGTGTAAGAAGAGAAGAGAATTGAGGCCTGACAGGTCAAACCAGGAGAATGATGATGAAGTGAAAGTTGAATTAATGGATGAATTCAAGAACGTCACTCCTGAGGAAGGAAGAAAACTAGTAAGTCAGGATGGTGTCTTGATTTTACCTGAATGGGACATTGCAGATGCTATAGCTTTTAATGCTATTCTAAAGTCCAAGCATCCCTTGCAAGAATCTGAAGAAGAGGTCAAGGCAACATTGCAAGATTCTGCCTTTAGTGAAGAATATGAGACCTTGGCAATTTGGGCATTGGCCCCTCAAGGGAAAAAGCTAAATGTTACTGATATTAACCCAAATTTTAGAGGAGGGTTAATAATAAAGAGGGATTCAAAGACCTCAACCAATGAGGCTACTAATTTAACTGTAAATGTGGCCAAATTGGCCCAAAAGACTGTTGAAAGAGAGGAGGCTGAAAAGAAAAGCCTAATGGAGAAATATAATCTTTTAATTGGGTAGTATAGTAAGATACAACAAAGGAATATTGAACTGTAGACTGAGGTGGATTGGTTAAGGTACAAACAGATTGAGGAAGCATCAAGTGCTCCAAGGATTAGTACATTGCCTTCTACATCAGGGTCAATGCCTCTTGCTTCTCCTATTGTTTCCACACCAAGGTCTCCTAGTCAAAATCCTTCCCTCACCCCTTCTTTAGAACAAATTGATGAAGAGGTAGAATGCTTTGTTGATCCTACGAAGAAGTAGCTAATGCACAAAATTGAAGAATTACAGGCATCATTGAAGGTAACTAAGGAGGGATCCCTTTTAAAGAAAAAGGAGATTGTTACTGTTGTCTTAAGGCATTTGAATGAGAAAGTTGATAATAGATTATCATCTATATATTCTTTATATTCTTTATTATTAGATGCAATAAAGAATATTGATAGGGATTAGGAGGTAGTTATACCATTAATTGAAAATTGGATCCCTAGGGTCAGTGATTTAGATATAATGTATAAGGCCTCAAGGTTTGATATAAATAATAGGCCCCAATCATTAAGGCCTACTCAAGTGTTAGTTAAATCATTGCAAGGTTTTCAGACCTTACTAGATGACTTGAGTAGGAAGATCAAATAGTTGGTGAAGAATTTTGATGATTGGGGTAGCACATTGTTACCTGACATAATTGATGAGCAGGGGAATATTAGGTCACTCCAACAGTGGAAGGATTAGGCAAATGAGGTCATCAATGATCAAATTAAATTAATTTGTGATGACTCATATTATGATTTGTTGGTGAGTTGTATGGACAAAATCATTGGCACCAGCTCATTTTTGGAATCTTTTGAAAGAGAGGAAAATCAGGTAGCAGTTAAATACACACCTTATACTGTCAAGGTGAATGAGGTAATTAATTTTGACTGGACAACTGATGAGGAATATCAAAAATGGGTAAATAAGTATTTAACTGAGGAGGAGTAGAAGAGTGGGCTGCTAACGGTTGGAAAATCAGCTATTGCAATTACAACGGATTCCAGTTTTGTTTTTGGTGGCAGTCTAGGTGGGGGATTTTTGAGGTTTTTTTCTGCTACATCGATCATTCTCAGTGGGCACTATGAACAAAAAGATTCTTCAGGGTGATTGATGTTGTAACAATTTTTGGAATATCACCAGGTGTTTTAATTGGCTAGTGACACATGTACTTTCTGGCCTAATGCTTGTCTGCTCCTTCATTTTCTATAAGAAGGATTTCAAGGCCAAAAGTATGGGTTAGCAAGTTAGATATTTTTTGGTTGATTATAGGTAGAGTTGCAGAGAAAATTGTAAAGTTCGATGGTTTTAAGGAAAATGCAATTTAGGTTTTGAGTCATTCTGTAGTAGGTTTTGAATTCATGGGGATTTGATGTTTTATGACAGTACTAGAATTTGAATTGAAATGATTAATTCAAACTCATGTCTCTCCTTTGTACATGCATATCTGAATTTTGAATAAGATAATCTTGGGGTTGTCTCATTCATCTCACTGTTGTGGTGTGTATGATTTATGTTTTGGCTTTAATTCAAGGAATTAATTAAAATGCTTGAATGGGATTGTAGGTGGATATGTTTTGTATAAGGATTTGATAAGTAGTATTGGGTTAGAATACATGTTGATGAAATTGTAAAGCAATGTTCTCAAGGATCTTATATGTTATGTGTTAAATTTGTCATAAACCCTTAGATGTTTATGAATTTGACTCCCTTAATGGATATATGGCACTAATCTAAGTTGTACTAATTTGTATGGTTCAGATATTTTGTTTGTCTTTACCTAGCTTGCTACAAATTGCAAATCAATGACTATATTTACACTGTGGAATGTGTTGTAGTTATCTCATGCTCCAAATAGTTGATATTACTGATGAACAACCAATTCTATTCAGTATTATGCTATTATGTTGAGCTATTAAATGAGATTATCTATTTTTGTTAATGTTGTTTATGATAATGGTGCAAGGTTGTAAATGCATTAAGGGATCACCCTCCCTAGGTCTTCAGAGCCCAAAGTGTAGGAGGTCTTTAAAATACTCGCAGTTGGTCTAGGTCCTTCGAGCTGCCCTTGATTGGAATTGGAAATTCCATAGGTAGATTAGAAGACCAACCGTTATAGTAAAAACAACCAACACTACCCTTAACCCTTAGCCCTCTATCTCTCTCCCTCCTCCTCCATCAGCGGATCCTCTATCTCTCTCCCTCTGCCCACAGCCTAAGCCTAAACTCTTAACCCTTAAACCCCAGAGCCCTTGAAGCCCTTAAAACCCTCTGCCTACCCCTCTCTCTTTCTCTCTAAGACTCTCCTCCTGCCCCTCTCCTCTCTCAGGTCTCTCTGTCTCACTCACTCTCTCTATCTCTCTCCCCTCTACCCTTAACCCTAAACCTTAAACCCTTAACCCTTAAACTCTAAACCCTTAAACCCTCTACCCTCTATCTCTCTCCCACTCCCTCCCTCCCTCCCTCTCTATCAAGTATCACCCTCCTATTGTCTCTCCTCTTAGGTCTCTCTCTCTCTCTCACTCCTATCTTTGTCCCCTCTACCCTTAACTGTCTACCTTCTACCTTATACATGGGTATGTAACATGACCCAATAGTTGAGACACATTTCTATCTATTTGCACTTTTGTGATTTCCCTAAGTATCACTTAAGGGGGGGTGTTAGAATTAATACCATATCTATTCACTATAATTAAGGTTACTTAGGTTGATGAGTTTAGACAACATCTTGTCCAATTGAATGTGCACTCTTTAAGCCTCTAGAGTTTGCTAAGTTATTTTTTGAACCTCATGTGCTACCTTTTTGAGGTTGGAATTCCTAAACAAGTTCATAACAACAAAAACCTTATGCTTCCACAAAATTAACACTTGCATAAAATGATGAGCCTAATTCGCCATTATCAAAGAGATTGATAAGAGTTAATTGAAATGTATATTACAAGTTTGCTTAAATAAGAAAGGAAGAGGAAATCCTCCTATCATGTGGATTAAGAAGTGTCCCATCATGTGGCACAAATAAGTATACAAGTGTCCTATTGGTGTCAAATTTAGGATCACTTGGAATGTGCAAAGCAATAACCCATTTGACCAAGTCATCAACCTTGATGCCAAATGTTGAGTGACCTTTGAGATGAGATGTAAATTATTTCAACCCCAAGGTATGCACATGAGGTTTACCAAAAAACTTGGTAACCTATTGAGGAATAAGGTTGCACTTTTAGTTACACAACATTTTTTCTAACCTCAACAACATAATTAAACTTAATTATCGTGAATAGATAAATTATTCACTCTAACATTTCATATGTGAAAGAATTCAGGTTTGGGAGAAAATCATAAACCAAGATCTTATTAAATTCAAAGGTTAATTATTTGAATAGATTTATGTTGGGTCTTAAGGTAAATAAGATGGCAAAGAGTTATAGGTCAAATATTTAGATATAAGATAACCTTATAATGTAAACCAAGAATCATATATAATTAATATGAGCCTTGTCTCTTCCAGTTGCATAATATTGTAAGTAAGGGTGACTTAATTTATGGGTACTATAACCACACTTTATTAAAAATATGTTTAATGTTGAAAATTAGTTCTTTTGATTATTTATTGATACCATGGTAAATTCTTTATATGACCAAAACATTTTAAATACAAGACCCTTGATATTATAATTATTATATTAGCAAAGGAACGATGTTATAGCTATGGTGAACTACAATATGATTGTATACTAAATAGAAGGAAAATTCCATTTAATTTTACAATATTCTTGAGACCAGTTTAAGAGATAAACCCGATGTAGCCATGCTATGTAACATCTCCTGATACCTTACTATTGACCATCTTTGTCATCTTTAGTATCAATAAATTACCCAATCTATGAGCTAGACTATTATTAGATATGGGATTGCACAATGGGGTAAAGGAAATTAGAATATCAAGAATATTATAGATAATATTATTAATGGGTTATGTTTTTATATATTGGTCTAATGTATATGGTGTTTCAAACTTTCTTAATCGATTTTCAAGCATTGATTATCCTTAAAACAAGCTTATAAATACTATTGGATGTCCTTCAAATATATCAATTGACCCGTTGAGTATAAGAACCTCAAGATTGAATGTATTGTGTAAATTTAAAATGGAAGTACTTTCCTATTGGTTTGTGTGAACCAAGGTAATTTTTTGTTGAGCAATAAGCCTAGCCCCTATTTTGATAGGAAAAACCAAATTATGTTCAAATTGACTTATGAATAATAATCTAGGTAGGTTTTAATTCAAGACCTTGATATCCTTAAAGGGAAGTGTTATTGGATGTGTTGTTAAATTATATTCTTATTTAGGATTTCCCTAACTACCACTAAGATTTTTTATTTGATAGAAATATTTTTAAAAATTGGGTTATGGGAACCTATGCATAGGTACTTTGAAGAACCTTGTAAGTAGAACTACTTTTGACTTTGATATTTTTGGAATTGGGTACGTAGGCGGTCCTTGGGTGAAGAATGTCTTTCTGACCTCAAACCATTAGGGGGAGGGTTCAAGGGGATAACTTCAAGGGTTAGGGTTGTTCCTAATTGTCTTGACCTACAATCCCCATTTAAGATGTTTTGAATTCTTTGTGATACCAAAAGCAGAAGAATAGTTGCTTTATTTTGATCAAACCATGGGAATATATGTCATGTCTGCCATTAAAGCTTACTCATGCATTGCATGAACGACTCTAATCGCACTTGATGCAAATTCAAATATTAGTCGTTGATCCTTCACCTTGGTCAAATCATCGGACGACTGCCTTCAAAGCAAACTGACATAGTCTCCATCGTGGCAATAAAGGGTCCACCATACTACTCATTTCTGAGGAGATCCACGTGGCGATCACCCCTGATATTGCAATCAATAAAGACCTCACAAATTTTGATCACATGATGGCAGGCAACCGTGGATCTCAACCATCAGCAATCTCGTTCATTCAACACAATTTCCAGCCTTGTTATTAACCATTGAGCACCTTTCTACCGAGATTATAACATCTTCGTTAATTCAAAACACGTGCATATTATAACTGATTTAGTAACCCGCGGCATAATGTATTAAAAATGCATCAAAGTATTTATCATTCCTTTGGCTTCACTAGATGAGACACGTGGCGCTCGCCCGTGATATCGCGATCAACAAAGACAATGTCGTGGGGTCATTGCGGGATGGCGGGGAATGGCTGAGATCACACGACGATTGATCTACAGCCATGCAAACTTGTCCCTTTGCAAAATAAAAATATTTATTAGGGGAGAGGGCCCAGTAGTCGTGCGGGGTCCAATAGTCGTGCACTCAATCGTGATGATAATACCCAGTATTACCACATATTTATACTATATATTGTAAATAAATAGTCCAAATGTAAATAAAAAGAAAACCAAATGTTGATAAAATGGACCCATACTTGAACACTGATGAGAGAACTCTAAATGTTATATGAAAAACATAAATACATTCATGAAGAAATAAGTATTTTTTTTGTTTCAAATAAAATATCATAACCTCCACCTTATATCATTTAAAAATAAAATGCTCATTTAATAAAATAAAGACACTCATTTAAACAAGTATTGCTTACTTCATGTTGAAAAAATATTGTTCTTATGTGTACAACAATTGGGGTAGCAATGTACAAGCATTGGATAATTTTATATTAATAGTTTGTCCTATCACAAATATAAAAGGTGAGCACAATAAATAACATGTATTTTCCCATTAAATGTGAAGAATTTTCAAAAAGTTTTAGTGTTCAACTATTGGTCTATTTTTGTTCAATATAAGTTGTATTTGAAATAATTATGTGTTGTTTTTATAACAACAAATAGATTTTTTGTGTTCAACTATTAGTCCATATGTGTTGAATATAAAAGGTAGAGATATCAAAGATTTATGGTTATCAATAAGTATTTGGTCCACTTAGGTTTTATATTAATTTTAATTTAAATAAAAATATCATATTCTACAAGCAACAAATGATATTTTTTTGGTTCAACTATTGGGGGTTCCATGATTAATTTTTGGTCGAATCTTTAAAAA
>VDFB02047397.1:32746079-33058526 GCA_007258455.2 Sequoia sempervirens
AACAAACTAGCACCAATTGCTTTCTAAAAAATGCTTGTTGAAAGCCTCATGGATTGTGATATTGGTGCCCAAGAGAGTTGCCACCTTTTTCCTAAACTTCTACTCTTCCTATCTAGCAAGAAATTTGTTTCTTTAAATGTAAACCAAAGAAACTCTCACCATGTTTTAGTCTCCTCCAAATTCACAACCATATCCCCAACCTACAATGATGCTTACATGGCTCGTCCAATAAATTTAGAGTCTATGTCACTTATTGAAGTTACTAAAAAGTGGACCTTCAAAGAATCCCAAAAACACAACCAATGGGAAGAGCGTTCCACAAAAGCCACTATTCGTGTCTCCCCAGGCTTCAAAAACATCCCTACAAAAGATGAAAAATGCTTTGAAGCATTCTGTTAGAGTGAACTACTACTACACAAGTCATTTTGTAGCAAAGCTAATGATTATGCATCGTCAACCCATCAAATTATAGAACAATGGGAAAGTTTCTCATGCAGTTACCATCCTTGTCATGTGTTATGCACACCAATAGAAACTTCTAAAGAACCCGTTTCCAATAATAATGCAAGACAACAACCCAACATAATGGAAAGTCTTGTCAAGCCTATACCTAGACCTTCCTTTTCACTTTGTTGAACTAGGCATGATTGGTCGTCATGACATAGACTTGCACCATGATTGAGGATCTTCCCAATTCAATCCACATCAACAATTATTTGTTACTACATTCATAGAATCCAACCATCCAACATTTCAAGTCCACCATCTTCCCATCACCATACTCAAAATGAGCTCTCTGTCCAGCAATAAAAAGCATTTGATATACTTTTGTCACATCTACATGTCGATACTTTACAACCACCTCTAAAAATAATTATTCAAGGAACTACTGGAACTAGTAAGCCACACCTAATAATAGCCATCAAATCCACACTCATGAGTTTAGCCCCGAATGGCTAATCACCATTACTAGGTCTTACACCTAGGGTAAACCCACAATAGTGGGTTACAATTTTTCGAACGAAGAATAATTAGAAATGCTCATCAAAAAATTTAAAATGGTTTACCCCTTCTAATGAAGGGGGTTCGAATGAACCACCCCTTCTCTAATGAACCCCCTTCTAATGGTGAACTCTCCCTCTCTAATGAACTCCTCCTCTTCTAATGAACCCTTTGCACCATATAAGGGGGGTTAGAATGAACCCCCCTTCTAATGAAGGGGGTTCGGGTTCGAATGAACCCCCTTTTTACACCTTCGCTACATAGGTTTTTCACCGAATGTCAAGTTCAATGAAAAATCATTGCGGAAAAATAGTAAATTTGAGGATTTTTTTTTGAAAAATATATATCCACTAGAGGTATTGATGTCCTCGTTCTAACAAAAAAAGAAAAATTGAATTTCATTACATACCAAAAAAGTTATGCCATCCGAAGTGCACCTATGTCTAAATTATAAATGTTTTAACTTCAAAACTTAATTAAAAGAAAAATATTCAACAAAATGCTATGAAACAAAATGAAAGCCCTAGATACTTGTGTTACCAACCTAAATTCAAAAGAATTAGAGTTTTATCCTTTGTAGAAAAAAAGTTATGCGAGCCGAAGTACACACCACTTTTTAAAAATGTTGTTTACTATTAAAAACTAGTTATCAAGGGAGACACAAAAAAAATACAATTTAATTTCAATTTAAAAAAAAAAAAACATTTAAAATCTACAGACAAAATCTCACAAATCACTAGTTTACATCATTTTCAAATTCCTAATAGTTTACCTACTATAAGTGTCAGAAAGTGAAGTTTTCTCTGAAAATGTTGATTTCAATGTCAAGTTTTGCCAAAAAGTGTAACCCATTATTGTGGGATGACCCCCTACAAGTGTAGAAACATTCAACATAGAAGCATCAACAATCCATTTTGCACTTTGAATACCTATCAAAGATATGCCCCTTGCAAGGACAAACACTTGTGAGCTTCCAAGAAAGAATGTTCTTCATTAACTACATCCTTATAAATGAGATGAGCTTCACTAGTCCAAAGTTGCTACAACAAATTGACATTAGGTTATGTGAAGCAGTCCCTAGCCATAACCAAATACCATTTGAAGGATGTTCAATCATTCTCTTCGGTGACCTAGGCTAGCTTCCACCAGTCAAGGACATCCCAATATATGCTTTGACATCTAATAGGGGTACTCTATAGCACAACTTCATAAAATTTATCACATTGAACACAATCTTTTATCAAATAGGCGAGGAGCCAACACAAATTGTTTTTTGTTCTCTCCTCTTCAATTTGTGAAATGTAAAACCTACAGTTGAAGATTGGCAACTTATTATGTCTCACTCAAGCTTGTCACTGACCTCTACAAAGCAATCTACCTTTTAATCCTCCATATATCTCTTTGCAACAAATGAAATGGTCTCACTACATAATCAATGTATGTTGTTTTCTTTAGCAATGCATGTTGCCTTGTCAACTACAAAGCAAAGGGGGTCACCAAGCTCAAATCTAGATGAAGAATAACTTCAATCTAAGATCATTTTGTGTGTTGAACAAAAGGTAATGTTATGTTAAAAAATTAGGTGGAAACAAGCCTTGTTAATGGTGCACTTGGACAAGTCAAAGCAATAGTATACAAGGATGGTAAAAATCAACCTTTATTTCCCTTATTTGTTGTTGTTCAATTCAAAAATTGCATAGGCCATGTTCATGATCAAAATAACCCAAAAATGTCACAGTCACCCCTTTGAGTTGGTATCCATCGTCAAATACCACTCAAAATGGCATGTTCCTTAACAATACACAAATCACAAGGCCTAACACTTGACAAGGCAACAATTGACATTGACAACGTAAACTAACATGGCCTAACATTCACAACTATTTCAAGAGTTCGTGAACTTGCAAGCCTACATATAAAACCATCCTTCACATTCCAAAGATATGCACACATGCAACAAAGCCCATATGTTGCTTGTCAAAAAAAAGACGAGGAGCACTTATTGGTGGTGTCATCTGCAAGCTCTTCAACAAGCAATAATAGTTAAAAGTACTCTAGGTTCAATCCTTCATCTATTTTATCTATATTCTTAAATTGCAAACAATTGTGTTCATAGCATGCTATGTTAAAAGCAAACAATTTCTCCTTTCATTACTCCTAATTGTTCCTTTCAATAATCATTTGCATATGTATTTAAAATGACTATAATTTATAATTATTGTACAAAAAACAAGTTTTCATGCTTTAATGCTATCCTTATTTTTTTCACAATCAATTGTATCATAATATATTCCTCTCTATATTTGACCAACAAAGGAGTCTATGACCGTGTACTGTGTTTTCAATGCTTGTTGGAAGTGTTATATAACTACTTTTATTGTATGAAAACAAAAAAATAAATTGTACACTACCATTAAAACATGCTTTATATTGGATACATTTTCAATACAAGTTTTGTAATTCTCCTATTTATTAATTTTCTCAAAAACAATCCAACCTCTACAATTGTAGTTTATGGAAATCTATTAGCAATATGATCTATGTGTCCCAAAATTTGGGGCACTAAACAATTCTTTTGTAAAGTTGTCCAGTGAAGAATTATTAGCTAAATGTTATTCTCTCTAGACCATTCTTTGTGTTTTATTATTGTTGTTATAGAAATAAAAAAAGGTAACCTGACAAATTATGAAAAAGTAATGCAAGAATATGCTTGGTGGTGAAATTACTCTGTCAATTGATTTATGATTGTATTTCTTTTTAATTTATGTAAAAATGTTCATTTATTCTGGTCATAACTATGTGATTTATTTTCTGTCACAATTGGATATAATTTGAAGACTGACTTTATAAGCAGAGGTCCATGAAATTACATTCTTTCTTAAAAACAATTCAACCCTACATTCTACCCACAATTTTTGCATTATTCTTATTTCCATTAAATGCAATGTTTTCCAAAATATTTTTGATGTTGCATGTGATGCTTTGTATCAATCATATCTACATGGTCAAATATTAATTACACTCAATGGAGGAAGTCATATCCTAAATCTACTATGTTTGCAAAAAAAATTGCATGTGTATATGATCTACCAAGGACATAAATCAATAAGACAATTATATGAATGTATTCAATAAGATAAATCCAATGATAATCAATGTATACTCTCCTCAAATGATTTACTGTAAACCTATTTAAATTTTGATTTAATTTAATGTTCCATTAATTGAGGTAAAGTGTTCACCAAGTTTTCACAGCAAATAAAACCACCAAATGTTGAGCTATCTTTGTCTACGAAGTTGCATACATGATAAATTGTATAGTGCATCATTTGTTTTTACACCTACAAATGTAGACAGGGTAAGTTTTTTAGTCTTGTAAATGTTTCGTGCCCTTTGTCTATTCAATTGCTTATAGAGTAAGGATTTTTGTGTTGTAAACATACTGTATACAGATCGAGCATTTGAACTATTTGACAAAATAACTCAAAGGAGATGTTTGAACAGGCTCTAGGAAAATTCACCGCCAACAAATTCACCTCCAACAATTCATCGTCATGACAAATTCATCTTGTGGAAAATTCACCGCCAACAATATATTTTTTTAAAAGGACTTCAAAAACTTTTGTGCAAAAGCTACTAGTGTGGTTATTCATGTAATGAAACTTAAATTGTTTTTAGATTATGGTTTTGAAGATGTACAATTAAGATGTACAATTTGATCGAGAAGATCAATAGGGCTTATATTTGAAGATTAAAAGGGAAAACAATGATGAAATTTATTTGCTTATGCTGACACTTTTATGATGCAGTAGCCACAATAGGTTAAGCCAAAAATAGACATCAATAAAATAATAGCATTGTCTTGAAAGTTCATAATATATAAAAATATTTGGTTGGTGGTGAAATCCATATATAATATTAGCTGTTGTATTTGAATTAAGTTTCATTATATGATCAGACACTTTGGTTTTATCCATAATCTAAAGCTTATGTTTGTCAGCATATGGTGATAATTCTGCATCTAAAGCATTTAGCTTTGAACTCCATGATATAATCTAAAGGTTACCCTTTAATATATCATTTCCTTTTTTGGAGCCTTTCATAATATTAAACCTCCTGAATCTCTGTAAGTTGTTCCCAATCCTGAATCAGATTGTTTTATTTTTTGTTTATCATGTTAAACCAAATCTTACTGTATAAATCTTTTCTATTTCAGACAAATGATGGTTGATATAGAACGGTCGTTTTCAATTGCCATTGGTAAAGATTACTGTCATAGGCATGTTATTTTTAAATTTCTAAAATATTCCTCACTACAAATCCTGAAATCCCAACGATTTATTTTTTATCTACATAAAGCACAAACATTTCTTTGCTTGAAGAGATCAAGCATTAACCATGCCAAAAAAAAAAAACACCAGTTCTGATACGATTTAACAAGACACAAAAATGTCAAATATCAAATAATATAATGATCACTTCACCACAAAACACGCACATGTATAACAATAAACTCAATTACCTCATAATTTAAATCAGCTGTTTCAATCGAATTATAAAATAATTTCCAATCAATGAGATGTCAAACCTCTTGTCAGATATGTTAGATGAATAAAGTTGTTCTGAAAGTTTATACTTTCATCTACCATTCAAAAAATACCGAACTCAGTTTGACTGAGAACATTCATATGGAAGAGAGATTCTGGCGAATGCAGGCCATATAAGTCAGCAAAGGATAGAACGAATGACTACTTTTTGTTTTACCAATCTTTTGGAGCAGTGAGCAGTGGTACATAAATTTCAGACAACACACAGACACATTGTTTTGCCTGCCAATGCAATAAATAAATCTACTTTTACATAAATGGGAGCTTTGGAACATCCATCAAAACATAAAGGATAAAAGCATTTGTTGGGCATTGGTGCTATCGACAAAGCCCACAATTATTTTCCTGGCGTTGTCAGTTCCTTTCAGCTGAGGAAGGACATCCATAAAAACATAAACAACTTGCTCCAGGAAATTTCCGTATGGCGTTGTCAGTTCCTTCAGCTGAGTAAGGACTGAGTTGGCTAACTCAATATTGTCCACGGAAACTGCCTCCGTGCTCTGTAGTAGCAGGTTCAGCAGGTACATACCTTCTTCATCTTGGTCCCTGTCACATCTCCGTCAACTGCCTCCACGGAGGATGTTGGAGTGTAAAGAAAAGTAACAAAATAAATAAATAAAAATAGAGAAGAGGAGTCAATAGATTAATTAATGAAGCATGGGCTACGATATGGTTCTGCTGTGCAGGCATTCAATTGAGAAGACAGGAAGAATGGCGGAGGCATGACACCCATTTCCTTGGGCGACCAAATTCTGTGGATCGCATGGAAAAATTACAAAAATCTATGCAAGCTTAAAAACCCTCATGACCCCTTTCTTTGGGCATTCACAAGTGTTTGGAAAGTGAAAAAAAGGGAACGAGAAGGTAGATAGAGCGCTCAGAGAATGTCACGCAAAGAGGAGGAAAGAAATCGCGCAGAGGTAGAACACTAAGGGGCAGACGAGTGAGAAGAAGAGGGATTCGCATGGGAGAAGGAGGGAAAATCGCGCAGGGAGAAAACAAAAGACAGAGAGAATGGGAAAAATGGCAGGGGAAAGAGAAGACAAGTTTAATTATTGTAAAAAAACAAGTTTGCATCCTTGAATGCTATCCTTATTTTTTCATAACCAATTGTATCGTAATATATTCCTCTTTATATTTGCAATTTATAGACCAACAAAGGATTCTGTGACCATATTCAAAGATAAAAAGAGAAAAAAATGATGAAATTTCTTTGCTTATGCTAACACTTTTATGATGCAATAGCCACAGCGGGTTATGATGCAATAGCCACAGCGGGTTATGATGCAATAGGGATCAATAAAATAATAGCATTGTCTTGAAAGTTCACAATATATAGAAAGATTGTTGTATTTAAATTAAGTTCCATTATATGATCAGGCACTTTGGTTTTATCCATAATCTAAAGCTTATGTTTATCAAGCATATGGTGACAATTCTGCATCTAAAGCATTTGGCTTTGAAATTCATGATATAATGTAAAGGTTACCCTTTAATTTCCTTTTTTTTTCTTTTTTTCTTTTTTGAGCATTTCATAATATTAAACCTCCTATAGGTGATGAATCTCTGCAAGTTGTTCCCAATCCTGAATCAGATCGTTTTATTTTTTTGTTTACCATGTGAAATGGTTGTTGATATAGAACGATTGTTCTCAATTGTCATTGATAAAGATTACTGTCATAGGCCTGTTATTTTTAAAATTTTGAAATATTCCTTATTACAAATCCTGAAAACCTAGTGATTTATTTTTGTATCAACATAAAGCACAAACATTTTTGTAACCATGCAAAAAAACATCAGTTCTGATGTCAAATCTCTTTGTCAGATATGTTAGATGAATAAAGTTGTTCTGAAAGTTTATACTTTCATCTACCATTCAAAAAAAAAGTATATCTACCTAACTCAGTTTGACTGAGAACATTCATATGGAAGAGGGATTCTGGCGAATGCAGGCCATATAAGTCAGCAAAGGATAGAACGAATGAATACTTTTTGTTTTATCAATCTTTTGGAGCAGTGAGCAGTGGTACATAAATTTCAGACAACACACAGACACATTGTTTTGCCTGCCAATGCAATAAATAAATCTACTTTTACATAAATGGGAGCTTTGGAACATCCATCAAAACATAAAGGATAGAAGCATTTGTTGGGCATTGGTGCTATCGACAAAGCCCACAATCATTTTCCTGGCGTTGTCAATTCCTTTCAGCTGAGGAAGGACTGAGTTGGCAGGTCACTCAATATTGTTCAGCAGGTACACACCCTCTTCATCTTGGTCCCACAAATTCTCTGGTTCAAATTCTCCTTGATGAAAAATGGCGCTTCCTTGCCCAAGTCCAAGGATAGAATCATTTGTTGGGCATTGGTGCTATCGACAAAGCCCACAATTATTTCCACAATTATTTTCCTGGCGTTGTCAGTTCCTTTCAGCTGAGGAAGGACTGAGTTGGCAGGTCACTCAATATTGTTCAGCAGGTGCAGACCCTCTTCATCTTGGTCCCACAAATTCTCTGGTTCAAATTCTCCTTGATGAAAAATCGCGCTTCCTTGCCCAAGTCCAACTTCAGAAGATCACCCAATTGAGCTTCGGTACTGTCTAAGTCCAAAAATGTTATGGAGGATATCTCTCGCGTAATTATGCAACTTTATTAGTCCAATAATGTTCTTTAAGGTAAAATTTTAGTTAAAGCATAAAAAGATATTATTTATCAAATAAATTTGTATGGTAAAATACTCTTAATTGATTTATGTAGATATGTAATCATGAATTTATTTCAAATCCACAAACTTGTTCTTTGATAGAGAAAAAATCTAATGTAGAATTCCAAATAGTTCATTGATAGAGAGAATTTCTAAGTGCTAAATCAAGCAAATTCCATAGCTATTTAGCATGTTTTTTAAATTATCAAGCTATGTATCACCCTTTTTTGCATTCAATTCTTTAACTTAAAATTTAGTTATTCAAATATTTTATTTCCTTTCCCACTTCCACTTTTTCTTTCATCTAAATTATTTTATGATACATATATATTATTAAATTAGCCTAAATTGACCTTAATAAAATATATTTTTCTTTTCCTACTATTATAATATATTTGTTATTTTTATATGATGAACAATGTTATATTTGTTATGTTATATGATGAACAAAAACAAAAATATCACGTTGATGAATCATGCACCAATAATAATCCCACTGACAAAATTCTCACAAATTTATATTTATATTCATAAATATATATGAATTGAGCAGAATAAGCATCCTCAAGGGCATCCTGCTGAAATGTTTTTTAAGTAGCATCAATGCACCGTGTGATTATTCAGGTTGTCCTCTAACTAAGAGCACATCCTCCCGCATTAAAGTGGGATCTATGGAGGCTGTTCATTGCACTTCCTACAAAGCAATGAGCGCTTTATGAAACTGCCCATTCCAACATAAACATACAAATTTACACTAGTTAAATGCACCTAATTTCTCAATCCAAGTTGCAGATGAACATCTTATAGAGATTGCTTGATTTGATATATGCATATTTGGTCAAAAAACATACAGTTATTGCATATCACAAAAAGGGTTTCAGAGGTTGAACGTGGAAAAGGTATCCATCTTCTTGCATAGCTGACAGTGTCATATTTTTGGAACTCTATGATAGAGATGCTCAGGCAATCGAGGAGTTGCAATGGCCTCTACAGGCTTCGCCATGTAGGTTACAAGTCCGGGAGCTTCTGCGAGATCTATATCTTCTGCCTTCACTCCTTCAGGAGGGGTCCATGTGAAATGGTGAAGTAAGTGAGCCAACATAGACTGAACCAAATAAATTCCCAGTTGTGCACCAGGGCAGACCCTCCGCCCTGCACCAAATGGCAGCAATCTATAATCATGGCCCTTCATGTCAACGTCCTCTTCAAGAAATCTCTCAGGCCTAAAGGCCAATGGATCCTTCCATATAGCTGGATCCCTAGCAATGGCCCACACATTAACTTGTACAGTGGACCCTTTGGGTATATCATACCCACCTATCTTGACACGCTCTGTTGCTTTGTGTGGAAGCATCAAGGGAGTGGGTGGGTGCAAACGGAAAGCCTCTTTAGTGAGGCATTGAAAGTAAGGCAAATTAGGAAAATCTGTCTCATTGATTACTCTGTCTGTACCAATCACCCTATCTAGCTCTTCTTGAACTTTCTGCTGTACTCGAGGATTGCGAACAAGTTCAGCCATGGCCCATTCCACAGTTATGGCTGTTGTATCCATCCCTGCAGTGATCATGTCCTGGAATAGATTACAGAAATTTGTAAACCAGTTAACGTTATTTATTTGAAGTACTTGTATGAATTGGATGGCATCGCATTATGTTCTATTACCAAAAAAAGGATAAGGTGGCTAGAGAGACTTTTGTAGGATAGCCTAGAACAAGATCACAAAAGACTATTGAACAGAGAAAATATATCTACTAATGAGTATGGATTATAAAGTATTTGAGGATGATGAAACTTGATGACCGTATAAAGACATCAAGGGATATGGAGGCTTACCCAAAGGAGACCGATGATCGTATCCTCACTCAGATCATATTTTTCTTGTAGTGTAAGCAGTGCATCCACAAAATGTTGTTTGGTACCACTCTTCTGTCTAGCCAGAGTGTGCTCTTCCATAATGGCTTTGGTGAGTCTGTCTCTCCTGGCCCCATGCCTAGCAAATGCACCTTCTTCCAAAGGGAACATCCAACGGAGATAAGGAATATGTTCGGCCATAGCGAGGGAAGCCCCCAGCTTCAATCCTGTTTCATTTATTTTCTTGAACTCCACTCCTTGTGGATCCATCTTCCCTTCTTCGTTTACAAACCGTTTTCCAAAGGTAATTCTGGTAATGTTGTTTAATGCCACAGCTGACAGACATTTCTTAACGACCAAACCCTTACCTTTGCCTTCAGTACAAACAGTATTAGTCAGCAGCAATCCTCCTTAACAAATCAGAAGGGAAAAAATCTCATACTAAAAAAAAAAACTGTCTTTCAATGAATTTCCACTTCAATAATCAGAAGCGCTGAAATGCAAGTACAAGCCAGGCAGGAAAAAGAGTCAATCAAGAGTCACTAATAGGCACCCATAGATGAATATCTATAAACCTTGGTGTGAGACGACCATTTTTCTTTCTATATTTATTGGTCTAATGAATTTTCAATTATGAATACCAAAGTTTAGCACCTTTTGATTCAAACACCAACTGTTACTGATGCATAGAGCACCTCTACTCTCTCTCAAACACTCTTCACCGTTCTGTTAATTATGAGAAACATCCACTAACACCTAAAGATGCAACAACTGATAATCAAAACAAAATTCAAATCCAGAACTCAGATCCATTTACACTGCCGACATGGACAATAATAGGTACAGTAAACAGCAACTCTCCTTATTCCCGTTCTCATTGATTTCTCTTCCCCACAAATGTATCGTAGCCTCCCCCTTTATTCACCCCCAACCCAAAAATAAACCCAAAAACCTCCGCTTCCTGCAAGAAGGAAGAACAAGCCAAAAAAAGAGCTGGTCCAAAGCTGACCGTTACAAACTTAAAAGCATGAACAGCTAAAAAAGAAAAGATCTGACAGGTAGTGTGAGTCGCCGTTACAAACTTAAAAGCATGAACAGCTTAAAAAAAAGGAAAAAGATCTGACAGTTAGTGGGAGTCCACAATTAATCTGCGGTTACGTTAGTTACGAATGTCATGATTCGAAAAACTCTTATCAGAAAGCAATCATATTTGACTTGTAAAACAATTCCATTGTGAAGTGATGTAAGGCCAAGATGACTAGTGATTTCTTAAACCAATCCATTCTGGAGTGAGGCCAAGATGACCAATGATTTCTAAACCATTCCATTGTAATGTGAGGCCAAGATGGCCAGTGATTTCTAAAACCATTTAGTTGTACAGTGGTGCAATACCAAGATGACCAGTGATTCGTAAAACCATTCCATTGTGAAGTGATGCAAGGCCAAGATAGACCATTGATTTGTAATGCGAGGTGATGTAAGACCAAGACGACCAGGGTTGAGTATAAAGAAGCTAAAAGTATTTTTTTGAAGATTTAACACCAACCACACACCACTTTGGTATGCCACACCCCTTGGTGAAATAGGATAATTTTTCCAATACCCTACACGCCTCTGGGTTCCAACTTGTGTCTAGTACACAAACCTTACCATTAGGCCCACTCAGACTCTACATAAACAGGGTTTTCTGCATATGTAAGACCAATAGTATATTTTCTTGGTCCTTTTGGCAGCCCTGAACATGTCAAGTTTCACAAGTTCATACCGTATTAATTACAAAGAGTGAAAATAGCAACTTTAGTCAATTATCCTTGGTTAGCTGGCTCTCTTGGTTGTTTACAATAGGAATGCATTCAGCACTCACCTCGCAGTACTTTTGATCAGAATGTTCTAAGCCAAATATATGTTTATGCACTAAATCACATACTCGTGCACAAATAAAGAATTTTTCAAAGACTTATTGTAGCATAGCAAAGCATACCTTGATCCTTAAAAATGGATTCCACCATTGCAGCAACCTCGTCTTCCCTCACAGCCCTGAGGGCCTCCAACCTCTTTGGAGTGAAGAGCTCAAGAGTACATACCTTCCGGACCTTGACATAATGGGCGCCATAATTCGCCCAAATCAAGTCCTGACCATTTCTACTGAATTTCTCAGCTGATCTGGATCTGGCCCTGTCAGCCAGCTGCTGATCATGCTCCTTAAGAACCTCCTTTGCCAGCTCTGTATTGCTTACTATCACATTCAGCGTCGACCCAAACCACACAGACATTATAGGACCATATTTCTTGGACCATTCCCAAAAACACCTGCACCTCACTGCACCTATGTCTAGCAGATTCCCCACTATAGGCAACGGCCTAGGCCCTGGAGGAAGCCTGTATCTCTTCCATTGCATCACCTTGTATGCTACCACCACTAACAACAGTGCCACAACCCCGCCCAAAACACCCATGATGATCTCTACTCTTGAGCCTCAATTGCATTCCCTTGCCTCGCCTATTTATATGAAAACGGTGATGTGTCATACTTAAATAACACTAAAATTAAAACAATTATGATCACATTACGAATATTAAATTAAAGACATAAATCAAATTAACTATTTTCTATCATAGCACAATATGTCCAAAACAACTTATATTTATTTCCAAATGTCAAATTGTCAAGTTACATAGTTTGATTGGGCTAACAATGTCTCTTAGTCAATTCAAGTTTTGCATCAAGTGGTACAAGTACAATAATCAAGATAGAATTCCATGTGATTCCATTCTGGTGGACGAGAATGTGGTTTAGACGCTTTTCCACCCAACCACGAAGCCACGCTTCCCCAAAATTCTTCCTAACTTGAAGAATACCCAACCTTGCACGGAATATTTAGCAAGAAAATACGATATGCAAGGTGGAATCTGGTGCGTGTCTAACAAAACTACAAACATTTCTAACCATAGCTAGAACATGCAAGATCAATGTTATGAAATGGCAAAGAGATACATCATAAAAATTAGACCATTCAACATAATGGACTACAATTGCTTGGCCAAGCATATGTTGTATACAGCTACAAAAGATAGATTTTGGAAAAAAAAAACGTATACTCTCTGTTAACCCATTTTCGGCACCCATCCCAGAAGATAACCTTCCACATACTTAAGATAACATACATCTTATCCAAATTACGCAATTTACAAGCATTCAACCTGGTTATTAGTAGTTTTTGCTAGCTAGTCTTTTCATGATAATAAAACAAACCATCTACAACATAGTCTACATATGTCTCGTCTTGGCTATTTTAGTTCAACAAATATATGCAAGGAACTAAACCAGATTTACTATTTGAAAATAATGCAATTAGACATTCAATCATTATACATGATCCATTTCATCAATATAAAGTGAGAATATCACAACAAATGAATCAGAATATAGATTTCCAATATTTCATTTATTCCTTCCTACTTGGAATGAAATCTACATTTTTTCAAATATAAAAAATAAACAAATTTAAAAGAAGGTATATTGCATGTATGTGTATATGCATAAATAAAGAATTTATGTATGTACACATATATGACCTTTTGTTAAAAACTGAGTATGCATATACGTTCTTTTGAAAGAAAGATCCATACCACAAGTAGTTTTTTATTGATAAAAAAGAAACATTAGTTTCCACCAAAAAACTCATTCATGTGTGCAATTTGTTCTTTATTAACAACTAGATTTAGATGAGAACGTGCATATTATAATTTACTAAACAGCCTCTAGACTTATCATTCTAAGTTTAAATTTGGTTTCAGATCTATCATATTGTCTTAAGGATTGAGATCTAGGTCTGATTGACTCACCTTTGAGGTTGAAAGTCAATTTCTACTCCTTGCGATCTCTTTCCTAATGAAATATCTTTGGGAGAGGGATAGATAGAGAGAATACCCCTTATTCATTAAGGAACCCTTTCCCCAACATTTCATTTTAGTGAACTCTACATTGTACATCATACCTTTTTTGATTTGGAGATCTTTGAAACCCTAGATCTAGATTTTGCATCATCTTTTTGTGCATTGCATTTAGGGTTACATATTGCATGTTTGCATCATTTAAACTCATAAAAAACCAAAAATATTGCATACTTTCTACATAGTAGCTTTCATTAAAGTGTGTTTAAGTCATTTAGATTAGCATTTCATTCAAAAAAGTTGTCATTTTGTTCATACATTGTCATTTAAATTGCATTTGTATTTCATCATATTTTTGAAAAAACTGTCACTGAAGAATTTGTTTGATGTTGGGAATGGTGGGCTTAAATATCATGTTAAATACTCAAAATTTAAATTTTTCAGACCCTCGTCCTAGGACTCATTCGCCCTAGGGAGAACCTATCCTAGTACAGGCGCTTTTCCAAAATTTTGGACAACATTTTGTCTTTGTGTTTATCAGTCTTTTTCAACCTGTAGATCTTTGTTTCAGTTTCAGAAATTGCATATTTAGTAGACCTATGTTTGCATCTAGTTCAATTGGTGAAAGACAGTGCATTGTTTGAAATTAAAATTGGCATTCAAAGATAATCATTTCCAGGTTTTTGCATCTCAAATAAGTCAATTATCATATTTCAAACCTAAAAGTTGCTTTAAATATCTATGCATTTGATATTCAAAACAAAGTATCATCATGGACATGCGTTTTGGTAAAATATGGATGTCTTTAATATCTTTGGTTGATGTTCCAAGTTATGCATTTGGTGATGATCCTAATGCAATTGAGAACATTCATGAACCTTCACCTCCTAATGAATGTGCTCGTGAGATAGACATCTTAGGCCAAGATGAAGATAGCATGCAAGAATTCATACAAGATTCCTTGTGCAACCTTGAGAACAATGCATCTTTTTATCCCTCCATGCAACAACCAATACCTCCTATTATCCCACCACTTGAAATGTTTAATGTTTTGTATCCTGAAATTGAATCACAAAGGAAGCCTCAACCATCAAACATGGAAGAACTCATTCACGATGACAACATTGATACTCTTATATCCTATGGTCATAAAGTTACCAATACACCCATCGACTTAAAAGAGAGTCATGGTCAAGGCTTTAGAATCTTAAGTAAACAAGGATGTGATGTAACAAATGAGCATGAGATCCATAAATTGTTAGAACAACAACCATCATAAGATACCAAGGGAATAGGATATCAAGGTCCTCCCCCTCCATATCAACCAATTGCCCAATCAAGCAAGAAACCCAAGCCCTATAAACTTAAGAAGCTACCATTTTTACATACTATAATTGAGACTAAACGAAAAATGGATAAACTTCTCCATCTAGGATTCATTATATTACCACCTATTCAAGAAAACAAAAAAGGAAAAAGTACAAACATGTCTTACTATGCATTTCATATCTTACTAATGAGTCTTGTGCTTTAAAGAAGTTGATAGATGAAAATGATAATATCCATATAATTGGATAGCAGGAACACACTTTGCTCCTTGCCATGTGATCGTTGTAGAATCACATCATACTCACTATTACATGTATTGCACTTTATGTAAATTATTTTTCCTATATTGCAAGGAGCATCATATCATCATTTATCTTGACTCGTTATTGTCCTACATCTTTGGGGGCAAAAGGGGTTTGATAGCCTTGCCCTAGTATGTCACTTCTTGTTTCTCCTTTGGCTAGTTATACACTTTCTATATATGATGAACAAGATTGGGATATAGATTCAACCTGCTATAGGTTGGCTCGCATGTGGCATACTAGTCTTATGTTTATGTTCTTTGTGATTGCATGTATGTATTGTGATCCTCCGTATTGTGCTTCTTGGTGTGTCTTTATGTTTGTGAGTTTTCTTTGGATGACCCTTGTTACTCCATTGGTGCAAGGATATAAAGGAAACAAAATTTGTTGTGACATTCTTCTATTTGTATCTACATTCTTCTATCTGTCGTAAACATTTCCTTGTCTCTTGTGTTTTCCTTTTGGGAATGATGCAAAGTGTTGAGACATTTAGGTCTCTTCCATGTTGACCCAAAAGGCTTGTTTGTCTTCTATCTCTCTATGTGTAATTTCTCCTTTGTGTTCGTTGTTCCACAAGTTATTTGGAATGACGAAAGTTCCAAGCTCTATTATTTCACTGTAGTGAAGACATGTGTTGAACCTAAATTTGTGGATCCCTTATGTGTTATCTTTGGATTGCATGTGGGGGAACCTTCCTTTTCATGATGTAGCTTTATTTGGAAACATATGATTGACATAGGGATTTCCAAATAAGCTCTCATGGCCCTCTTATCAATTGGCATATATCATTTCTACTTTAAATTAATTGCACATAGTATGGTGTTTAACAATTCCTTTAAAGTGGGGGCATACATTTTTAGTATTTTGACATTGGCATTGGCATTATTTTGACATAGACATTGGCATTCTCATTTTGACATGAGCATATTGACAATTTTTCTTCACTTTTGTTCATGGAAGTTGGACTTAGTGTAGCATTTGAATAATATTAATCATTTTGTGGTAGTGACTTATGGGTACACAATTTTTGTGATGACTTTACCCATCTTCCACCCCTTGTTATGAGTTCACACCTTGTAGATCTAGTGTGTTTTTCTCATGTTGCCTTTGGGGCTCACCTAGTGTATATCAGATTACACTAGCCCTTGTGACTGTATTTTATGGCTACCTAGGATAACACAACTTGCTCGCTAGTGGATCCATGTGTTTCATAAGTGATTTTACATCCTTGTGATCATATTTGATGGACATGGCATAACGAAACTTACTAGTACATCCCCCTTTTGCATTAGCTTTAACATTGTATGCTTGTGTATCTTGTGTTGTTGCACATATCTTACACATCTTGTGTGTCCCTTTGTCCTTATGTTGGTTTTCCATGGGATCTTTGATCTTGGGGGCTTGATCATCCTCCTTGATCTTTATCATCTTATATTTCTAACATTTGTACATTTGGACCTCTCTTGACACGTATTTGTCTACTTTAGTGTGAATCTAAGCATAAGTTCATACTCTCAATAAAGTGGGGGATAAATGTACTGTAGGAAATTGTATACCCTTTACATTTTCACACTTTGTTTGGGTCTCTTAATTTATTGGACTTAATTAAGCTTCTAATTTTCTAAATTATGCATTCCAAAGCCTTATTATTCATGTTTTCTGAAAGGGAAACCAGCATTTAATCAATATAGTTAATATTTTAATCACATTGGAGAATGAGTGTTTTGGACTTATAGGCTAGGACCCATGGGTCCCCTTTAAGTCCTAGGACCCATTTTTAAATATGTTTTTGGTGGTATTTTAATGGTTTAAATTCAATATGCAATTGTCAGCTTTTAGAATCTATTTTTTGGGAAATTATTTAAACACCTATTAATACATAGTTTTTTTATCAATTCAAATCTAAGACATAATAAGCAACATTATCAAGACTTCATATGAGTAAATATTATTGTCAAGAGCATTCAAGAGCATATTTATGAGTCATTTATTGTAGAATTTAACATCATATCATCATGTTCAAACTTATGTGTGTTCATGTCATCTTGTGAAGACTAATATGCATTATTTTGATTAATATGAGGGAAATAGGTTTTGAAGGGACCCAAAAAAATTTACATCAAAAAATTTATTATGTAAAACATAACATAGTTAAAACAACAATCCCAACATCCAAAACAAAGTGAAACAACAAACATAAGCAAAAAATAGCAACCGACCACAATCAAAGAAACTATTTCATATTTTTTAAGGTGTTAGCCACCTCGAGCTCTTGATTGTAGTGTAGATTATCCATAACAATCAATTCAATTCAATTTTCTTCAAAGGTTATTCTCATGCTACCCCTAGTCCTAGAATGTAGGTCTTTATCCTCATCCTTGGTTGGCTTTTTTCCCTTCTCCTTGGTGGATGGACCTTTCACCTGCACCTGAGAAGCATAAATTGGATCCTCCCTGAGTTGTGTGTCCTTCTCCTTGTAGTAGTGGTGCAACTTGGGACCTTCACCTATTGGGATTGGGCCCCTTTCTACTACAAATCATCCTCCTCACCAGTCTCAAAACTGTCAGACCCTGACCCCTGCTTCTTTGGCCTCTTACTAGGAACTTTCCTTTTCTGACCCCTTTTCTTCCTCTTAATATGGGGAGATTCAGAAGGAGAAGATGAAACTTCAACAATATCTTCCCAACTCTTCTCCTTCGTATTCCAATCCTCATCTCCTACATCCTATGTATATGAACTTGATGTTAAGGTTTCAATCATCATAAAAGGTTGATCCTTCTCATTTCCTTTGAAAAATTTGGCTGAGGAATTGGCCTTAACATACTCCATGATGAACATAATGAGACCCTCATGAAGAACCAAGATGCGATGATTTTTAAGGTGTGCATAAACTAAAACCTCCAACGAAGTTAAGAGAAAGAAAGGAAAGGAGACCAAGAGAGTGTCTAAAGTGATTTAGGAGGGTAAAATGGTACCCCAAAATAGCAAAAAAATGGCCATTGAGGGTTACATACCTCACTAATACTTCAACAACTTCAACCCAATTTTGTTTGATTAAAAACTTGTCATAACCCCAAGACGAGAGCTTGACCAGGTCCTCCTTCTCTCTATCCTTGAATAATTAGTCCATCGCATCCTCATTACCTTTTCTCTTCTTAAAAAACTTACATCCCTGAGTCTGCAGACCAGTAATGTGGGCATTGAAATCTTTAGTGATAGGGAACTCAATGCCATTAACCTTTAGGATACTACTGTGCCAAATTCAGAAAAATACGTTGGAGGCTTCATAGTCAAAACCATGTAGCCTTTCCATGAATGGTGTAAAGTTACCCTTCTCCAGAATCCTCCACACCTTAGGCTTATTTTTCCATTTATCACATGAAATGGGCTTGAGCCTACTCCTACCTCTGCCCATGTATGCACTGCTAAATTTTCTTAACACAAATAGATCTTGCTTCCCTTTCTCCTCTTCTGAAACCAAAACTTTCTAGAGATGCAGATAGATTTGGGAATGGGCACAAAACAACCCATAAAGCATGCAAAGAGAGGGGTGATAATCACAACCCGATCACCCTTGTCTAAATAATCATAACTGGCAGTCATGTTGCAATAATGATTTAGCTCTCTTGGGAAGAGAAGAGTACCCTTCCCATGTCTTGGTATTCATTAGATTTAATGCCTCGTTAGCAAATAAATTCTTGAGGGAATTCCCTTCCCTAAAGATATGGGAGAACCGTACTTCTTCAAAAATTCTCACCATCATAAGGGATTCATTAATAAGTGACTCAATTGTCCATCTTAACTTATGAAAACCTTACAAACAATTCACTTTATTAAGTGAATCACCCTCAATCTATAATTTTTTCAATCCCCTATCAAAAGAAGCTTTAATGCCAATATAAGTAGCTTCGGCCTCGACACGGTGATTGGTTTGGTTTCCCAAAGGGAGTGCCACTGCACCCAAGAACCTTCCTTCCTCATTTCTCAACACCCCCCCCCCACAACCTGTAGGCCCAGGATTCCCCTTGGCTGCTCCATCAAAATTAACTTTAATCCACCCTTTGGGTGTACACTTCCAGTGGGTATTCTCTCTAGATATTTTTTGAGCTTTCAGGGGAGAGGTTAACTCAGGAATCAACCTCCAATTAGCAACAACTAAAATATCATAATCAATCAATGAACTCAAAGGAGAAACTAGAGGGGAGTACAGGACATTGATGGTAAAGTTCTCCATAATGGCCCAATCAATTTTAAAGAACATTATTTCCTCTTTGAGATTCATTTCTCTAAAATCTCTAGTATTCCTTTCCTTCCACAATCCTCATGTAATATGGGGGGGCATAAGAGACCAGAGCATATGCATAGAGGAATTGGAAAAGGGACAAAACCACTAATCAAAAAAAATTTGGAAGGATTTAGGAAACACCCAATCCAACTTCCAAAGGGAAATAAATTTACTCTAGATAAAGACAGTGAATTTTCAACTAAGAAGGAGATAAAAAGAACTTTTTGAGTCACATTCATATAGGGTGCATCTATTGGGAATTACAAACCCTCTTCTACAAATCGAATTCAAATTCAAAACCTTTCTTAGCACCAAGAGCCAGAAAAAAATGTTTAGGAATAAGCAGCTTGTTCCAAAGACCTCCCCAAAATGGGAGAGGATCAAGCTTCTCCAAAAGATCGGTAAAAGAAAAGGCCACCAAAAAACAACCATTAGCACAAAGAGACGAAACAACACAATCTAGCTTAGGGAACAAGGGAATGCAAATATGATGGAGGAAAGTCTAAAGCATAGCTAGAGATGGGTCCTGACTTTGCAGATCCTTCTGATTCCCACCTTGAGTATAGTTAGGCACCTTAGAACCAAAAGATCTTGAACAAAGATCTCTTAGAGGAGAAGCCCAAGGCTGGTCCATTATCAGACCACCTTCAAACCACATATCTTCCCATAATAAGTTGTGTTTACCATCACTTAATAGCCATTTGGCCCCATCTTTAATTATACTTCTAAGCACTATTTTTTTCCAAGAGCAAGAACCCTCAGGAATAAGATCTTCCCTCAAAAAATCCCAAGCTCTCTTAAAAGTCTAGATAAATACTTGTTTTTGACCAAAGAATTCCAACCTGCTTTACCACTAAGGAGACACCAAATATTCTTAGATAAAAGAGCTTTATTCAAGGATCTAATGCTTCTCAAATTGAGACCACCCCATTTATTTGGATTACAAACTTGATCCCAGGCAACCAATGGAATCCTAGATTTTTCTTCGATACCAAACCATAAAAAGAGTCTTATATTTTGTTCCATCTTATCTTCAAATTTGGTAGGTGTCTTGAATAAACTTAAAGCATATAAGGGGAGGCCCTACAAAGTGGAGGAGATAAGTTGCACTTTTATGGCCTAACTGAGAAGTCTCGCCTTCCAACCAGCAAGTTTGTTGTAGAATTTACCCAAGAGACTTGGCCAGAATGAGTCAGGGGTCTTCAAAACACAAAAAAGTAATCCCAAGTAAATAGTTGGTAGATCAA
The DNA here is from genome assembly GCA_007258455.2 of Sequoia sempervirens. Classification (NCBI taxonomy): domain Eukaryota; kingdom Viridiplantae; phylum Streptophyta; class Pinopsida; order Cupressales; family Cupressaceae; genus Sequoia; species Sequoia sempervirens. The sequence goes on from VDFB02047397.1 coordinate 32,767,300, forward strand.
GCACATTGTAGGACATAATCATAGCCAATTTAGTTTGAAAATATGTCAAGGTGTTAAGAAAAAAGAGTTGGTTCTTTAGAAAATTAACATGCTGCCCAGAAGCTTTCTCATAACCTTCAATTATAGACTTGATAACCTTTATTTGTCTAACCAGGGATTCACCCATGATAATGGTGTCATCTACGAACAGTTGATATGAAAGAGGAGAAAAAAGAGAGGAAGGATTGAGATCTCTCAGAGAACCAACCTACACCACTTTCTGGATACTTCTTCTTGAGACTTTTTCCATTATAATAAACAAGAGAGGGGAGATAGGGTCCCCTTGTTGGATTCCCCTCAAAATTTGAAAGAAGGGGAAAGGAGAACCATTCACAAATACAGAGAAACATGGTCTAGAAATCAGTTGATCCACTATCTACACAAACTTCTAACATAAACCAAAACAAGATAAAACCTTAAGGAGGAATCTCTAATTGACCCTATCATAAGCTTTTAATAAATCCAACTTGAGGAAAAAGCTAGCCCTTTTGTTAGCAAATAGAGAATGGGAAGCTTCATGCACCGTAATAATGGAATCAAGAATTTTGCAGCCCCTAACAAAACCACTTTGCTTCTTAGAAAATAAGAAGAGGTAAAACCTCTTGAAGCCTAGAAGCCAAAACTTTTGAAAAATATTGTGAATGGCATTACACAGGATAATAGTCCTGAAGTCCCCGAAAGAGTCATCTCCAAGAGACTTAGGAATGAGAACAATAGAGGTGGAATTCAGCTCTCTAAGTAAATTTTTGCAGCCAAAGAATTCCTTTGTTGCATTGATCACATCCCCTGCTACAACACCCTAGTAGGCTTGGAAAGAAAGAAGGGGAAAACCATCGGGGCTTTGTGCTTTGTTACCCTCAAAGGAAAAACCCACCTTAATTTCATCAGCAGAAGGAATGGTAACAAGATTCTTATTGTTCTCCTCTAATATGATATTGGGAATGACTTCAAGATACCTATCCTCCATAGGCTGATCCAAGCAATTATCATCTTTTAAAGGGTTCTCAAAAAATCCAGTAGCAACATTCCAAATATCCTCTTCCTTAAACAGCTACAAACCATCAACAATGATAGAAGAAATCCTATTGGAGGATTTATTTTTAAGGGAAGTAAGATGAAAAATTATGTATTGCAATCCCCCAATTTAAGCCAAATAGCATGCAAACAAGGGCCTCCAAAAGTCCTCCTCTTTAGAGATAATGTCATGGAGCCAAAAAAGAAGATAATCTTCCTCCAGCTGGAGCTCCTAACTCAATCCTTTAGATTGAATTTTAAATCTAACCTCATTTAGATGTTGCGAGATCACTTTCTTATCATTAAAAATCTGCCCAAAAGACTCCTTATTCCATTTTCTCCAATTCTGCTTAACAAGATAAAGTTTTTTAGCTATTCTAAACATTGCACTTCCCTCAATAGAAACTTACCACTAATCCCTAATGCAATCCTTAAAATTGGGATGTCTCAATCACATAGATTTGAACCTACATGAAAACAACTTCCTTTTACCAATTATGTCCGTACCTTGTGAAGGTAGAAAGAGAGAAAGAATAATCTAAGAAAAAACTAGCCAAGATAAGAGCACAATCTAATCTCACTTGAATATTATCATTGCTAGATCTCCTATTTGTCAAAGTGAAAGCAGAATCCTGAAGCACCAGATTAATGAGAGCATTGTCATCAATGAAAAATCTTAAGTCGAGGTGACTATTAGAAGGGATTTGAGAACCACCATTTTTCTCATCATCATTCAAAGGGGTATTAAAGTCCCCCATAACAAGCCATGAAGAGTCCCAAAAATACATTCCTAGAAACCCAAGCCGATCCCACAACTTCTTTCTAGATTTTTCACATTAGGAGCATAAATGTTGGAGATGATCCAAGAGAAATTTTCTTTTAAATTGAAAAACCGAGTGTCAACATGGTTCACTTCCTCACCCACCAAACATCCCCTCACAGTTCTAGCATTCCAAAAGGTTGTAATACCACCTGAAGCACCATCAAAGCCACAGTCTTTAAACAAACAAATTTTAAGCTAATATACATTATTGATCCTAAAGCATCCAAACATTTTCAAGGGTCCAAATCCATCAAGCAAAGAAAGATCAAGTTCCTTGGAGTGATGTGTTTGTCTTTAGTCCTCTAAGGGAATCCATTGAGTGTTTAGTGAGTTGTAGTAATCCAATGTTCATTCATCATTTCCTTCTCCATTTTCATTATCTTTCTATCAAGGTTTAATTACCAAACATGTGGTTTGAATAAGGCAAACCTCCATTCAAACACAACAATTTTTCCCTCTTCGTATGTGCAGATTATAGGCTGAAGAAGGATTGAAGATCTTGAAGAGCAATTTTACTTTCTTGCGTTTGTTGCATTCAGTGTTGTCAAGTCGCAAAAAATCCATTGCAAATTTTATTTATTTCTTTCGAATAGTGGAACCTATGCAAAATAGAAGCTAATATACTACCTCAAAGGATTGCAAAAATAATTTTTAGAAGCCCTAACTAGGACCCATTCACCCTAGGGAGAATCTATCCTTAAACAAAGCTTAAAACATACTTTTGGTGATTGGTACATTTGTCCTTACCCTTCTCAGATCTTCCTACAAATTGTGGTTTTAATTTTTGTACTTTCAGGAATTTGTATTTCATGTTCTAGGTCTTATAGTTCATTTAGTTTAAGCAGTGCATGTCATTTCAATTTGGTTTCAGATCTATCCTATTGTCTTAAGGACTAAGATCTAGTTCTGATTGATTCACCTTTGAGGTTGAAAATCAATCTCTACTACTTGTGATCTCTCTTTCCTAATGAAATGCCTTTGGGAGAGGGATAGATAGAGAGAATACCCCTTATTCATTAAGGAACACTTTTCCCACCATTTCAGTTTAATAAATTTTATTTTAATGAAAGGTCTTAATAAAATTATATATCAACAAATGGCATATGTTTGTGTTATGTTTTCCTCATGGTTTTCTCTTTACGTATACTCATTTTATCCCCTTTATATATTTTTCCATATTCCTTTTTAGTCATTTTTTCATCCCTATTATATGAAGAGCTTTTATTTGTGTAATTATTATTTGACAAGCATGCAATGACATTTCCTTATGTTTCATTTAAGTAGACAAATTGTGTTTCCCCTACATTGTATGTTTCCTTATTTGCTACTTATAAATTTTTATAATTCACTCATGTCAAGAAATGGCTAAACCTACTTCTATTCATGATATCATTCAACTATCTAATGGAGATACACCTTTCATGATAGCAGAGTCATGATCATCTTTAGATAAACAAGACTACCTTGGAAATGACATCCAAAATCTCCCTTCAATTGTCACAAGTAGTTGCCATGAAATTGTACATAAATTCAAACTTGTATGCCAAACAATGCCTCTTGTAAAAGATTTGGATATCAAAAGACTTCAACATACATTATCATCGTTCCAAGATAGTTGCGCTAAATTTGAAGAGCAGTGCACTTTCCTTAGGGAAGTGTATTATTATCACTACAAAAATGATGGAACCCCCTCTATAATCCATGCATATGAAATGTACCTACAAAATATGTGATTGCTTACTTAAACTTCTTACCGTGTGAAATGTCTATAAGTAACTATGTGTACAATCTTAAGTGACTAGAGAGGCTTCTATTTTGACACTATGTAACTCAAGTGTATACATATCCATGTCCAAAACATGTGATCACTTGTTTAAACTTCTTACTATGTAACTCATCTGCACCTATCTATGTGTATAATCTTAAATGGCTAGAGAGGCTTCTATTTTGATGCTATGTAAGTTACGTATAAATATCCATCTAAATTTTGTGTACAATCAGTTGATTATCTATGTGTATAATCTTAAGTGGCTATCTATGTGCATAATATTAAGTGTCTAGAGAGACTTCTATTTTTATGCTATATAAGTTGCGTATAAATATCCATCTAAATTTTTTCTACAATCAATTACATATCCTATTAATTTAATGTTATGATGTGAAACTTGTAAAAACAGAAAGATAGTATACCATAATTTCCTAACTTTTTATTGTATATGTGTTTCTTATAAAATAAAGGAAACATTAAAAGACTTTGAAACACTAAATATTAAATATTTTACACTTGACATTAGAGTTCATGATTTATATTTCACCATAGTTTCCTCTTTTAAACTTAGTTGTTTTTCCATAATTATTTATTTTAAAACACAATGATCCCACACAATACAAATGTTTGCTTCCTATCTTTACTAGAATAATTAGTAGTCTTCAATTTTTAATTATGCTTACAAAAAAAAGAATTAAAAAATGTTTATTTATGTTTTAACAATTAGCGTACCAAAATCATTATCCTTTGTCAACTAAAAGAATAACAAAACCCTTGTAATTTGAACTTACCACATGTTACCATGGAATTTAGCAATGCTCGATCCATGGATAACCCCCCTACGAAACTTGTCTGTTTCATAGGTTCGTGATGTTCAAGCATGCAAAACGAGGCAATTTTCAATCCACCTGGAAGCTCATTCCAAGTTCTCAAATAGTCTGTTTGAATGTTCCTTTGCATCCGTCTCTCGAAGACCTTTGAAACGAATATCTTCGCACACTCTCAATGTTTATTCTTAGTGAAAATTGTGAAAAGTGTAAGAGCTCCAAAAAACAACGCTCTTACATGTTGAAAAAAAATTCTAAGTCTAAAAAGTGCAAAGGTGCTAAAATTCAGTGCCTATGCACTTTAGTAAAAGTCAATTTGGTGCACAAGTGCTGATTTTTAGTGCTTGTGCACCTTTTTTCCATACTTAGTCATTTTAGTGGCATGGGCGGTGATTTTTCAACTTATTACACTTTTTCCAATTTCTCCACTTTATACGCCTTAATTAGTTGCATGACTTTTGTTCTTTTATTTCACTTACAAATCACTTAAAAGTGATTTTAAGTTAACTCTATTTCATTCTTGTCGTCATTTTCCCATTCTTTATCGAGTTGGGAACTCTCTTACTCCATTACAAACCCACATTTTAAGGATCTCTTTGCATTTCGAGTTTTGGTCTCACGTTTATTTTCAAGGTATGTCGTTTACTCTTCATGGAGTTTCTTCTTTTCCTTTTCTTTTCATAATATCTTAGGATTTTGTTTCATTCTTGTCCCCACATTTTCTGTTTTAGGATTTTGAATCCTTCCTTAATTTTTGTGTTCTTCATTTCGCCATGTCGAATCCTTCTCTTCATTCTTGACATCACACCATATTCTTCGTACCTTTTGGCTAGGGATTTTTTTTATTGTTAATGAACATGATTAATATGTCTTAGGTCAAATACAAGTGTAATGGCCTCCATTTTTCTTTGTATTTCTTTCATTTTTCCATGCATGTCATTCAAAATGGTGAAATTTTGAATCTATAACATCTAGTGATGAAGAGGTTTCATTGTATTTCAAAGAGGCACACAAGTGTAATGGCGTTGAATAAACCCACTCTCCCACTCAATTTTTTCACTAACTCAAGTGTAGGAGCAGCGAAAATCACTACTCCTACACTAGAGTGATCTTCTTCTCAAATACCCAGGTGCTAATTGAACCTGCCTTTACACTTGAAACAATTCTTTCCAAGGAAAAATGTTAGGGCGCTGATTTTTAGTGCCTTGACACATTTTGTAGAACTATCATGCTAGACATGTAAGGGTGCTGACTTTCAGTTCCCTTACACCTGAAGTCACCTCTCTAAGTGTAAGGGCACTGATTTTCAATCCCCTTACACTTTTAAAAAAAAATTCCTTAAACATTTCCAAATTGCTCCACCTTCTCTCTGAATCTCGTTTCTTCACTTCCGCATCGTTTTTCATGCCTTGTTGCTCATATCACGCTTGCTCAACATTTTTTATCGCTTCACACATCCCAATGCTACTTTTTCATCTAACATTTGTTGATGCACCATCTTTGCAGTTTCTCTCTAGATCTCATCAAGGGATCCTCGAAGTGACATATTTTTTATCCAGTTGCTCCTAGATGATAGCCAAGAAGTCTCCATCATCTTCTAAGGCTAAGGGAAAAATGAAATACAAGTACCAAGGTGTCTATCTGCATACAGTGGTGATTTCAAAGGTGGACAAAATAAAGGACACTGAGGTTGGTCATCAAGACCTTGTTGATTTCATGAAAAGGACTGAGCAAAAACCTCTTGAAGACTCCCTGAGAGCCATTGTACATAGTAATCTACATCTGGTATCCACATTCCCTACTTCTTCACACAATACAGAATTCATCCTCCAAGTTGCATCCCATTACATCAGGGAAAGAAGAAGTGTGATACATTCCTGTCGACAAGAGATAATAAGACTTCACCCTAATTTCTTTGGTATTTTTTTTAGAGTCCCACAAATGGAAAAATACACTGAAAATTCAATACAACAAGTATAGGAAGTCTATGACTCGAATCCCAATAAGGCTAAGAGATTGATCAATAGTCAGTGGTTGAAAGAACCCAGACATTCTATCTCAAGATGGCCAAAGGGACTTCCGTGAAGTGACTTCAAAGAAGATGTCAAGGACATTATTACACTCTTGAGAAAAGTTTGGGGATTTCCTGAATCATCTCATTTTCAGGAGTGGATGTATAAGTACATTTGAATCATAAGAAGATAGAAGGCTTCTATTGATTGGGGAAAACAAATTAGTGATGAAATCCATGAACAACTGATAAATGTGCCAACCACTTTGAAGTTCTATATGAATTCTTATCTAGTGTATGTTGCAGTCGTGATGAGGCAATTCCCAGGTTTATCTCCAAAAGGGAACCGACAGTCTATACCTGTGTACAAATATTTCTATCAACTGGAGCTAAAGGAAAGCCTTCGCCATTTCAGAAGGGTCACCGATGCTTTCTTTGCGCCTCTGCTTTTTAGTTTTGACCCAACTCTCAAGAAGAAGAGAGTGTCTAACAAGGCCTACAAAGTGGTGAGTAAAGTCGAATGCATATTCTTACAATTTCCAAGTTTTACGTACATGAAGGTAGGATGCTACACTGGGTGCCCTTACATGTTGCCTAGATATCCCTCAGACAAGTGGATACTCATGGAGTTATGTAGATAGCTAATTTCAGTTCACAAAGAATGAATGAGGATTCACAAATAGAGATTCAAGTTTCCACTAACGATTGGTAGATATACCATCAAAAGTGTGCAAAAAGCCAAATCAATCTATGCAGAAATGCAGGTCATGACAATAAGGACCTATAAATATAGATTTCACTTTGATTATCGGAATGTAAAAAAGAAGTTGAAAATGGTCACAAGCGCAAGTACTGCTTTGAAGACATCTAGGTTGATTACATAGATGAGGAGGCTATCCGTAAAATGGATTATTGAAGGTTAATAGTATAGAAGATCAGGGATATTGGTTTTTCTAACCTACTAGAGGGTTTCACAGACCATAGTGGAATCATGAACACTACTTATGATGAACATGAAATCTCCAAAAGACCTTTTCCTACAATCCAATGGTCCAAGAAGGAAAGTCTCTCCATTAGAGAGAGGCTTGCCCCAATATTGGCCAACACTGTAGAATGGCTACACAAGCATGGTTTCCAGATGAAAGCCTTCAAGACAGAGTCAGAAGGAGAGGAACCTGGAGCAGAAGCCAGCCAACAACAAGAACTCCACACAAAAGATAAACATGCGGCTATTCCCACTTCTTCCTAGAGAGGCCCTAGGATTAAGTTCATTGTTGGAAAGAAGGATACAAAATTAGTCCAAGAAGAAGAGACTACGAAATCCGAACCATCTCGCTCAAAAGGAAAAGGGCCTATTTTCGAAGAGATAGATTCTGAAGAAGAAGAAAAATCAAGTGATGAATCTACTAAAGAAGAATCAGACTTTGAAGAGGAACAAGATTCCACAGAAGAACAAGAGTCTAAAGATCAAGAAGTTGATCAAGAATGTGATCCTAAAGAAGAGCAAGAGGGTAATAAACATGAACTTGGGCATGATGAAGAACAAACTATATCTCCACATAAGAATGTAGTCAAGTATTTTCCCCAGACATCATCGCTCGTAACTTCAAATGTTCCTCACACACCTCCTAATCCAAATAATCCTCCACCACTTTTTCCTACATCACCTCTTCCCACATCTACAATAATTGCAGTGGACATTTCACAACCCCCTAGAACATCAACCATACTTGATACTCCTCCATCAGTGACAAGTATACAAACTGTTGATATTTTTTCGAGCCCTCCACCATCCATTCCCAGCCTATCATCTCCACCCTATGATATCACTTCAGTAGCTAAATTCAACACGTTCATGAATGAATCCTTGCATGGTCAACTAAATGTGCAATCTACTGCAACAGTTATGACAAACACTACACCAATTGTCACTATACCAATCATTTCGTCGAAAGTAGTGGTGATAAAAGAGTTGACAGTCAACCTAGAAGCTCACACTTCCTCTCTTCCCCCTTGGTTGGTATCTCAAGTATCGAAGCGGAAAAATAAAATGATCTCTCCAAAAGAGCTCGATCTTGAAGAGATAGCCCCTCCAAAAGCCAAGGGGAAGAAAAAGGAAAAAGTGCATTCACGGCTTCATGTTGACAAGGCCGGTCATAAGTATGCAAAGATTGGTGTACCACCTCAAGAGGAAGGGGATGTAAATATGGAGGAATACTCTATAACAAGATTCCAACTTGGCAAGGTTACAAATGAAAGTGAAAAGGAAGATGCACAGGTAACCCTAGATGCATTAGTAGGAAGGCTTGACAAAATGGAGCAAGTCTGAAACATGTACAAATAGAAGGCAAAGCATTATGCCATTGTTTTAAGGAGACTTGTAGGATCTTAAAGTAATGCACAACCTTTGGAAATGATAAGCACTGAGGACCTAGTTGTAAAGAAGGATGAGAATTTTGCTTCTAAAGGCAAAGTGTTATATGATTTTATTGATGGGATTATAGAACATGGTTCCCAGATTATAATTGTTGTAGATGAAAAAGCTACCTAGATAGGAAAGCTCAAAATAGAGCTTGATAAGGAAGAAAGTGTTCTTTCCCAAGAGCACAAAGAAATGGAAAAATGCCTATTATTGTTGTCACAGATGAAACAGGAAAAGCTCAGCAAATTGGCAGAAATTGGGGTCATTCCTGACAAGGAGAAATATGTAGAAGTAAGACAATCACTTAAACACCGTATTAGAGTAATCAAGTCTCTTACCGAAGATCTCCACCAAGTACAAGAAGATTTCAAAGGACATCATTCTATCCTTGAAAAAGGGATTAAGGAGTTACCAAGATAGCTCCTTGAAGAAAAATGTATCTTCCTCCCAGCCACTAAACTTTCTAAGATCTTCAAAGAAGCCATCATGAAGCAAGTAGAGAGTGCTGACTTTTCAAAGACCTTTATGCATGTTATTTGTGATACACGGCTCACTCTTGAAAATCTCAAGATGATCTTGACAGGTGCAAAAAGATCCACCATGAGATCAATCACCAAAATTCACGCCATAGTGGATTACACTGTTGGTCCAGATGAGACATTCATGTAGGAGACCAAGAAGAAGTATGAAGACATCCGCGCCCAAGCAAGTTACCATGAAGATTCTTGATCTCCAGTGTTATACTTTTTGATGCTTCCCTTTATGCATCTTGTAAATAGTTTTTGACATCTTAAATGTCTTTTCTACAAATGTAATTACACTAAAAATTTGAGATGTAGTTTCATGAAGATGAATTATATTTTGACTTAGTCAAAGTTAGGTGAAATTTTCCTAAATTAGCTCACCTAACTTTCCTAACTTTACTCAACTGATTTCCTAGATTTACTCTTCCTTATCTTTTATAAATAAGAGGGATTTCTATTGTAATCTTTACCTTTAGTATTTTGCAACAAAGTGCTACCATTTTTGAAGCAGATTTGTGAAAAAATTTGTTTATGTTTGTGAATCAAAAATCTGATCAATAAAGAAGAGGATTGTATACCAGACTTTGTGTTGTATTTGATAATCTTGTGGATTGATCATATTGGTAGTGGTTAGCATATGAAATATGAAGGGCTTCAAATAGATTTGTGTAAACTTTGTGTTACATTCTTCATTTGAATTTACGTTTATGTTTGGATACTATTGTTGAAAGATCTACAAGACTTTGAGCTTGTAATAGTTCATGTTGTTCGAGGAATTGTTGTATCCAAGAATACTTTGTGCTTCTAATGCACCAAATTTTACGATTCTCAAAAATCCATTGTTGAAAAGCTACGGAACGACTTTGTGCCTTCGTGAGTTTTTCTCTCTTTCTTTTATTTGTTTATTATTATCATACCTAGTATCTTTACACTTTGCTTTGACAAAATAGAGGTATTGGCATTACTGCTCGTTTTTAGTTTAAATTTATCTTGAATCAGAACTTCCAACCGTGAAGCATTGTAAAACATCTTCTCTGAAAAAAGAGAGAAGCATGAATGTGACACACCCCCCCATTTTGTAAGTGTAGGGTACATTGTGTATATACTTAATTAGTCTTACCTTAGCTTATGTTAGCAATAAGAAGGGTGCCTCCCCTTTTTGAGAGGAGAGATTATATCTCACACAGTTGTGGTTGAAGTCTAGGTTGTGTAATCTATTGAAAAGATGATTACATAATTTTCACCCAACAATTTTTTGGCAACTCTACTCGGGAACGACACACACAATCTAAGCCTCATGCTGTTGATTGAAGTGAATAAGTTTTCTAGTTTCTTATTGTTCTCTTGTATATTATTATTTTTGATCTTCATCTTGTTTAGATCTACATTCTGGCGGACCGAATATATACACGAGGATTGAGGGCTCAAGGAGTAGGAAATCCACTTTTTAAGAGTTATTGCAACGTAATTTTCCATTTACTCATCTGCGAGCAAGGTCAATGTTACAATGTGTTGCGAGCTATCCTCCACAAATACAAAGATCTCCTCCTCCAAGTGTTTGTTATGTTTACCACAGGCGTCCAGTTCAAGTACCTGTTGTGCAACCAGTCATGGTCACACCACCTGCAAGGCCATGGGGAAATGCCTTTGGTCCCCTCCGTTTGGCCGCACCTCTACATGAACTTCCACATGTTTCAAGAAGGCATCTCCCGAAGTTTCAAGGTGATGGAAAACAACATCTTGATGAACACATCTCCTCCTTCTACATCGTTTGTGGTGTTCTCGGCATAGAACATGAAGACGTTTATGGAAGATTGTTCATCGAATCCCTCCAAGGGGTTGCAGCCGAATGGTTCTATAATCTTCCAAATGCTTCAGTCACCGACCGGGCCACTCTTCGCACAAAGTTTGAAGAAAGATTCAAACCTACTAAAGATTCACATGCTTTGTTGGCACAACTCACGACCATGCGGAAAGAGGCTCATGAACCCATGCGCAAGTTTGTAGCTAAGTTCAACAAGCTGGTGACATGGATCCCAAGTGATGCAAGACCCATGGATCACAACTTGAAGTGCTTCTTCATTAACACTCAACTCCCCAAAGTAAGTTTCTTCTTACGTAGGGAAAATCTTGCCAATGTTGAAGCAGCTTAGGAATTGGCCACCAGTCTTGAAGACGATATGATCCTTGTTGGAGAGATAAGAATGAACACCAACACCAACAAAAGGATGCAAGCATCAGGATCTTCAGCATCCAATCCCAATTTTGGTTCCAACTTTACAGATCCCATGGTCCAAAGGTTGGAAAATGAAGTCTTTTCTCTGAAGAAGCAAGTTTCTAACAACACCTACAAAGACATCCCAAGGAGGACTTTTCCCAATTATGTTGGCAACAAAAATTAGAATTGTCTCCCAGCGCCTCAAGGAAGGCTTGCTTTGGAAGCTCCACCCACTAATAAACCAATAGGATATTATGAGGCTGAACAAGATGACTATACACAACCAGATTATCCTAAGGAAGAAAATGTCGATCTCTTCCAAGATGAAGAAATGGAATCGGTTGGCGACTCCAAGATTAGCTACTTGCAAATGGCAGATGAAGATGATGAAGATGACTTAGTGATAGATACTTATGCTATTTTTATGCGGCGCCAACAAAATCAGCTCGATAAAGCTCAAGTTGTTGCTCCACCAGTAAAGGAGAAGTCGCCAATTACAATTACCAAAAGAGGATGTCCTCTCCCTTGGAAACCCAAGAAAGCAGCAAACCCACAAGTAACTGCACCTCATCCCTCTTCATCAACTCCTGTTGTTCCTAAAGCCAATCCTCCCATTCCAAAGACCAATGTGCCTTTTATCAAACCAATTAGTGAAGTTACTACTTCTAGCTTACAAAATTATTTCTAAGCTTTTGACATTATCGACCATGCCAAGAAAACCAAGGTCCAGATGTCTGAGGCTAAGTACCTCAAATCCAATCCTGACCAATTTGATAGGCTTTCCAAGTTCGTCAATGACAAAGGAATTACCCCAACTCAGGATACACCTCCTAATGTTCATGTTGCTTCTAAGCCCAAAACGCCATAGAGTAACCTTGTGTCCAACCCTCCATCAACCTCCGAATGCATTGATCCATTTTTCATCTCCCTACTTGTCAATGACTTTAAACTAAGTAATTGTGTTATAGATTCAAGTGCATTTGACAATGTGATGTCTTCCAAGGTAGCTACCTCCCTAGGCTTGGATCTAACCAAAACCTTTAGCCGTTGCTTCTCCATGGAGAACAAACAAGTGCCCTTGATCATCCAAATCAAAGATGTGCAGTATGCATTTGTTGCCTAACAGAGAAGAAGATAAAAATGATGGTTCTTGTAGCCGATGTACCAACATCTTATGGAATCCTCCTCAGACACAATTTATGTAAGGATGCTAGAGGATAACTAAGCATGGACATGTCTAAAGCCAGAGTATCGATAAAAGGTGTGATACAAAAATTGATTCTTAAAAAGGAGTCAAAGTTTTCAGTAACCCAATTAGACAACCCAAGAGCTCAGATTTTGTTTGAGTTTTCAAGCATGGGAACTTACTATCTACAAATAGAAGAGGTTGGTGAATCCTCGACTAGACATGAGTTGGAGATCGATGATTCTTCTTCAACAACAAATGAGTCATCATTGGGTGACTTGTCTATCTCTGATCATGAATCTTCAAATTTTGATACTGTCAGCCTTGGTGACCCAAATGGCATTTGGTTACTCGAATCTGATGGTAGTTTCTCTTTTACCAGTTTTGGAGCAAGAATGGTTTTCATTTCCCCTACAAGAAATTTTTTCCCTTTCTCTTTCAAATTACAATTTGATAGCACTAATAACACTATCGAATATGAAGCTTTGCTATTAGGAATGCAAGTTGCACTAAAGAAGGTTATAAAAATCTTCATCCACAAGGTGATGCCAAATTGATAGTATGTCAGGTAAGAAATTTGTACCAAAAAAGAAATGACAGACTCAGGCATTATCACAATCTTGTTTGGGATTCCATTGAGGAATTTGATACTTTTGATATATTTGTAGTTCCAAGAGAATATAATAACAAAGTTGATTCCTTAGTAGTTTTAGCCATTATCTTGATACTGCATAAAGACTTTCAAGGTTCCACCTATACCATTGAGTTGGTTTTCCACCCAAGTGTTCTTGATAATTCAGAGAACTGGCAGATTTTCAATGATCATCAAATTGTTGCCTTTTGGAGAAGCAAAGAATTTCAATGAATTGTACTTTGAAGGAAGTGATTCTCCACATCGAGAATATGTGTCTGATATTCATCTAGTTACAATTGAAAAATTCTTGCAGCTTAAAGGGAATAAAATTCCTAGAGGATTGGTATCTCTAGAGAAGCTCTTTGATAAGCATGATCGTTGTGTGAAGAAGCAACTCTCAGACTCTGATTCATCCAATGAGGTTGAACATATCAACTTAGGAACTGAGGTAGATCCTAAGATGGTAAACATTGGCAAGTGTTGCACAGTTGAATAAAGGAAACTATTTGCCTAGCTATTACAAGAGTATATGGATGTCTTAGCATATTCATATGAAGATCCGAAATCCTTCCGGCCAAAAGAGGTGCAACATAATATTCCTCTCAAAGTTGGAGCATTTCCTTATAAACAAAATCAAAGGAAATACAGCCCAAATATTTCTGGAATGATCCTTGCGGAAGTTCAAAAAATGTTGAACGCTCCAATAATATTCCCTATCCATCATTCAACATGGATAGCAAATATTGTTCCCATTCGTAAGAAAAATGGCAAGATTCGTATTTGTGTGGATTTTTGAAATTTGAACGAGTTGTCACTCAAAGATAATTATCCTCTTCTAGTGATGGACCAAGTCCTACAAAATGTGACTGGATCTGAAATGCTCTCCATGTTGGATGGTTTCTTCGGTTACAATCAGATTGAAGTTAATTCAAGTGATCATCACAAGACGACCTTCACAATGCCATGGGGTACCTTTGCATATCATAGGATGCCTTTTGGTTTGATCAATGTTGGCACCACATTCCAATGTGCTATGGACTTGGATTTTCATGATGCCATGGGTAAGTTTATCATGGTCTATCTTGATGATCTCACAGTGTTCTCTAAAAATCATCATGAACACATTTACCATCTAAGGAAAATCTTGGAGAGATGTCGGAAACATGGTATTTTCTTGAACCCCAAAAAGTTAATTTTTGGGGTTATAGAAGGAAAAATCATTGGTCACGTAGTTTCCATAGAAGGAATCATGATTAACTCAGAAAGAGTCAATAGTATCAAATCACTTACCTTTCCATCAAGCAAGAAGGTTGTTCATTCCTTTTTTGGCAAGGTAAACTTTCTGCGAAGGTTTCTTCCAGACTTTGCAAAAAAGACTTGTCATATTGTAAATATGATGAAAGGTAATACTACTTTTCATTGGATAGAAAAGGGAAAGCTTCATTCGATGACATCAAGGAAGCCATTGCTCATGCGCCCGTGTTAGTCTACCCTAACTACACCAAATAATTCATCATAAGCATACACTTTCGGCGATTCTGGTGCAAGAAAACAGTGAGGGCTTTGAATCTCCCATTGCATTCATGAGCTCCCCTCTAAAGAATTATGAACTGAAATATTCTTAGATGGAAAAACATGCTTTCGCTGTGGTCAAAGATGTTAAACATTTTTGGTTCTATATTTTAAATGGCCATGTCAAATTTCTAGTCCTAGACTCAACTGTTATGTCCATCTTAACACAACATGAATTTGGAAAGAAAAGAAGCAATTGGATTGCCAAGATTTAGGAAGTTGATATGTGGGTGTGGGATTTGTTAGCTTATCGCTGAAAATAATCTTGATGAAGAAATTTCAGAAGATGAAGAAGTTTCAGATAACGAAGAGGTAGATTCAAGTGAACTTCCAATGGTGTTGTTCGTCAACACCACAAACGAATGGTATTCCAACATCACCCATTTCCTCACATATGGGGAATGTCCTAATCATTTGACCTCAAAGGAAAAAGAACCATCAAGCTAAAATCAGCAAACTTCATCTTATGGGACAATGGTCTGTACAAGCGTGCAATGGATGGGACTTTTCTGTGATGTGTTGATAAAGAACAACAACAAAGACTATTGAAGTCATACCATGACTTGGTATGTGGAGGACACTTCTCTATGCTAGTAACCACTCACAAAATCCTGAGAGCTAAGTACTACTGGCCCGCACTCTTTCAAGATACGTACTCTTGGGTGCGTAAGTGCGAGTTGTGTCAACAATTCGTAGGAAAGCCTAAGTTGGCGGGCTTACCCCTAAAACCATTTGTTATTGAGGAACCTTTCCAGCAGTGGGGAATTAACTTCATTGGCGTAGCTAATCCATCATCAAGTGCAGGACACACCTATGTCCTGACTATGACTAATTATTTCACCAAGTGGGTGGAAGCAATACCTACTAAGCATGCTACTTTTGAAGTAGAGTGTAATTTCTTAAAAGATAATATCATTTCCAGGTTTGGTGTGCCGAACAAAATTGTTGTTGACAACGCTTCTACATTCTAGGCAAACAAGATCATTGAGTTTTGTTTTGAACATAACATAACTTTTTCACATTCTTCTGACTATTACCCACAAGGTAATTGTCAGGCCGAATGAAGCAACAAAAACCTGATGACTATCATCTGCAAGTTGGTGGACAAGAATCAATGTTTGTGGCACAAAGCTTTGTATGATGCTTTGTGGGCAGACATGATAACTCTGAAGTGGGCGATTAGTATGTCTCCCTTTCAACTCTTGTATGGGTTAAATGTTTAGATTCCCATACCCTTGGAACTTCTAGCCCTCAAATTGGCTAAGGCCATTGAGGATGAGACATTTGATAACTCTATTGATAAGCGTATTTCATGTATCTCTCTGAATTGGAAGAGAATTGGGTTCAAGTGGCTGACCGCATTGCGAAACACCAGGACTAAATAAAGAAACTTTTAAACAAGAATTCCAAGTCTCAATATTTTCAAATCGGTGATCTTGTTCTCCTATGGGACAATTCAAGAGAACCAAAAGGTATGCACGGAAAGTTTGATTCATTGTGGATAGGACCTTTCAAAGTTCACCAGCTGCCCAGTGAGAACAATTTCTTGTTAGCATATGGAGATGGAACACCATTTTCCCTTCCTCACAGCGGGCAACATCTCAAACACTTTACACAGTAAAGTAACAAGCGCTCAAATGTAAATATTTTTATTTTTAGTCCTTTGTGTCTTTTTGTTTTAATTTGTGCGTTGTCGTCACCTGACTCCAAGCCCAATGGATGGATAAAGGAACTTAAATTTTGGAGTTCTTCTCCCTTCATTCGTTTCAAAGAACGGTTGAAGGAAGATCCCCCACAGAAGCTAGTTGTTAGCATGGAATTTAGCAATGCTCAATCCATGGATAACCCCCTACGAAAATTGTCTATTTAATAGGTTCGTGATGTTCAAGCACACAAAATGAGGCAATTTTCAATCCACCTCGAAGTGTGTTCCAAGTTCTCAAATAGTTCGTTTGAACAATTCTCTGCATCCCTCTCTCGAAGACCTTCGAAACGAATATATTTGTGCACTCTCAATGTTTTTACTTAGTGAAAATTGTGAAAATTGTAAGAGCTCCAAAAAACAATGCTCTTACATGTTGAAAAAAATTTCAAGTCTAAAAAGTGCAAAGGCACTAAAATTCAGTGCTTATGCACTTTAGTAAAAGTCAGTTTGGTGCACAAGTGCTGACTTTTAGCGCCTGTGCACCTTTTCTCCATACTTAGTTGTTTTAATGGCATGGGCGGTGATTTTTTAGCTTATTACACTTTTTCTAGTTTCTCCACTTTATATGCCTTAATTAGTTGCATGAATTTTGTTCTTTTATTTCACTTACAAATCACTTAAAAGTGACTTTAGGTTAACTCTATTTCATTCTTGTCCCCATTTTCCCATTCTTCATCGAGTTGGGAACTCTCTTACGCCACTCTAAACCGGTGTTTTAAGGATATCTTTGCATTTTGAGTTTGGGTCTCACATTTCTTTGCAAGGTATTTCATTTACTCTTCATGGTGCTTCTTCTTTTCCTTTGCTTTTGATAATCTCTTAGTATTTTGTTTCATTCTTGTTCCCACGTTTTCTGTTTTAGGATTTCAAATCCTTCATTTTCGTGTTCTTCATTTCGCCGCCATGTCGAATCCTTCTCTTCATTCTTGACGTCGCGCCATATTCTCTACACCTTTTGGCTAGGGATTTTTTTTTTATTGTTAATGAACATGATTAATATGTCTTAGGTCGAATACAAGTGTAATGGCCTCCATTATCCTTTGTATTTCTTTATTTTTTCCACACATGTCATTCAAAATGGTGAAATTTTGAATCTATAACATCCAGTGATGAAGAGGTTCCATTGTATTTCAAAGAGGCATACAAGTGTAATGGTGTTGAATAAACCCACTCTCTCACTCAATTTTTTCATTAACTCAAGTGTAGGAGCGGTGAGAATCATCGCTCCTACACTGGAGTGATTTACTTCTCAAATACCCAGGTGCTAATTTAACTCACCTTTACACTTGAAACAATTCTTTCCAAGGAAAAATGTTATGGTGCTAATTTTCAGCGCCTTGACACATTTTGCAGAAATTTCATGCTAGACATGTAAGGGTGCTGATTTTCAGCGCCCTTACACCTAAATTCACCTCTCTAAGTGTAAGGGCGTTGATTTTCAGTGCACTTTTGGCAGTTTTTGCCTTAGACATTTCCAAATTGCTCTATCTTCACTTTGAACCCCGTTTCTTCGTTTTTGCATCATTTTTTTAGCCTCATTGCTCATATCACACTCTCTTAACATCGTTACTCACTTCACACATCCCAATGTTTCTTTTTCATCTAACATTTGTTGATTCACCATCTTTGCAGTTTCTCTCCAGATCTCGTCAAGGGATCCTCAAAGTGACATCTTTTTGATCTAGTTGCTCCTAGATGACAGCCAAGAAGCCTCCATCATCTTCTAAGGCTAAGGGAAAAATGAAATAAAAGTACCAAGGTGTTTATCTTCCTACAATGGTGATTTCAAAGGTGGACGAAATAAAGGACACTGAGGTTGATCATCAAGACCTTGTTGATTTCGTGAAAAGGACTAGGTAAAAACCTCTTGAAGACTCCTTGAGAGCCATTGTACATAGCAATCTACATCTGGTATCCACATTCCCTACTTCTACACATAATACAGAGTTCATCCTACAAGTTGCATCCCATTACATCAGGGAAAGCAAAAGTGTGATAGATTCCTCTAGACAAGAGATAATGAGACTTGACCCTGATTTCTTTGATATTGTTTTTAGAGTCCCACAAATGGAAAAATACACTGAAATTTCAATATAACAAGCGTAGGAAGTCTACGACTTAGATCCCAATAAGGCTAAGAGCTTGATCAATAGTCAGGGGTTGAAAGAACCTAGACATTCTATATCAAGATGGTTGAAGGGACTTCCACGAAGTGACTTCAAAGAATATGTCAAGGACATGATTACACTCTTGAGCAAAGTTAAGGGATTTCCTGAATCATCTCATTTTCAGGAGTGGATGTATGAGTACATTCAAATCATAAGAAGATAGAAGGCGCATATTGATTGGGGAAAACAGATCAATGATGAAATCCATGAACAACTGATAAAGTTTCCAACCACTTTGAAGTTATATATGACTTCTTATTTGGTGTATGCTACAACTATCATGAGGCAATTCCTAGGTTTATCTACAAAAGGGTACCAACAGTCTGTACCTATGTACAAATATTTCTATCAACTGGAGCTAAAGGAAAGACTTCACCATTTTAGAAGGGTCACCAATGCTTTCTTTGCACCTTTTCTTTTCAATTTTGACCCAACTCTCGAAAAGAAGAGAGTGTCTGACAAGACCTACAAAGTGGCGAGTAAAGTTAGATGCATATTCTTACAATTTCCAACTTTTACTTACATGAGGGTAGGATGCTACACTGGGTGCCCTTACATGTTGCCCAGATATCCCTCAGACAAGTGGATACTCATGGAGTTATGTAGACAACTAATTTCAGTTCACAAAGAACAAATGAGGATTCACGAACTAAGATTCAAGATTCCACTGATGATTGGTAGATATACCATCAAAAGTGTGCAAAAATCCAAATCAGTTTATGCAGAAATGCAGGTCATGACCATAAGGACCTATAAATATAGATTTTACTTTGATTACTGGAAAGTAAAAAAGAAGTTGAAAATGGGTCACAAGCACAAGTACCGCTTTGAAGACATCTGGGCTGATTGCAAAGATGAGGAGGCTATTTCACAACCCCCTACAGCATCAATTGTACTTGATACTCCTCCATTAGTGACAAGTATGCAAATAGTTGATATTTTTTTGAGCCCTCCATCATCCATTCCCAACCTGTCATCTCCATCCTATGATATCACTTCAGAAGTTGAATTCAATAGGTTCATGAATGAATCCTTGCATGGTCAACTCAATGTGCAATCTACTGGAGTAGTTATGATAGACACTACGCTAATTGTCAATATACCATTCATTTCTTTAGAAGTAGCAGTGACAAAAGAGTTGACAGTCAATCCAAAAGCTCACACTTCCTCTCTTCCCCCTTGGCTGGTATCTCAAGTATCAAAGAAGAAAAGGAAAATGATTTGTCCAGAAGAGCTCGATCTTGAAGAGATATCCCCTCCAAAATCCAAGGGGAAGAAAAAGGAAAAAGTGCATTCACGACTTCATGTTGACAAGGCCGGTCATAAGTATGCAAAGATTGGTGTTCCACCTCAAGAGGAAGGGAATGTAAATATGGAGAACTACACTGCAACAAGAGTCCACCTTGGAAAGGTTACGAATGAAAGTGCAAAGGAAAAAGCACAGGTAACCCTAGATGCACTGGCAGGAAGGATTGACAAAATGGAGCAAGCCCGAAACATGTACAAACAGAAGGAAAAGCATTATACCACTGTTTTAAGGAGACTTGCAAGATCTTCAAGTAATGCACAACCATTGGCAATGATAAGTGTTGAGGACCCAACTGTGAGGAAAGATGAGAAGTTTGCTTCTAAAGGAAAAGTGTTATATGATTTTATTGATGAAATTATAGAACATGGTTCCCAGGTTATAATTGCTACAAATGAAAAAGCTACCCAGATAGCCAAGCTCAAAATAGAGCTTGATAAGGAAGAAAGTGTTCTTTCCCGAGAATGCAAAGAAATGGAAAAATTCTTGTTATTGTGGTCATAGATGAAACAGGAAAAGCTCAGCAAATTGGTGGAAATTGGGGTAATTCCTGACAAGGAGGAATGTGTAGAAGTAAGAGAATCACTTAAACACCATATCCAGGTAATCAAGTCTCTTACCAAAGATCTCCACCAAGTACAAGAAGATGTCGAAGGACATCATTCTATCCTTAAAAAAGGGATTAAGGAGTTACCAGGACAACTCCTTGAAGAAAACCGTAACTTCCTCCTAGCCACTAAACTTTCTAAGATCTTCAAAGAAGCCATCATGAAGCAAGTAGAGAGTGCATAATTTTCAAAGACCTTTTATGCATGTTATTTGTGATACATGGCTCACTCTTGGAAACCTCAAGACGCATCTTGACAAGTGGAAAAAGGTTCACTCATCCACCATGAGATCAATCACCAGAATTCACACCATAGTGGATTACACTATTGGTTCAGATGAGACATTCATGTAGGAGACCAAGAAGAAGTATGAAGAATTTTGTGCGCAAGCAAGGAACCATGAAGATTCTTGATCTCCAGTGTTAGAATTTTTTATCCTTCCCTTTATGCATCTTGTAAATAGTTTTTGACATCTTAAATGTCTTTTCTGCAAATGTAATTACACTGAAAATATGAGATGTAGTTTCATGAAGATGAATTACATTTTGACTTAGTCAAAGTTATGTGAGATTTTCCTAAATTAGCTCACCTAACTTTCCTAACTTTACTCAACTAATTTCCTAGATTTACTCTTCCCTCTCTTTTATAAATAAGAGGAAATTCTATTGTAATCTTTACCTTTAGTATTTTGCAACGAAGTGCTGCCATTTTTGAAGCAGATTTGTGAAAAAATTTGTTCATGTTTGTGAATCAAAAATCTGATCAATAAAGAAGAGGATTGTATACTAGAATTTGTGTTGGATTCGATAATCTTGTGGATTGATCGTATTGGTAGTGGTTAGTATATGAAATCTGAAGGGCTTCAAATAGATTTGTGTAAACTTTGTGTTACATTCTTCATTTGAATTTACGTTTATGTTTGGATACTATTGTTGAAAGATCTACAAGACTTTGAGCTTGTAATCGTTCATGTTGTTTGAGGAATTGTTGTAACTTAGAAGAATTTTTGCTTCCAATGCAATAAACATTATGATTCTCACAGATCCATCGTTGAAAAGCTATAGAATGACTTTGTGCCTTTGTGAGCTTTTCTCTCTTTCTTTTATTTGTTTATTATTATCATACCTGGTATCTCTACACTTTTCTTTGACAAGATAAAGGTATTGGCATTACTGCTCATTTTTAGTTTAAAGTTATCTTGAATAATAACTTGCAACCATGAAGCATTTTAAAACATCTTCTCTGAAAAAAGAGAGAAGCATGAATGTGACACACCCCCCCATTTGGTAAGTGTAGTGTACATTGTGTAAATACTTAATTAGTTTTACCTTAGCTTCTGTTAGCAGTAAGAAGGGTTCCTACCCTTTCTGAGAGGAGAGATTATATCTCACACAGTTGTGGTTCAAGTTTAGGTTGTGTAATCTATTGAAAAGATGATTACACAATATTCACCCAACACCACAAACATGTTATTTTACATTCTTTATTCAATGACATATTTTTCCATTATTTTTTCCATATCAAAAAACTTAAATTACCACAAATAACACATTCAACTTTTAATATATATGTATTTTACTAAAATCTACATCTAGCACATTCAAAACAATATACAATAAATCTATAAATCATAATTAACATTACAATAGGTCTAATAGATCTAGCAAACTAACATATCTCAAATTACTTGCAAGGTTCTACAACCCAACTTTTACTACATAATGACAACATAACATTTTTTCAATACCTAATTAGCATCTTTTCAACTTTCTCTCAAGCCAATTTCTTCCAAAGACTTTCAATTCCATTATGACAATGTTAACTACAAATTCCATTTCCAACATTCTTGCAAGCATGCATGCTCTAGAGCCTTCTTTACAAGTTTCATCTATTGACTCCATTCAACAACCTCATTATATGATTGTCAAGTATAGTATACAAATCTCTGATGGTATGCACACACATCTTGCTCTGCTACCTTACCAGTTCAATGAGCTTGTTTTAAAGGAGGTTGTAGTCAAAGCTTCAATTGTCCACGTCAATAAATAAAGTTGCAATAATTTTCACAAATTCACTTACATCCATACTTTCCTTATATTTTTTAGTGCTTATAATTTATGCATCTATATCTCCTTCATAATTTATTTATCTCCTTTCATTGTAGGGCTATTGTAATTGATAGCTTGGATATAATTTAAAACAATGCATCAATAGTTGGAACTTCAACTGCTCTCCTTCAAGCTACAAGCTATTTTCCCTCAAGTATCTCTCAAGACCCATTGACCACTTCTCAAGCTACAAATTTTTCACTCAAAGAAGCTATAGTCTCAACACAGCAACACATTATAGCCCCACCTAAACAAATTCCAAATTCCCATTAAAATATTAATCCCATACCATAAGCATTGGTCCATTGAGGGTCGTGCCTTGAAAAAAATCTGATCCATGAGTTCAAAAATTTATCCATAATGGGAAAGTGATTTCGTAGATAAAGTAGACTTTGAAATACATGTTACTTGCTTCAATGAACTTGTTGATGAGTTCTACCATGTTATAAACTCTAATAGTCTTTATGTCATTTCAAATGGTTGCATTAAATTCGTCAACACAAAATATAGTAGTTGCACAAACTCTTTTGAAATATTCCTCCACAACTCATCAACCATAACTGCATCCACATGCGTAGACTCCACCATACCCACACATAGCTTTCATATCAAGAGCATAGACTCATTAGTGTTGTTTCCTATCAATTCCCTTATAGATTTCATTGGCATACTTTTATCTATCTCCCCTACATCAACCATATGTAAGAGAGATGGCACAAAAATAATAAAATATATTGCTACAATCATAGACATGTCAAGTTGTACCATTGATGTTACACTTGGGGTCATCATTATCAAATTGATGGGAAACAAATCTTTCATATTTCCCTACAACCAAACCATCCAATTATTTTGATAAAATGTGGACATATAACATACTGGTGTGGAAAATCTATTGATATTATCTTTCCAACTACAATTCTAATCAATCCCAACTTGGTAGAAGCCTCGACATTACAAACATGGTATTCCACTATAGGGATTGTCCAACGCTACCTTGCAAGGAAAGATGACATCAACAAAAGAAGATGAGAAAAGCATCACATCCTCCTTGATGGAGCCTCCACATCTACACTCCCTTCTTCCACTAACCCCTCCCACCTACATACACTTCCACCTGAATTGAAAAATACACTTTAACCAAACTCATATTCCCAAATCCATCTTCCTCCAAATTTTTCTCAAATTTATTACACTAGTATAAATACCTTTCATTCAAAGTTGGATAGACTTGCAAATATGTCAACATGTTTAGTCTACATGGAAAAATATCTAGGAATTAAAATAAGGCAATCATATGGACTATCTACTTGTTACAAATGTGCATCCAAAAAAATGGCCATTGTTTCTCCAAATGGAATAACATGGACCCGGGTGAGCAGACTCTATGTTTGTAAAAACTAACTAAAGTTGAAGAGATGTTAATAGCAAGGGTCAACCCAGTCCTTCAAGTTACCCATGCAAAGGGGGGCCAGCTAAAGTATAGTGGCCACACTATTTTTTGTCCTCATGATATTTCTACAATTCCAACCCACTTGCTTAGGCGTATAGATGAATTAGATATATTATTAGTGAACAAAAAAAACATCAAACAACAAAACTATGGCTTCTATGTCAGTAGAGGATGTGTATATGAGGTATTACAATATAAAATCTTAAATCACCCATACTACAAAGCTATACAATTAGATGAGGCTGCATTATCATGTTTACCCCATGCTTCCACTAACATTTCACATGTTTTATATGCAACAACCACAAATATTGATCCAATAGATGTAAGCTTCAACAATACAAATTTTGTAAACAATGATCCATTGCAATAAAACATGCAATCCACAATTTCATTTGGGGCTAGCCTTCCACCTACACTTAGAGAAATCAAGAAGATTTTCCCCCTTTACTACAACTAGGGCAAGGTCACCCAACCCCATCTATAAAATGGCAACTCATTTTCCCATCTCCTATAAATGAATACACCACTGAAGGATTATTTGTAATGGCATTCCCTACTTTGTTTCCAAAAGGTGCAACCACATTCAAACAACAATGTATGAGGGAAGTTAAATTACATGAATATGTTCTCCATCTTCTAAGGTACCATCATAATAGGTTTGGCCAACACTCACGTTTTAGGTACTTCATACTAAATATTTGTACGCGGGCCATCACAACCAATCCACAAGATCTGAATTTATCCATAAATAAATGGATACTTGTCTACCAACAACAATTTCTGACCTTTGTTAGAGATTAAAGGACCTTCCCAATGACAAGCTTATTGAACAACTTATGTGATTTGAATTATCAATTCATGGAACACACCCATTTTGGAACTGTTGTAGAGGGGAGCTTTCTGTTATGGCCATACAAATTGGTTCCCCAACACTATTCATTACACTAAGTACAATAGATATAAAATGGCCAGACTTGCATAGTATAATGCTATCTACTACACCTACAAATCCACAAGTAACTTCTAAATGGAGGATATAAAATATAGTACAAAATCCATACCTTACCGCACTCTATATGTACCATAGATTTATTGCATTTTGTGAAGAGGTCTTGGAAAAACTTCTTCATGCAACTGACTACTAGTATAGGTATATTCTTACTAATCTCATAAATTTACATTTAATACCATTTAATTAATTCCTAAACATAAGCTTTCACCAAGTATGAATGGAAACACAGAGGTTCTGCACATATCCATGGTTTCCTTTGGCTCCAAGAAGCACCAAATATTGGAAAATTTCAATGGGATAACCTTCAATCAATATAAAATACACTTGAATACATTGATAAATATGTCTATGTATGGAACCCACAAACTCTTGGTTTGAGGAACCAAACATTCCATCGATTTGTTCTTGATGACCCATGTTTAATGGACACAAGAATGATTATGACAACCAATCCTTTCATCGACTACAATGAACTGCTAAATTTTGTTTAACAACATACAAGTGTATCTTGCTAACATGCCTAAGGAGAAAAGGACAATCCCTTCATTATCATTATAAATCCCCTTCGACCATGCAAGATAGATCAAGTCTTGTAACATATGAGATTGGCCAACTTAAATACACCTCGGCTTGCAATCATGATCGCTTGAATCTTCACAACCCATCTATCCTCTCTATCCGGAGGGCCAATATAGATTGCAAGGCCATTCTCTTAATCAATGCAGATCTCAAATATATTTCAAAATATGCAGCAAAAGCTGAAAAAATCAAAAATATATCATACCATGCTTTCTCACATTTCAATCAATATTGAGTCTAACAAACCAACCCCAATTTCTTTTTGAAAAATGCTTGTTGGAATCCTCATGGATCATGATATTGGTGCCCAAGAGAGTTGCCACCTTTTTCTTAAACTTCCACTCTCCCTATCTAGCAGGAAATTTCTTTCTTTAATTGTAATCCAAAGAAACTTTCACCAAGTTTTAGTCTCCTCCAAATCCACAACCACATCCCCAACCTACATTGATGCTTACATGGCACGTCCAATAAATTTATAGTCTGTCACTTATTTTAGTTACTAACAAGTGAACCTTGAAAGCATCTTAAAAAAATAACCAATGGAAAGAGTGTTCCACATAAGCCATTATTTATGTCTCCCCATGCTTCATAATCATCCCTACAAAATATGACAAATGCTTTGTGTAATGTCGTAAAATTGCACCCCTTGCAATTTCACATACATTCTTGCATCTACTTTAGTGTCCACTCCTTTAGAACTTGTGTAGGCTCATTTTAGCCCCTGCATCATCCTTTTTCCCTCTCAAGATGCTCAGGACCCCTTTTTAGTAGCTACCCTCATGCGTCAGCTTTGCTTCAAACTTTGTGCTTTTCCCATTCTCATTGTTTTGTAGCGTGATGTGTTTGGAAACTAGCATGCCACACAGACATCCATGTGCCATGCTAGCATCTTGGGACATTTCAACGTTCAAACAACTATTTTCGTGCATGTTTTCGACTTGTCAACAAGTTTTGTTGGTGGTAACGGTTTGGGATGCCCTGAAACGGATCAAGAAGCTTCTTTTCCCTCTTTAAAAGTCATCTTTTCAATCCATTTGGCCTTCTTATCCTTTTGTGCTTCTATCTTAGACATTCTCCCATCTTTCTCTTTCTTGCACAACTTTCCTGTTTGTTACAGAAGCCTTCCACAACACTTTCAAGCTCTCTTGGAAACTCTCTTTGCAACACTCTCAAGCCCTTACAACGCTCTTTGCAGCTCTCTTGGCTCTTGCAGCTATCTTTTCTCTCTCCCTTTTGCTTCCTTAAACCTTGCAGATAATATCTCCCTTATTTCATGCTTGCGAGAATCCTAGGATTTCACATATCCCCTACCTATTGCATCTATATTTTGTGATATGGGTTCTCCTCCTTGATTGGGGATTGCTTTTATCACTCTTGCATTCATTTCATTTCTATCTATCTATTTGGCTTTCTGTGGAGGTGGGAACACCAAAATGGGGGTTTGACTAAGGAAAACCCCTATACAACGCCAACATTTTCTATAGATCTTACGCATGAAGGTATTGGAGACATTCATGTGCTGGAGGCTTCATTACTTAGGTGGTTGTAAGAATTTCCTTTCTTCTCTTAATTTATCATTTACTTTACTTTATTCTAGTTTTGTTACATTTTGTTACTCTCCTGCATTCTGTAAATTCTCAGTAATTTGATTATTAGTAGTTTCCTTGTTGTTTTCTAGGATATTCTCACTTTCTAGTCCGTACGAGACGCCATCGTGTCTCTAGGACACCAACACAATGTGTTTTCATTCATATTATGCGTTGTCTTCCTTTGGCTAAGAGGTCGTCAATTTGTCCAGAAAACCTTTGTGATTTACTCTTTCCGATTCTAGAACTCTCGCATTGTTCCTTGAGGTAGTTTAGGGTAATTCGCCCCTTGGGAATCTCTTGAGAATAAAGAGACTCATGAGTAGAGAATCCCCCTTCTCTACATTTTGGTGAAGCTAACGTGAACATGCCTTTATAAGAAAACAAGGAGGACAAATAAAATATTTATCCTTCCCCAAAAAAAATTTTGGGCCGTTGCCTCGAACCCCATTCCATGTTGTCAATAGAAATATACGCCAACCTTAGGCCGACTTGTCTATATCTCTATTTCAAATTATACTTTCTATCTTTCTTCCTTCTATCCCTTTCCAGCATTGTTAATAAGTTTCAACAAGTTTTATTACAAGCATGTGAAAGTGAGTTCTTATCTCCTTTCTTATTATTCTTTGTTGATCCCTCTCCCGAGATTCCTTCTAAGGATATTTTTGTGCAAGAGGATGAAATCATTGATACCTTTCTTAATGTTACTCTACCCTCAATTCCTTCAAATGCAATCTCTTCTATAGATGATGCGTTTTTGAATGATGAATCTCCCTTTCATCCCAATGCACTCTCTTCTAGAGACGTTGCATTGGTGAATGATGAATCTCATCTTTGTTTTGATGAACTCTATTCTAGAGATGATGCATTAGTGAATGATGAAGTACCTCACATCGGATCCTCCAAGTACAGATGTTGAGAATAATTCTTCAAATAGTTATTCCACTAGTTGTGATAGTTCTATAAATGTAATTTGTCTCTGCTACCCCTCAAAGGCCTAAGAGACTAGTCATTTATCTAACTCTAGCTATTCTTGATCCTAAAAGGATTTGTTCTATTGATAGTGTAGACATGTAAAATATATAGATTGATATCACGCACTCGATCCTGATCTACTAACACTAGTTCATCATGAATCGTCCTTTTTCCTAATCATTTAATCGAATAACCCTTATTTGATTAAATTCATCAACTTCCATCTCTTAATTAAATAAATTAGTTTTATCTTGTTAAGTCATTATTCCTCGTTAATTAAATAAACCATTTTATTTAATTAATTCCTAAATCTCTATTTAATTAAATAATCCATATTATTTGATTAAATTTTTATAGTTCCTCTATTAAATTAAATAAATCAAACATTTATCTAATTTAATCAAACATCACCCCTTTTGGTTAAATAAATCAAAATATTTATTTAACTAGGCCTTAATCATTTTCATCTCTTTTTTATTTATTTCAACCCACAAGTCTAAATCAATTAGTCAAATCACCTAATCTCCTCTTAAATTGATCAAAACCTGATTAGTTTAATCTAATTGCATGTCACATCCTCTAGCTTTTCCCATTTGCACAATAAATCAATTTATTTGATTTATTATTAAATCTTCTATTTCATTCCAAAAGATGGAATATTCTTCAAATTTGAATTTTCCCTCCCACATGTCTTGTCCTTTTACATGGCATTAACTCCTCTTACATTGTCTCTTACATGTCTCCCACTTGGCATTTAAGACTCTTTCTTCTCCCTCCAACAAGCCATATTTTGAATTTGAATCTCCCCCCTCTTTGCACATTCTTCAAAATGTGCTCATTCCTCAACCATTCACATGATGACATGTGGATTCTTCTCATTTGTTGAAGATTAGTCCCACATTCATCCCTTTTTCCTCTTCTCTAATCAATCTCATCTATAAATGAAGAGCTCATCCTTCATTTTGATCATCCACAATTTGAGCAAAGTTATTATACTTCAATTTCATCTTAGAGCTTTAGCATTTGCATCAAATCCATCAATTGTAGCTAGGTTATTGCAGGTTTTCTCCATGGAAGGAATTTGAAGCAATCACCAAGTGGATCACAATCAGCAAATCTTCATCAAGCTTGCTTAGGAGTTGGGCAAGGGCCAATTTCCACATCAAATTGGCACCAACTCCCCCATAGGATCAATAGTTTGCATTATTTGAATAGGATTAATCTCTTTTATTGCTTTTCATTGCATTTCTTGCTTTCATTTCCTATTTTGAATCATATTAATGGATTTTATGGGGAATAACTATTCTAACTTCTATTTGATCTTATTAATGTGTTAATTTGTTGTGTTCTTGTAGGTATAGGATATTGGTTCACAGATAGTGTCCCATTTGATAGCGATTCTTTTGATCTTTCTAAGGCTTCCTCTTATAGAGCAGTAGCCCATACTTATAATAATAGGAGTAAAAAAATTATTGATCAACCTACTTCTTTACCACCTTCTCAACCAAGCCTTCTTCAAGCTCCTAAACCTACAAGTAAAGCACCTAGTGATTACGATCTTGTCGAACAACTCCATATTACTCCAGCTAAGATCTCGTTGTGGGATTTGCTTTAGTCTACTTCATTTTACCAAGGTATGCTTCAAGAATCCTTGCAAAATATCTTCTTTCCTTCCTCCGCTAGGTCAACAGATGTTGATGCATTGATAGCTCATATTCGTGCGGATTTTCCAAATATCATGTTCTATCTGCAAGAACTCCTGCCTCTAGAAGTACAGAAGCAAGTGGACCCTTTAATGATTATAGTTAATATTAATACTATCGAAATTAGATGTACTCTTGTTGATGCTGGTTCGACGCTCAATGTATGTAGCATTGATCTATTGCCTAAGATTAATATTGATTTATCTTCTCTTAATGCTTCTTTTGTTGTCATTTGTGGGTTTGATAATGTCATTCGACAAGCCCTAAGCACAATAGTCTTTCCTTGAGGTTGGGACCCGTTACTGTACCCACCCTTGTATATGTTATGTTAGAAAAATTACCATATAACCTTCTTCTTGGTAGACCGTGGATTCATGCTATAGGTGCAGTCTTGTCTACCTTGCATAAATCTATTAAGTTCATTTGCAATAATCGAGTAGTCACAGTTAGGGTTGACCCTGAGACCATGCACTTATGTGAAATGGTAGTTGTTGTTCAAGTTTTGGTTGTGCCTACTCTTATTCCTTTAGTGTCTTCCAATGTGTCGATGTTTACTCCAACAGTACCTACTACAAAGGATACTCTTGAGATCTAGATGTCCTTGAAGAAGATCCTTCTGAAGAAAGAAATATTAAGTTTGTTCCTTCTACCTCTTCTCAAAAGAATGCATGTCTTGGTGATGATTGGGGCTCTTTAAAATTTACAGATTCCCTCAATGGGAAATATAAAGTCGGCCCAATCCACTTAAACCTTCTGAGAACCTCATCCAAACCCACCATCGAATATGGTTACTCTTCTATATCATGGGGTAATGTGAGCAACAATTGTAATGTTCTTAACATTGATCCTCCCCCTTCTGGGGAAGATGATCACGCTTTTGTTAAAGAGGCTAATGTTGGAAGTCCTATCAAGAAGGATGATGGTGATCCCATAGAAGAGTGTGATCCCCTTTACTGGAATAATGCTCTCTATGAAGATCCTCCTCCTCAAGATTTGCAAACACGTTATGGACCTAGCTTTAAGCTCATCTCTAAATATCGCTATGGGAATAAAGGTTGTGGGTATAATGAACAAGGCATTAAGGTCCCTCTAGAATGTGCACCTCGTAAGCATATTTTGGGGCTTGGTTGCTCGAATGAACAATATAAATGGAAACCATGGTTGAAAGGCAACATGATTTCCACTCAACCTCGTTCTCTTGGGTTGATTCATCCTGCATTGTCCTCTATCTCTGTGTCTTCTTCTTCTTGTGAGTAGTCAAAATTTTCTCCACAAGAGAAAGGGTTGCTTCATGCCCCTCATCCTCTATCTGAGCAAGAGCGTATCTTGTTGAGGCTTCTAAAAGCCCGCTTAATTACTCTTCCTTCTCCTGCATGTCAGAAATCTCATAAGCATGATAAAGAGAAACATTCTTTTTGTGCATACCATCAAGTTCCTGGCCATTCTACTAGTGAATGTAAGGCCTTGAAGGATAAAATACAACAACTTCTTGATTCAGGTGCCATCACTCATTTATTTCTTGATGCACCTGCCTCTTCTTTAAGTGACAAGTGATACCAAGGTCTACCTCTATCCTGTATGTTCTCAGTATCTTGCATGGTTCTCCTCCCCTATATGTTGGGGGCAGTGATAACTTGTTCTGGAGATGTGTGTCCCCCTTAAGGGACCCCTTCTCTTCTCTATGTCTTTCAAATGAAGTGTCCCTTGAGTGGACCCCTTTTTCTTTTGAAGGGTTCCCGAGGGAGCCCCTTTGAAAGCTTTTCTCTCAAAAGAATTCTATGGCATCTA
This sequence comes from Sequoia sempervirens, assembly GCA_007258455.2. NCBI lineage: Eukaryota > Viridiplantae > Streptophyta > Pinopsida > Cupressales > Cupressaceae > Sequoia > Sequoia sempervirens. The sequence continues at coordinate 32,799,332 of VDFB02047397.1, forward strand.
GCTTGGGGGCAACCTAACTAGATCTGTCTTATATCTTGGTGTCTAGCTTGGGGGCAGCCTGACTAGACCTATCATTTTTGTGACTGTCCTACAGCACAGCTTACAACAACCATAGGTTTGTCTAATTAGTCTTGCTCTGTAGGACTGAGAACCTGTAGAGCTCCTTTTCATCAAGCTTTCCTAACATGTTTAGTCTACGAATTAACATGTTGCTTTGCAAGTGTGCCTGTGAATCCACTTTCCAATCTGACTTTGCGGATTCCCCTACATTGGGCTTCCTTCATGAGAGAGTACTTGGGGGAATGCCTTCTTTGCAGGTCTAAGGGCCTATGAAGCACTTGCATCTTGTGGTATTTTTCCTTCGTTGGTCTGTGGGCCTTCGGTGTACTTTGTGCAACTTCGTAGTTCCGCGGAGCTATGGATTCCTTTTGTTCAAACCTCCTCAAGACAGTACCTGTGGATCCATCTCTCTTGGAATTTTTATTCCTTTCTAGCTTCTTCATCTCTCTCTTAAATTCTCTTTCTTCTCAATTGTGTATACTAGATTGAAGATCTGCATCTTCTTCATCCTGAGTATATGTTGTTTCTCTCTTCAATATTGGTTGCTTCCTAGAATTTTGGGTGTGTTCTTCTCTTGAAGCGACAATCCTTACATTCTGCGCTTCATCTTAGAATTATTCTATGTGTTATTAATTAATTTTGGGATGATGCATAGTAGTAAGAAAACCTTTTACATCGAGGTCTCTTTCACTTTGCTGACTCAAATCCTTTAATTTTTTGTGTGCTTGTGTGTGTGTTTTTTTATGTTCTAACCCTGATTTGTAATGGATTTTTATGTTCTAACATTGTTTTATTGTGTACGTCTTTCTTATCTAATGTGTTTGTTTTGTAGGTCTTCAGCCTAGGGGCATGCTTCCTTGGTTTGAAGAGTTATTTGCTTCCTCTACAATATGCTTTTGGCATCATGATTTTATTTATGTTTAGTAGATTTCCTTTAGCGTGCATATTAGTGTAGATTCATATGCCCGCTAAAATGGGGGAAAAATGTAATGTCGTAAAATTGTACCCCTTGCAATTTCACATACATTCTTGCATCTCCTTTAGTGTCCACTCCTTTAGAACTTGTGTAGGCTCATTTTAGCCCCTGCATCATCCTTTTTCCCTCTCAAGATGCCCAAGACCCCTTTTCAGCAGCTACCCTCACACATCAGCTTTGCATCAAACTTTGTGCTTTTCCCATTCTCATCATTTTGTAGTGTGATGTGTCTGGACACTAGCACGCCACACAAATGTATGTGCACTGTGCTAGCATCTTGCAATAGTTCAAAATTCAAACGATCATTTCCATGCATGTTTTCCACTTGTCAGCAAGTTTTTTCGGTGGTAACGGTTGGGGATACCCTGAAACGACTCAAGAAGCTTCTTTTCCCTCTTTAAAAGTCATTTTTTCAATCCATTTGGCCTTCTTCTCCTGTTGTGCTTCTATCTTGGACATTCTCCCATCTTGCTCTTGCTTGCACAACTCTCTTGTTTGTTACAGCAGCCTTCCACAACACTTTCGAGCTCTCTTGAAAAATCTCTTTGCAACACTCTCAAGCTCTTACAGCGCTCTTTGCAGCTCTCTTGGCTCTTGCAACTATCTTTCCTCTCTCTCTTTGGCTTCCTTAAACCTTGTAGCTAATATCTCCCTTATTTCATGCTTGCGAGCATCCTGGGATTTCACACATCCCCTACCTATTGCATCTACATTTTGTGATACGAGTTCTCCTCCTCGAGTAGGGATTTCTTTTATCACTCTTGCATTCATTTCATTTCTATCTATCTATCTAGTTGTTTGTGAAGGTGGGAACACCAAAATGAGGGTTTGATTGAGGCAAACCCCTATACAGCCCAAACATTTTCTCCAGATCTTATGCATGCAGGTATTGGAGACATTCATGTGCTGGAGGCTTCATTACTTGGGTGGTTGTAAGAATTTCCTTTCTTCTCTTACTTTATCATTTACTTTATTTTATTCTAGTTCTGTTACATTTTGTTACTCTCCCGCATTCTGTAAATTCTCAGTAATCTGATTGTTAGCAGCCGCCTTGTTGTTTTCTAGGATATTCTTGCTTTTTGGTCCATACGAGTTGCCAGTATGCCTCTGGGATGCTAGCGAGCCGCGCTATCATTCGTATTCCACGCTATCGTCCTTTGGCTGAGAGCTCGTCAATTTGTCCAAAAAACCTTTGTGAATTTTTCTTTCCAATTCTAGAACTCTCGCATTGTTCCTTGAGGTAGTTTAAGGAAGTTCACCCCTTGGGAATCTCTTGAGAATAAAGAGACTAATGAGTAGTGAATCCCCCTTCTCTACACTTTGAAGCATTCTACTAGAGTGAACTACTACTATACAAGCCATTTTGTAGCATAGCCAATGATTCTGTTGTCAACCCACCAAATTCTAGAACAATAGGAAAGGTTTTCATGCAGTTACCATCCTTAGCATGTGCTACGCACACCAACAAAACCTTTTGAAGAACTCACTTCCAATAGTCCTTTCAATGAGGAAGTTGTAATGCAAGAAAACAACCCAATAGAATGGCAAGTCTTGTCAAACCTATTCCCAGACCTTCCTTTTTCACTTTGATGAGTTAGACATGCTTGGTCACCATGACATAGACATGCGCCATGATTGAGGATCTTCCCAATTCAATCCACACCATCAACTATTTTCTACTACATTCATAGAATCCAACCATTCAACATTTCAAGTCCTCCATCTTCCTTCCCAATCACTATACCCAAAATGATCTCTTTTCCCAACAACGAAAATCATTTGATATACATTATGTCACATCTACATGTTGATACTTTACAACCACCTATAAAAAGAATTGTTCAAGGAACTACTAGAACTCGTAAGTTACACCTAATAGTAGCCATCAAATCCACACTCATGAGTTCAACCCCAAATGGCCGATCACCATTACTATTTCTTGCACCTAGAAGTGTAGTAGCATTCAACATGGAAGCATCAACAATCCATTCTACCTATCAAAGATATGACCCCTGTAAGGACAAACACTTGCGAGCTTCCAAGAAAGAATGTTCTTCATTAACTACATCCTTATAGATGAGTTGATCTTCATTGGTCAAAAGTTGCTACAACAAATTGATATGAGGTTACGTGAAGCATTCCCTAGCCATAACCAAATACCATTTGGAGGATGTTCAGTCATGCTCTTCGATGACCTAGGCCAACTTCCACCAGTCAAATATATCCCAATGTATGCTTTGACATCTTATGGGGGCACTCTATGGCCCAACTTCACAAAATTTATCACATTGAACACAATCTTTCATCAAATAGGTGAGGAGCTGACACAAATTGTTTTTCATTCTCTCCTCTCTAATTTACGAAATGTAGAACCTACATTTGAAGATTGGAAACTTCTTATGTCCCTCTCAAGCTTGTCATTGACCTCTATAGAGAAATCTACTTTTTCATCCTCCATACATCTCTTTGCAACAAATAAAATGGTCTCACTACATAATCAATGTGTGTTGTTGTCTTTAGCAATGCATGTTGCCTTGTCAACTATAGAGAAACTTAGGGGGTCACCAAGCTCAAATCCAATTGAATAATAACTTCAATCTAAGATCCTTTTGTGTGTTTAACAGAAGGTAATGTAATTTATGGTTGCAAAGAATCCTTTTCAATGGTGCACTTGGACAAGTCAAAGCAATAGTATACAAGGATGGTGAAAATCCACCTTTACTTTAGTTAATTTTTGTTGTTCAATTTAAACATTACGTAGGCCCTATTTGGAATCAAAATAACCCAAAAATGTCCTAGTCACCCATTTGAGTCATGGTATCCGTTGTCAAATCCCAATCAAAATGGCATGGGCCTTAACAATACACAAATCACAAGGCCTAACACTTGACAAGGAAAAAATCGACATTGGCAACTTAGATCGGCAAGGCCTAACATTCACAGCTATTTCAAGAGTCTGGGAACTTGCAAGCCTACGTATAAAACCATCCTTCACATTCCAAAGACATGCACGCATGCAAAAAAGGCCATATGTTGCTCATTGAAAATAAGAGGAGCACTTATTGGTGTTGTCGTCTGCAAGCTCTTCAATAGACATTAATAGTTAAAAGTACTCCAAGTTTGATCCTTCATCTATTTTATCTATATTCATAAATTGTAAACAATTATGTTCATAGTGTACTCTATTAAAAGCAAACATTTTCTCCTTTCATTACTCCTAATTGTTTCTTTCAATAATCATTTGCATATATATAAAATGACTATGCAATTTTAATTATTGTAAAAAAACAAGTTTGCATCCTTGAATGCTATCCTTATTTTTTCATAACCAATTGTATCGTAATATATTCCTCTTTATATTTGCAATTTATAGACCAACAAAGGATTCTGTGACCATATTCAAAGATAAAAAGAGAAAAAAATGATGAAATTTCTTTGCTTATGCTAACACTTTTATGATGCAATAGCCACAGCGGGTTATGATGCAATAGCCACAGCGGGTTATGATGCAATAGGGATCAATAAAATAATAGCATTGTCTTGAAAGTTCACAATATATAGAAAGATTGTTGTATTTAAATTAAGTTCCATTATATGATCAGGCACTTTGGTTTTATCCATAATCTAAAGCTTATGTTTATCAAGCATATGGTGACAATTCTGCATCTAAAGCATTTGGCTTTGAAATTCATGATATAATGTAAAGGTTACCCTTTAATTTCCTTTTTTTTTCTTTTTTTCTTTTTTGAGCATTTCATAATATTAAACCTCCTATAGGTGATGAATCTCTGCAAGTTGTTCCCAATCCTGAATCAGATCGTTTTATTTTTTTGTTTACCATGTGAAATGGTTGTTGATATAGAACGATTGTTCTCAATTGTCATTGATAAAGATTACTGTCATAGGCCTGTTATTTTTAAAATTTTGAAATATTCCTTATTACAAATCCTGAAAACCTAGTGATTTATTTTTGTATCAACATAAAGCACAAACATTTTTGTAACCATGCAAAAAAACATCAGTTCTGATGTCAAATCTCTTTGTCAGATATGTTAGATGAATAAAGTTGTTCTGAAAGTTTATACTTTCATCTACCATTCAAAAAAAAAGTATATCTACCTAACTCAGTTTGACTGAGAACATTCATATGGAAGAGGGATTCTGGCGAATGCAGGCCATATAAGTCAGCAAAGGATAGAACGAATGAATACTTTTTGTTTTATCAATCTTTTGGAGCAGTGAGCAGTGGTACATAAATTTCAGACAACACACAGACACATTGTTTTGCCTGCCAATGCAATAAATAAATCTACTTTTACATAAATGGGAGCTTTGGAACATCCATCAAAACATAAAAGGATAGAAGCATTTGTTGGGCATTGGTGCTATCGACAAAGCCCACAATCATTTTCCTGGCGTTGTCAATTCCTTTCAGCTGAGGAAGGACTGAGTTGGCAGGTCACTCAATATTGTTCAGCAGGTACACACCCTCTTCATCTTGGTCCCACAAATTCTCTGGTTCAAATTCTCCTTGATGAAAAATGGCGCTTCCTTGCCCAAGTCCAAGGATAGAATCATTTGTTGGGCATTGGTGCTATCGACAAAGCCCACAATTATTTCCACAATTATTTTCCTGGCGTTGTCAGTTCCTTTCAGCTGAGGAAGGACTGAGTTGGCAGGTCACTCAATATTGTTCAGCAGGTGCAGACCCTCTTCATCTTGGTCCCACCTTCCTTGTAGAATATTAATGTTTTCGTTTGTGATGCATGTGTTTGTTGCCTAAGAAGAAGAGATCCAAGTTAGATTTTGAAGCACAAAAGGGTATCTTCATTAGGTACAATAATAGAATTAAGAAGTATAAACTTTTGGAAATCTGAGACAAGAAAGACAGTATACAATTAAAATGTGATCTACAAAGAGATCAAGTCTTCTCCTAATCCTTTGAAACCTATAGATTAGGATAAAATAGTGGTACATCTTGACCTAAAGACCAATAAGACTAAACCTAAGGTTTAGGATGGACTTAATGAGGAAGTTGATTTAAACAATGATTCACATGAATAATAAGAAGGAAAACCTCATACACCACTCTTAAAGAGGTCCACTCAATAAAAGAAACAACCAAAAGGGTATAAAGATAAGAAGTATTAAACAAATCCATGAATAAGGGGTATCTATATTGGAGAAGAATAGTATATGGGACTTGGTACTATTGGCTGGGTGGACGAAACATATCAACCACAAATGGGTTTCTAAGAAGTAATTTATGAGGGCAAGATTGAAATGTAAAAGACAAGGTTAGTGGTTAAGGGTTACTCTCAAGTAGAGAGAATTAATTCCAATGACACTTCCTTTAATTTCAATGACACTTCCTCTCCTATTGCAAATCTTACATCCATTAGATTTATTTTATCTATTGCTACTACATGTAACTTTGAGGTTGACCAAATAGATGTTAAGAGATAAATTTTTGGCATGGGGTTTGGAGGAAGATATCTACATGACAACAACACTTCATAGTATATGGTAAAAATCAAATGATTTATAGGCTAAAGAAATAAATGTATGGTCTAGAATAGTCCACTAAGATGTGGTATTAGAAACTTAATGCATATTTGTTAAATTTGGAATTTGTTAGAAATCAATATTTATTATGTTGGTGATCAGTTTATTACTATTTGATATGATAAGAACATGTTAATAATTAACTATAAGGATATTGTTAAGGTTTTGAAATCTCAAATTTCATTACGGTTTGATATAAATAATTCAAGGATTGTTACTTGTTTATCTTGGGGAAGGAGAATAGGAGACGTAGAGTTAGTAAATTTTTTTCATTAAGCTAGAAAAAGTATGTTGACTCTCTTTTGCAAAGATATAAGGTATCAAATTATAAACCTTTGACTATTCTCATTCTTCTTGGAGAAAGGGTTTTAGTTGAATAATGTCCTTTAAAACCTAATAAACTTAATATGATATATGAGTAGTAGATATAATATATGTTATGATTTGCACTAGAAAGTAGTGGGAGTTGTTAACAAATATATATCCAAAATGAGAAAGAAACATTGGATTAAAGCTAAGAGGATATTTGGATACCTTCATTATAATTCATAATATTATATTTGATAATTGGGAGCACTTGGTTTAAGAATGATAGTAGATATATAAGAATTCATTGATTTAGGCTAAGTAGTAGATATGGATAACAAAAGGTCTACCAATAGTTATGTCTTTAATCTAAAAGATATTGGTTGTGGTTTCTTTCTCAACTATAAAAGTAGTGTATATGGAAACTACTCATTCCTATAAAGAGGTAGTTTGGATTCAAAGATTATTATTAAATATTGGGTTGAGTCAAGATATAATATATATTCATTATGAAAATTGGAATGTCATCAACTTAAAATTTAATTATTAAAATATTTTATTTCCTTTCCCAATTCCACTTTTTCTTTAATCTAAATTATTTTACATGATACATATATATTATTAAATTAGCCTAAATTGACCTTAATAAAATATTATTTTTCTTTTCTCATTATTAATAATATATATTTTATTTTTTATATGATGAACAATGTTATATCTTATATTAAAAGATAAGAGTATAATATATAATTCACATAAAATAAAGTGGAATAGAATCATAGCTCAAGAAGTCTATGCAAACACCCAAAGGAAAAAAAGAGGGATCAAACCACTAAGGCGTCATGGCTATATCAATAGGAGGAGGTGAGGAATCATGGTCTGGTGGACAATCCCAAACATTCAACAAGTCTTGACTTTCTAAAGTGGGCTATCATCTTGTGAGAGTGTCATCCTAATCTTTGATTTCAACTTGTTGAGAAATAGCATAACTAGGCAAGATGGAAAGAACCAAGGATGGACATTTTCCACTATCCATCCACCCAAAGTGACCTCATTGAGAGGAAAAGGACTATCCACATGAAAAAGGATCCCACCCATGATGTCAAGGTTGTGGATAGCCTTGCAAACCATGATGATCTCACTTAGAGCTATGGCTATTAGCTTGTCAATTCCCATGAGGTGAAGAGGCATGCCCATGTGGTAGAGAAGCATCTTTACTAGTTGAATTTGGAAACACATGATCAACCACACAAGGGGCCTTAACCAAGTTTTCAATTAATATTAGCAAATGAGTAACCTTCAAGGCCACCTTAATTTCTTCTACTTGAATCTATAACATAACATTAGAATAGATAGTGGCTTTAGCATATATTGAAAAGTGCTTATCCACAAACAAACCAACAAAGAAATCAACATTTGTATCTTTCCAAATTGAACATAATATCTCATCTAAAAGCATGTCATATCTAGGTGTCTTTGGCTAGAATCTTGTGTCAATTGCCAAGTAGTATAATATACAATGAGAAAGGCTCAAGGAGAAATGATTTAAAGAAGTTGCGAATCCAAAACCAAGCAACCTAGGCCTAAGGGAAGAACTAGAAGATATGCTTGATGAATTCCAAATGACCAAAAAAGGACAATGTGAGACTAACATGCCCAAATGAGTCAAAAAGGATTTCATATGGAGACCTTAGTAGAGAAGACACCAACTGGAATTAATCCGTTTCATCTCAACGAAAACAACCCAAACTATTTGGAATGTGTGCCTCTAAAGAGAGGTAGAAGACAGAATATTCCACCTCACATTTAACATAGTAACCATAAGCAGGTGAGGAGAAAGCCAATAATATCCTTTTAAAAAAAAAATTAACAAAGTTTGACACATCCAAATTATTTGGCTTATTTGTAGAAATTTAATATTAAACTTGTATAGATATTTAAAATGCATCTATCTAAAAACTATATAGAGATATCAAAATTATTATGACGATAGACATTCTACAATGGCATCAAAGAATTTCATGTCATTACTATATACATAAAACTGTAACCTATAAAATTATACATTTTATAGTATATTATATTTAATACACTTTTTAATATAAATAATCTAAATAAAATAAAATAAATATTTATATGGCGATGTAGAAAATGAAATAATTCTGAACTTTAAAAACTCTTCATTAAATAGTTGTTTTTAGATAGATGCATTTGAGATATCTATACTAATTTTAATTAAAGAGTTCTATTTTACCTTAGAATTACTTTATTTACTATTCATAAATCTATTAAATATTTTAGATAGATATTAGAAATGATATTTATATAAATTTTAGAAATGTTTATATAGAAATGTCTTCATTGTACAAAAGAGGAAGAAATGACTTCTTAAATCACTTCTTCAAATTGACGTTTGAGCGTTGAGCAAGAGGCCAACTTGTTCTAGGCCTAACATTGTCCAAGAGGGACCCTGGGGTCCTAGCTCTTTCATTCATTTATTGTTGTTCTTTGCAACTTGGTTGATGTTGTTCCTCACTTTTGGTGGTGTTGTTTCTCTATTGTATATGGCTAGATTGGGTTTGTTTTGCCTTGGCTTTTGGCTTTGTAAAGGGTGGGGGCCCTAGTTTCTGATTTTCTTTATTCTTTTTCTTTGGTCTTCTTGTACAAGGGTTTAAGCCCTTTCAAAATTCATGCTTACCTTAATCAAAACTCTTGAAATAATAGTAAAAGTAAATAATTTTTTTTCGGTTCAATGATTTAAAAATTTTGGGTATGATTTATATCATTTACTACATTACTATTGAAAAATAAAATAATTCTTCAATAAGTAAAAATAAATAAATATTGTTGTTCATAACATAGTGTGATGGTTAAATCATGACATTGTTGTTGTAGTCACCAAGATTCCAAATCATGTTGGACCATTGTCCTCATGGGTTTAGACTATTTGCTTGTTAGTTTTTACTTTCTTTCAGTAATTATTTAGGTGGGGTTGAAAAATTCTATTAGAAAGCACCTAATAAATTTTAGATAATTTTTGTAGAGATTTTATTTATTTTTGTGTTTATGATCTTAAGATGGATTAGTGAAGTTTCTAAATAAATTATGGGACCACCATCCTCTAAAAAAATTTTAGCTCAAATTTTCAATATTATTTGCTTTTATAAAATTAATGGGACATTGTGATTGTTAAAAAAAATTAAAAAAATTATTCAACAATATTCATGGGTCTAAGAGTTTGAGATCAATTGGTTAAACCATTGACTTCTTATTATGGAGACCTAAATTTAAATCTATAAAGAAGAATCTAACGTGGAATTATCTTGGTCTCCTATTGTTGACTTTAGTATGGATGTACATTTCTAATGTAAAATTCTAAACTTTGTAATTCTCAGTATTCTTTTGTACTAATTTTTGATCTAAATAATACTTAACTAAATATTACTCTCATAAAATATAAAAAAAAATTGAAATAACCCTCTCCATAAAATCATAATCTAAAATAAGCAAACAAAATTATAACTCAAGAACTTTAAAATAACCCTCCATAAAACCATGACCTGAGAGAAGCAAATAAAATAAAAGCTTATGGAAATAAGGAATCTTTTATTACTGTATTGAAGAGAAATTATAACAACCGACAACAACAGGGCAAAATGTCTCCAATCACTTTTCTTAAAAATAATTGGAAACTGAATCATTTAACTTGCTGATATCGCTATAATGGAATCATTTAACTTGTTGATCTCCCTATAATGGAACCATTTAACTTGTTGATCTCCCTATAATGGAACCATTTAACTTGTTGATCTCCCTATAATGGAATCATTTAACTTGTTGATCTCCCTGTAATTGAAAACTGAATCATTTAACTTTTTGGTTGTGCAGAATTATTTTTAAACAGCTGAATTGATTAAGGCCAATTCAGAGGGACATTAAAGCATTAATGCAATGAGAGATTTGGTTTATCATTAAATCAATCATATATGACATATATAGCAAGTTTGGTCTTTTGCATTAAAGTTCCTAAAAAACAATTTAAAGATTTAAAATATTTTATAATGTTATTTTGAAAGTAAGTTTGAGAGGTAATCATTCTATTACAATTGTATGGATGTAATTTTATTTCATTTTTGAGGGTAACAGATTGAGAGGTAATTACTCTTACAATTGTATGGATGCAATTTTGTTTCATTTTTTAGGGTAACAGATTTTGATATTTAATAAGACTAAATATTAATATATTCTTTGTGAGTCTTGAATTAAATCAATGATCTAAAATGTACTTAACATTTAACTTTCTTTACACTTAAAACATTGAAAAATCTAGAAATGAAACTATCTTGATTATAATCAAACATAGATGTTACTTCTTCAACTTAACCCACAAACCAATTTTCCTCCACCACCATTTTAATTGGTTCTTGCATTTGATCAGAGTATTAAAGTGGGATCTATGGAGGCTGTTCATTGCACTTCCTAAAAAGCAATGAGCACTTTATGAAACTGCCCATTCCAACATAAACACACAAATTTACACTAGTTAAATGAACATCTTATAGAGAGTGCTTGATTTGATATATGCATATTTGTTCAAAAAACATACAGTTATTGCATAGCACAAAATGGGTTTCAGAGGTTGAACGTGGAAAGGGTATCCATCTTCTTGTACAGCTGACACGCTCATATTTTTGGAACTCTATGATAGAGATGCTCAGGCAATCGAGGAGTTGCAATGGCCTCTACAGGCTTCGCCATGTAGGTTACAAGTCCGGGAGCTTCTGTGAGATCTATATCTTGTGCCTTCACTCCTTCAGGAGGGGTCCATGTGAAATGGTGAAGTAAGTGAGCCAACATAGACTGAACCAAATAAATTCCCAATTGTGCACCTGGGCAGACCCTCCGCCCTGCACCAAATGGCAGCACTCTATAATCATGGCCCTTAATGTCAACATCCTGTTCAAGCAATCTCTCAGGCCTAAAGGCCAATGGATCCTTCCATATAGCTGGATCCCTAGCAATGGCCCACACATTAACTTGTACAGTGGACCCTTTGGGTATATCATACCCACCTATCTTGACACGCTCTGTTGCTTTGTGTGGAAGCATCAAGGGAGTGGGTGGGTGCAAGCGGAAAGCCTCTTTAGTGAGACATTGAAAGTAAGGCAAATTAGGAAAATCGGTCTCATTGATTACTCTCTCCGTACCAATCACCCTATCTAGCTCTTCTTGAACTTTCTGCTGTACTCGAGGGTTGCGAACAAGTTCAGCCATGGCCCCATTCCTAGCAATTGCACTTTCTTCCAAAGGGAACATCCAACGGAGATAAGGAATATGTTCGGCCATAGTGAGGGAAGCCCCCAGCTTCAATCCTGTTTCATTTATTTCCTTGAACTCCACTCCTTGTGGATCCATCTTCCCTTCTTCGTTTACAAACCGTTTACCAAAGGCAATTCTGGTAATGTTGTTGAATGCCACAGCTCACAGATATTTCTTAACGACCAAAGCCTTACCTTTGCCTTCAGTACAAACAGTATTAGTCAGCAGCAATCGTCCTTAACAAATCAGAAGGGAAAAAATCTCATACTAAAAAAAAATAACTGTCTTTCAATGAATTTCCACTTCAATAATCAGAAGCGCTGAAATGCAAATACATGCCAGGCAGGAAAAAGAGTCAATCAAGAGTCACTAATAGGCACCCATAGATGAATATCTATAAACCTTGGTGTGAGACGACCATTTTTCTTTCTATATTTATTGGTCTAATGAATTTTCAATTATGAATACCAAAGTTTAGCAGCACTTATTCAAACACGAATTGTTACAAATGTCATGATTCGAAAAATTTAAAACTCTTATCAGAAAGCAATCATATTTGACTTGTAAAACAATTCCATTGTGAAGTGATGTAAGGCAATGATGACCAGTGATTTCTTAAACCAATCCATTCTGGAGTGAGGCCAAGATGACCAATGATTTCTAAACCATTCCATTGTAATGTGAGGCCAAGATGGCCAGTGATTTCTAAAACCATTTAGTTGTACAGTGATGCAATACCAAGATAACTAGTGATTTGTAAAACCATTCCATTGTGAAGTGATGCAAGGCCAAGATAGACTGTTGATTTGTAATGCGAGGTGATGTAAGACCAAGACGGCCAGGGTTGAGTATAAAGAAGGTAAAGGTATTATTTTCAAGATCTAACACCAACTATACACCACTTTGGTATGCCACACCCCTTGGTGAAATAGGATAGTTTTTTCAATATCCCACCTGCCTCTGGGTTTGTCTAGTATGTTAATTTTAGTAGATCGGACAGGTGTCTCCATTCCCAAGAAATATTTAATTAATTGATTCCTCTAGAGACTTCTAGAATCTAGTTAGTTAGGGTTTGTTAGAGTCTAATTAATCTTAACTATTGATTGAGATTAAATCATGGCCATTGGTTTTTCAATAAGAAAAGTATAAAAGGGGATCAATGGGCATTTGGAGAACACACACTTGAGAAGCATTTGCAGTGATAGCAAATAAATTTGCAGTAATAGCAAATAGTTTTGCAGTGATAGCGTTGGGGACGATAGCAGTGGAATTTCAACCGGAGAAATTGAGGGAAGAATTTTTGGAGAAGAATATTGCCGGAGCTCTTTCAGTAAGAGGCAAGCAGTTTATGTATCTCTTGATTTGCTGAAGTTTAATAAAATTCCTCATCTGTAGTACTAGTTTTCCCTTCGAGATTTGTTCAAAACTATTGTATTCATTATTTTGCATATTTTCCTATGGTTTTATTTGTGAAGTTGCAGTTGTGTTATTTTTCAATATTTGTTGTGAATTAATTTTCTGCAGTCAAATAATCTATATTAGATAGGAGATTAATAATCAATAACTGCAATAGAATTTTCACATGGTATCAAAACTGATCTAAGGGCAGAAAAGGCTCAGCGCAGGCACAAGAAGGAAAAATTGAGGGTTTATAACTACCTCTTCAGATTTTTTTATTATTATTATTTTACTTTTGAGATGGCTTCAGCAGGTTTAAGAGATCGGGACAGATTGGATGGAGCCTCAAATTTTGGTGTCTGGAAAGCCAAAATTTCTTTATTGTTAGAAGAGAATGGTATTAAGGAATATGTGACCAATGTTGTATTTGTACCTACAAATCTAGCACAAGTCTTAGCATATAAGAAGGAACATGCCAAGATGGGGAGGTTGATTCTTGACGGTGTCAAGGACCATATTGTTCTACATATCTTAGAATTAGACACAATGAAGAAGATGTGGGATGCCATTATGAATCTATACCAGAATGCTACCACTAACTGGAAGTTGATTCTCAGAGAAAATTTGAGGAATACTTGGATGAACAATGAGAAGATGTTACAAGTTACCTCACCAAACTCAGACTTGTCAAGGATGAGTTGGCAGTTGTTGGAGATAAACCAGATGACGATGAGCTAGTACGAATAGCCCTAAATGGGTTTACTAAGTAATGGGATGTCTTTGTTCAAGTTATCAATGGATGAGACACCTTACCAAGTTGGGGTCGACTATGGAGCGACTTCACTCAGGAGGAGCTTATACTAAGTCTTGTCAGTGGAACTAACAATAAGAGTCAGAAAAGTGAGACAGAATAGGAAAATGTTGCCCTAGCAGGAAAAGGGAAAGTGAAGAAGGGGTAGATAGCAAAGGATCAAATCCATAAAGTGAGAAGGACTTATCTAAGATCAAGTGTTATAGTTGTCACAAGTTTGGCCACTATGTCAACGATTGCCTGCAAAGGAAGAAGAACAAAAAGAAAGGCAAGAAGCAGATAATAACTTCAGCAAGTGCAGATCAGCTCTCTAGTAGAATGGAGGATGAGTTTGCACTCATAGCTTGTATGGTTAACTCAACCTCAAGGGTGTTTGGTATATAGACAGTGGGGCATCATTTCATATGACAGGAGTTAGAGTGTACTTCTCCAGTTATAAGGAGGACATCAAAATATAGATTTCTATGGGGAACATGTCCAAACTCAATCCAGTTGGTAAAGGGACTATTCTATTTCAGAGGGAGAATGGCAAGTTGATTCTCATTCATGATGTGTTGCATGTTCCAGGCTTGGGTATAAATCTAATTTCCATATCCATCCTTCAAGAGAAAGGTTACAATGTACTCTTTAGAGGGGTGAATGTGTTAATCTAAGCATAAGGATTGGAAATCACCCATAGCTATTAGAGTTAGGAGCGACCGACTTTACAAGTTGTAGTTTGATACTCATAAGGCACTAATGAGTAGTAGTAATTCTAGAGATCAAGGAGAGTTATGGAATAGGAAGATGGGCCATATACATCATGGAGCACTCAAATTGCTTCATGAGACAGTGGCAGGTGTTCTAGAGGTGAGCACAAAACATGATGATGTATGTAAGGGATGTGTATTAGGGAAGCTTGCGAAAGCAGCTTCTCTAAGGAGTGACACCAAACTTAAGGGTGTTCTTGATCTAGTGCATTTAGATATATGTGGACCATCCAAGAGTTCAAAGCTCTCGTGCAGAATTCGACAGGCAGGAAGATAAAGGTTCTTCGATCAAACAATGGAGGTGAGTACAAAGGGAAGGAGTTCCAAGAGTTCTATACCAGGGAAGGAATCAAGAGAGAATGGAATGTTCCTTACAACCCGCAGCAAAATGGGGTTGCTGAGAGAAAGAATCGGCTATATCAAAGGCGGCAAGGGCTATGTTGTATAACCAAGATATGCCACGTTACTTATGGGTAGAGGCATGTAGTATGACAATATACATACAGAACAGGGTTCCACATAAGGTATTGGGAAAGATGACACCAGAGGAGGCATTCTCAGGGAAGAAGCCAGATGTTAGCCACTTCAGGATATTTGGGAGTTTCACATATTATCACATTCCAGGGCCTACACGTTCCAAGTTAGATCAGACTGTAGAGAGAGGGTACTTTGTGGGGTACATTGAAACCTCAAAGGCATATCAGATATTTATTCTAGGGGCCAGGAGGATTATAGTTAGGTGTGATGTCAAGTTCATGGAAGACAAGGCATTTAGGAGGTCTAGAGATTTGCTAGCAAATGATCAGAGTGAGCAGCCAACAAAAGCTCCAAGCATCATTCAACCATATCAGGAGCAACGAAGCTCGACTATAGTTGCTAGTACAAGCATAGGCTTAGGTGCTGAGAGTTCATAGAGTATGGAGCAACAGATGTAGTAGATCCAAGAGATGCATCAAGAAGACATGAAGGTTGATACTTCATCCTCTACAGTTGGCAGTAGGAACTAACAACATAGGGATACTTAGGAGTTTGTGGGAGCTCCTAGGATGAGTAGAAAACAACGGAGACAACTAGCCAGATATAATGACTATATAGCATTAGTTAGTCAGTTGGTAGATAGTGAGTCTTCCAGCTATTAAGAGGGCGCATAGCAGTAGGTGTGGCAAGATGCGATGGTTGAGGAATATACCTCAATAGTGTAGAATGATGTATGGGAGGTTATGCCTAGACCAACAGATAGGGTAGTGGTTGGATCACACTGGATCTATAATATCAAGCACGGTACAAATGGTAGCATCAAGAAATACAAGGAAAGGTTTGTGGCCAAGGAGTTCTCTCAGAAGGAGGGAATTGACTATGAGGATACATTTGCTCCAGTGGCTAGGTATACTTCTATATGAGTCATGATCTCACATGTAGCACAGATGGGATAGCAGATCCATCAGATGGATGTCAAAATGACATTTCTTAATGGTGAATTGAAAGAGGAGGTATACATAGAACAACTAGAGGGATTTGTAGCACACAACAGTGAAACCCACGTGTGCAGATTGAAGAGAGCTTTGTACGGACTCAAGCAGACTCTCAGGGCATGGTATGAGTGCATTGATAGATACTTGCAGGGAATGAGCTTCGTGAAGAGTGAAGCGGATGCTAACCTATACTACTTGGTAGTTGGGGGTGAGATTTTCATTCTTGTTCTATATGTGGATGACTTGTTTTTAAAAGGTTCACTAGGGCTCATAGAGGAGTGCAAGAGGGACCTTGTAGCAGAGTTCAAGATGAAGGATTTGGGGCTTATGCACTACTTTCTAAGCATGGAGGTATGGCAGAAAGATGGAGAAATTTTCCTTGGATAAGGGAAATGCTGCATCAAAATCTTGGGGAGGTTTGAGATGGAGGATTGCAGAGCCATCATGTCTACTCCTATGATTCAAGAATTGGAAGAAGGTAGACTCATCCAGGGAGAAGGATGTTGACCCCACTTTATACAAGTAGTTGATTGGATCTCTCATGTATTTGGTCAACACCAGGCCAGATATATCCTTTGCAGTAAACTCTCTTAGTCAGTTCATGGTTTAGCCAAAGAGAGTGCATTGGACAATGGCAAAGCATGTGTTGTGGTATTTGTGTGGTACAATCAAGCATGGGATCAGATATGCTCGAGGTTATGGTATCAAGTTGATAGGCTATACTGACGCAGATTGGGATTGCAGTACAACAGACAAGAAAAGCACTTCAGGGTGTTGCTTCAATTTGGGATCAGGAGTTGTCTCTTGGTACAATAGGAAGCAAAGTCTGCGGCTTTGAGTTCTGCAGAGGCAAAATACATAGCAGCTAGCATGATGACGTGTCAGGCGATATGGCTTCAAAATTTGTTGGTAGCCTTGTTTCGTCAGAGGGTTGAGACTACGATGATACATTGTGACAATCAAAGTTGCATCAAATTGTCTGAGAATCTGGTGTTTCATGATAGGTCTAAGCATATAGACATCAGGTATCATTCCATCAGGGATTATGTACAGCAGGGGATTGTTTAGCTATAGTATATACTTATAGATCAGCAAGTAGCAGAAATTTTGACTAAGGCATTGAGGAAGGCAAAATTCATCTTCTTCATAGATAAGTGAGGTGTCATGCAGAACACCTTCCTCGCTAAGAGGGAGTGTTAATTTTAGTAGCTTGGATAGGTGTCTCCATTCCCAAGAATTAATTAATTAATTCCTCTAGAGACTTCTAGAATCCAATTAGTTAGGGTTTGTTAGAGTCTAATTAATCATTGCCATTGGTTTTTCAATGAGAAAAGTATAAAAGGGGATCAATGGGCATTTGGAGAACACACACTTGAGAAGCATTTGCAGTGATAGTAAATAGTTTTGCAATGATAGCAAGGGCACAGTGATAGTGTTGGGGAAACAGTAGTGAAATTTTAGTAGGAGAAATTGAAGGAAGAATTTTTGGAGAAGAATATTGTCGAAGCTCTGTTAGTAAGAGGCAAGCAGTTTATGTATCTCTTGATTTGCTTAAGTTTAATAAAATTCCTCATTTTTAGTATTGGTTTTCCCTTCTGGGTTTTTCTAGGGACAATTTGTCCAAAAATATTGTGTTCATTATTTTGCATATTTTCCTGTGATTTTATTTGTGAAGTTACAGTTGTGTTATTTTTCAATATTTATTGTGAATTAATTTTTCGCAATCCAATAATCTAGATATTAGATAGGAGATTAATATTCAGTGATTGCAATAGAATTTTCACATAGTACACAAACCTTACCATTAGACCCACTCAGACTCTACATAAACAGGGTTTTTTGCATATGTAAGACCAATAGTATATTTTCTTGGTCCTTTTGGCAGCCCTGAACATGTCAAGTTTCAGAAGTTCATACCGTATTAATTACAAAGAGTGAAAATAGAAACTTTAGTCAATTATCCTTGGCTAGCTGGCCCTCTTAGTTCTTTACAATAGGAATGCATTCAGCACTCACCTCACAGTACTTTTGATCAGAATGTTGGGAACCAAAAAAAAACTTATGCAATAAATCACATACTCGTGCACAAATAAAGAATTTTTCAAAGACTCATTGTAGCATAGCAAAGCATACCTTGATCCTTAAAAATAGATTCGACCATTGCAACAACCTCATCTTCCCTCACAGCCCTGAGGGCCTCCAACCTCTTTAGAGTGAAGAGCTTGAGAGTACATACCTTCCAGACCTTGACATAGTGGGCACCATAATCCGCCCAAATCAAGTCCTAGCCATTTCTACTGAATCTGTCAGTTAATCTGGATTTGGGCTTGTCAACCAGTTGTTGATCATGCTCCTTGAGAACCTCCTTTTCCACCTCTGTATTGCTTACTATCACATTCAGTGTTGGCCCAAACCACACAGACATGATAGGTCTATATTTCTTGGACCATTCCCAAAAGCACTTGCACCTCACTACACCTAAGTCTAGCAAATTCCCCAATATAGGAAATGGCCTTGGCCCTGGAGGAAGCCTGTATCTCTTCCATTGCACCACCTTGCATACTACCACCACTAACAATAGTACCACAACCCCGCCCAAAACACCCATTATGATCTCTATTCCTGAGCCTCATTTGCATTCCCTTGCATAGCCTATTTATATGAAAACTATAATGTGTCATACTTAAATAACATCAAAATTAAATCAATTATGAATATTAAATTAAAGGTATAAATCAAATCAGCTATTTTTTTATCATAGCACAATATGTCCAAAACAACTTATATTCATTTCCAAATTTGACTAGGCTAACAACGCCTCTTAGTCAATTCAAGTTTTACATCAAGTGGTACAAGTATAATTATCAAGATGGAGTTCCATGTGATTCCATTCCAATGCTTGTCACATGTGGTGGACGAGGAGATGCCAAACATTTTTCCACCCAACCACAAAGTTATGTTTTTTCATAATTCTGACCTTAGCAAGAGAATACGATATGTAAGGTGCAATCTGGTGTGTGTCTAACATAACTACAAGCATTTCTAATTACAACTAGAACATGCAAAATCAATGTTAACCCATTTTCATAATTCCGACCTTAGCAAGAGAATACAATATGTAAGGTACAATTAGGTGTGTGTCTAACATAATTACAAGCATTTCTAACTATAGCTAGAACATGAAAAATCAATGTTAACCCATTTTCGACACTCATCACGACAATTTTGGTTCAACAATTTTTATTTTTTTTATTTTTGTTCAGTAAATCACTACTAAGGGGCAACACCCTGCAGTTTTGACTTGACTGGACCCTACGGCAATCCCACTATCCATTGTGGGGTTTGAACCTTAGACAGCTTAGCTGCTGCCTTTGCAACTTAATTGTTGCACTACAGGGTCAGCCCCTTGGTTCAACAAATTTATGCAAGGAACTAAACCAGATTTACTATTTGAAAATGATGTAATGAGTGTGAGGCCCCACCAATTGTCATCGGTAAGAAGAGGATGCCATTAGGTAACTATACATTTAAATCATCCATCAAGATTACATCATATAAGAGCATCCTTACATGCCCTATTCTTGAAATTTATTAATTATTTAATCAAGATAATTAATTTTAATTAGAAGATATAATGAAGTGTGGTTCCATATTTTAATTTAAGGAATTGATTTAATTATTGATAATTGAATATCTTTAATTAATTTAATCATCTTTTATTTGAAAGTAATTAATATTATTTTTGGATAAGAGAATATATAAATTAAAATTGACTTGAAATTATTATTTTAAATTATTCATTGTGCAAAATTTTAAAATTAGAATCCGAAATTAAGAAAAAGGATAAAACTAATTCCTAATTTCTTGAGTATAAATCATGATGTAAATTTATATTGGAATTACACTTATCTCATTTTAACATATTGATTGTAAAAAAATAAATTTTATAATTTACAAATTATGTATAGCATATAATTTTTATGCACAAGTCAAAGAAAATTGTTTGAGAACTTTGGAAAAAAAAATTAAATACATTTTAGCTTCAAGTGTTTGTGCTTCAAAAGTTTTAGCATCTCACATTGAATTTAAAATTGAACTTTTGAAGAGATTTAATTCATAAGAATGAAAGGATTCAAAACAAAATTTAGTTTGGTAGTTAAATGATTTAAGAAGAATTTCAAATCTCAAACTCGAGAAAGTTAGTTCAAAAAGTGAGATTTTAAAGAGGCCGCAAGTTGTCTCAAAATTTCTATTTGATACAATATAGTTCAAAAAGTGAGATTTTAAAGAGGCCACAAGCTGTCTCAAAATTTACATTTGATACAATCTATCCATTTAAAACATATATATAGTGTCTTGGAAAATCTAGACATAATATTAGGAACTTGAAATCTTAAAGGTCTCGTGCATTCCAATCTACCCATTTATATTTTTCACTAGGATGGAAGATTATGACTTGATGGATAATAATTATTTATAGTAGAAACTTCATTTAATCATTTACCAAAACTTATAAAATGATGTAATTGTTTACTTTTTATTAGGAGTTATTAAAAGTTGTTTTGATTATCCTTTTTAAGTGAATAATTCTATATCAATCTAATTTTGTAAATAAGTTAATGAGGAAATATGTTATTGGCATGCACTACTAAGTTATGATTTTGCTATGTATTAAAGTCTGTAGATTTTATCATAGAATAACATAGTGTAGTTGTATTAATATTATTAGCAAGTTTCTTTTGTGATGGGGGCAGTGGGGTTGAGGTAGATGGTTTTTGTAATAAATTACTACATTGAAATGACTCCTTTCTTTTGACACTTTCATTGATGGTTGATTATTTTATAGTTGCAATTATTGGATTTTATAGTACTAAATAGCTATCGTATTTCATGTTCTTAAGTCGTTATCATATTGTATAACAAGGAGTTAGCATAGTATGTAATCATTTCGTCCAATGTCAAGTCATTATCATTTGGGCTAAACACAACTAGAACATACAAGATTAATGTTAGGAAATGGCGAAGAGATACATCATAAAAATTAGACCATTCAACATAATGGACTGCAATTGTTTGGCCAAGCATATGTTGTATATAGCTACAAAATATAGATTTTAAAAAAAGTAAAACCTATACTCTCTGTTAACCCATTTTCAACACCTGTCTCAAAGATAACCTTCCACATACATAAGATAACATACATCTTATTCAAATTACGTAGTAAATACAAGCATTCAACCTAGTTTCTAGTAGTTTTTGCTAGCCAATCTTTTCATGATAATGAAACAAACCATCTACAACATAGTCTACATATGTCTAGCCTTGGCTATTTCGGTTCAACAAATATATACAAGGAACTAAACTAGATTTCCTAATAATACAATCAATGTGAGGCCCCACCAATTGTCATTACTAATAATGCAATCAGTGTGAGACCCCACCAATTGTCAAGCATTGCATCATCGCAAGAAGAGGATACCATTAGGTAACTATAACTTTAAATTATCCATTCAAGATAATATCATATAAATAGCATCCTTCCATGCCCTATTCTTGAAATTTATTAATTATTTAATAAAGATAATTAATTTTAATTAGAAGATTATAACTAAGTGTGGCTGCATATTTTAATTTGAAGAATTGATTTAATTGTTGATAATTGAATATCTTTAATTAATTTAATCATCTTTTATTTGAAAGTAATTAATATTATTTTTGGATAAGAGAATAGATAAATTAAAATTGACTTGAAATTCTAATTTTAAATTATTCATTGTGCACAATTTTAAAATTAAAATTGAAAATTAAGAAAAAGGATGAAACTAATTCTTGATTTCTTGAGTATAAAACATGAAGTAAATTTATATTGAAATTACACTTATCTTATTTTAATATATTGATTCTGAAAACTTAAATTTTAGAATTTACAAATTATGTATGGCATATAGTTTTTATGCATACAAAGTGAGAGAAGATTGTTTGAGAACTTTGGAGACTTTTTCTCAAGTGCAGTTTAGCTTCAAGTGTTTGTGCTTCAAAAGTTTTAGCATCTCACATTGAATTTAAAATTGAACTTTTGAAGATGTTTAATTCATAAGAACGAAAGGATTCAAAACAAAATTTAATTTGGTAGTTAAATGATCGAGGAAGAATTTCAAATTCTTAAATTCAATGTTATAGAGATTCTATGTGTAAAATTTATGATTATGATTATATAAGAAATGTTGACGTATTCTATGGTTAATTTGTTCTTAGTTGTAATATTCTTTATTGATTTGGGATTTGGGGAAACTATGATATATTTTAATTGGTAAGATGGGTTTAAGGGTTTTTAATTATTTGGGAAAATCAATAGGAATTAATCACTGCAACTACTAGCCACCTTGATTGGTTAATGCTTTAAGATTTCAACAATCCATAATGCTTACATCATCACGATGATAGAGTGCCAAAAGAGATGATGGATCATGGAGTGTGATCCAAAACGTCGATGCAAAAATTCAAACACAATCGAAATCCAAAAACAACAAATTGTACGCCTTGAATGGTCTCTTCACGATGCAATTTCGTGACGGGGTTGGTTTTCTTTGTTCGACATTTATGCTAATTGACTGTTAAAGGACGTATTGACGGTATATAACAGAATTCCTGCTGCCACGTTTATGGTGCTGGGGATATGGTCTGCAAAAGAGGGATTTTGTAGGAGAGTGACGTGTAGATTTGGACACAAATAAAGGAATTTGATTTAATGCCCGACAACAAGACTTGCAGAGCAGGTAATATGGTAGCAGGGCTGGAATTTGATGGTCTATTTGACCCTTTTTTGCATTTTGGACCGTATATTACAACCTAAAAAATTATTAGACCGTATCATTTGACTTGCTATATTTTTATATAACCGTTAATATGACACTTCAAATTATTATTAAACCGTAAAAATATATTGTAGGCATATATATATATAATAAAAATATAAATTAGTTTATAATTGGAAATTGGAATAATTCTTTCTAATTTCACTTTATATTAATATATATGATTTATTATAAATATATTTATTAATTCCAAATCTGTTGAGAATAGAATCTTTTCAAGATTAAATATAGTTCTTTCTAATTTTTTAAAGATTTTGACATTTTTACTAATAGTTATCATTGCTTTACATTAATATATATGATTTATAATATTTCTTATAAAAATATATATTAATTCAAAATCTTTTCAAAATAGAATATAATTGATTTTTAACTTTTTGAATATTTTAACAAGATTTATTTTCTACATAATTTAGAAACTTCTTGTTACAATTAACAATAAATTTTAGATTTTAGATTTATTTCTAATTATCAATATTTTATAATTTTACAGTTTTTTAATATATATATATATAGGATATTCTTATGAATAACAACATAGCACAAATTTTCATTGTATTTTCAAAGCATTTATTTTATAGCATTTTGTGTACATGACTCTTAGCTTTGATTTTCTTAAATAGAGCATTTGGTTTTATTGGTGAGCATGTTGAAATTTTGTTTGTCTTTTACAAATAATTTATGTTTTTAGATAGATGAATTTAAGATTAAACTATAAAAAAAATTGAACAATAGCAGCTTAAACTATTTTTAATTTTATATAATTATTTCTAGATAGGTTTGGAATTGATATTTAAGGATCAATTTGTGGATTGAACTACTTTTAATTTTATATAATTATTTCTTGCTAGATTTGATTTGAAATTGATATTTAAATGTGTTTTTATGATTTTACACATATGAAATCAATAAATTAATTTATAGTCAAAATAGTAATACAATTTTACAAATTAGAGAATAAATATATGGAAAAAACAATCATAGTGTGCAATATAATTATTCTTAATCTAATACTCTATGTATTGTCAAAATGTAAATTACATATATATAATTATTTAATTATCAATAAAATTTATTATATGCAATTGAATTTACTAATTGAGTGCATGCATAGTTTCTAAAATTTGTAAATTTTCTAACATAATTATTTTATAAAATAATATTTCATAGATTACTAATATATTAATTTTTTAGGTACTTTAATTTTATTTTTTTACAGTTAATTTTTTTCATAAAACGTAAAATGACAGGTATTTAAATGAACGAACCGTCACAAAATTTTCATATGACAGGCAAGGGTGGCCGTCAAATTTCAGGCCTGTATGGTAGTGTAAAAGGTAGCTTTCTGGGGAGAAATTAAAGGCACCAGAATAGGCGCCCTTCAAGGGATGGACATCCATTAATTGCTTAAGAATAAATGAAAGATAGGAAGTTGGGGAGAATTAAATGAGTAGAAAGTCTTGACGGAAACGGCGGCAAGGTTATCCACGGTAGCTGCATAACCATCGAGAATGCTGAAAGACTGGTTTGGATCTTACAACGCCATGATTCCTTATTAGTTTAGTCTAGTAACTGTAGTGCTCCTCCACTGTAGAAGATACTACTGCAGCGCTAAAACTGCCAAGAGCGCGAGGTGTGTTGGTAAAGGCTGTAGAATATAGTGGGTGGAATATTCATACCTTTTGTTGTCCTCCCATGAATTCGCCCTCATATGAAATGGCATTAACCTACTAACATATCTTATAGGCATCCTATTCGAAGAATAAACTGCTCAGAAAATAGAAATTCCTTGTTGCCAGAAAAATGGGCATTTAGATTTCTTTACAGTTGAAACATCACTATTTTAAACAGAAACGTATCTCAAAAAGTGAGAATTTAAAGAGGCCACAAGCTGTCTCAAAATTTACATTTGGACATAATATCAGACTGCTGAAATCTTAAAGGTCTCATGCATTCCAATCTACTCATTTATATTTTTCATTAGGATGGAAGATTATGACTTGATCGATAATAAATTATTTATAGTATAAATTTTATTTAATCATTTCTCAAGCTTATAAAATGATGTAATTGTTTACTTTTTACTAGGAGTTATTAAAAGTTATTTTGATGATCATTTTTAAGTGAATAAGTCTATATCAATCTAACTTTGTAAATAAGTTAATGAGGAAATATGTTATCGGCATGCACCACTAAGTTATGATTTTGCTATGTATTGAAGTGTATAGATTTCATCATACAATAACATAGTGTAGTTGTATTAATATTATTAGCTTTTCGTTTGTGACAAGAGCAGTAGTGGGGTTGAGGTAGATGGTTTTTGTAATAAATTACCACATTGAAATGACTTCTTTTTTTTCACACTTTTATTGATGGTTGATTGTTTTATTTTTGCAATTAACCACATTGAAATGACTCCTTTCTTTTGACACTCTTATTAATGGTTGATTGTTTTATAGTTACAATTATTGGATTTTATAGTACTAAATACCTATCGCATTCCATGTTCTTAAGTCGTTATAGCAATCTACAAATCAAATGCTGTTAAGAAATTAGAATGTTATAGCAATCTACTGTTTTAATCTTATTCCAATTCACTCATTATAATACTTCACAAATCAGTCTTGTTTATACAAATAATATGCTATAATATTCACCATTTTCTAGAGAGAGATGTTTGTTATAACTTTATCAGATATGAATAGAATACCAAGAACTATATGCTGATTTATTTAACTAAGGTTCTGTTGATGCGTGTTTTATGACTCACCAAGCACTCTAGAATAAAGAATCCAAAGATACTCTATCCTCTCTTGAAAAACTGCCTCATATGCTAAGATTGCCAAAAAGATCATACAGCAATTCCAATGTTTCGTAAGATGGGTGTCGATAAGCTATGTGGATTATTGTATAATAAGGAGTTGTTATCATAGTAGGTTATCATTTCGTCCAATCTCAAGTCATTATCATTTGGGCTAACCCTAGTCATCATATTATTATGTTATCAAAATTGTTCTTAGTTAATTATTTATTCTTTTCATAGTATGGTTTATCATTAATTGTATTGAACTACTAACAAAAGGATATCAAGGGTTAAAAAGGATTTATGAGTTTATACTTGTATGTCCTATTATGCTTGTGAAAATTTATTATTCTAAGAATAGCATGTTCAATTTGGTTATTATTCATTAATGTCGAAAATAAATTTGGCTATTATTTTATGGGTGTGGTTTATTGTTTATGTGTACTTAGTATGTTAATTTAGTCATTTCATACCATGAGTAGAGGAACCCCTACAATTCAATGGCTTGGGTTCTTTATTTATGATAATTACTATTTGGATTTCATGGAATACATTGAGAATTTAAGTGCTTTGTCATGATTTTAATAGTGTTAATAGATCACAAACTTATTAAGTTGTTACTTTTGTATTTTGTGTTTTATAGCATGTTAGAAAGAGATAAATGTATTTTTAATGTGTTCCTTATTGTCCATTTTAAGAGATTTCATTATGTTGAGTATTAAGCCTTATTATTCAAATTGTAATATGCATGATTGGGTTTTTTTAAACTATCATAGATTGAGTCTATACCCCATATTTTGTTAATATACCCTTATCAAGTTTTTTGATCCCCAACTTCACCTAAGTCGGTGGCAACCAACTGTGAAACTGTCTAGGGTAACAGAACCTAGAAAAGGTTGTGTACCCACTCTTATAGTATGTAATTTGTTTGAGACACATGAAGCTTTTCAGTAGAGAGTCAAGTTAGCATATATTAGTGCTATTGAGTTATGACTAGAATTAAAGCAGAGTCATCTTTTGAAACTTAGTGGATATACCTTGTGTGGGTGAGTCAAATGAGTTGGAGCAACTCAAGTTGTCAAACTACGGTGTCTCTGCATTGCGCGTACATAGGAAAGGCCATCAAGTAATGAGCCCCTAAGGCATTAGGTCTAGCCTTTAGGATTGTTCTTCTAAGTTTTCTTTTGGACTTATCATTCTCTCTCAATGTTGTAAAATACCATTGATTTGTATAGCTAAGTAATTATATAGCTTATTTTGGTGACCATGTACTAATTACCCATTGACCTTACGTGTTC
The DNA here is from genome assembly GCA_007258455.2 of Sequoia sempervirens. Classification (NCBI taxonomy): domain Eukaryota; kingdom Viridiplantae; phylum Streptophyta; class Pinopsida; order Cupressales; family Cupressaceae; genus Sequoia; species Sequoia sempervirens. Next base: position 32,826,964 of record VDFB02047397.1, read on the forward strand.
ACCAAGTCGTGTAGACCTTGCAAGTATAGGTAATGGGAGCAAGGGAATTACGACACGATGGAATGCAAGAGGCACTTGAGTAGATAAGAGGTATGTTATGTTGATCCAAAATAAGTAGACATCATTGTTAAAAAGGGAACTCATTATTGTCCTTACTCCTAACTAGTGAGTTCATTAACTATAGCTTTAAGTAGTGTACAATGTTGTTATTGTCTTTAAAAAGATATATTTGCAAATTAGTAAGGCTTGTAGAAGATTAGTTAGGTTGTTTTGTGTCCATTAAGCGTGTAAAATTATGGGCATGAAAATCAGACATTCAATCATTATACATGATCCATTTCATCAATATAAGATGAGAATATCACAACACATGCATCAGAATATAGATTTTCAATATTTCCTTTAATCCTTCTTACTTGAAATGAAATCTACATTTTTTAGATAAAGAAAATAAACAAATTTAAAAGAAGGTATATCGCATGTATGTGTATATGCATAAATGAAGAATTTTTGCATGTACACATATATGGCCTTCTGTTAAAAATTGACTAGATACATATACATTCTTTTGAATGAAAGATCCATACCACAAGCAGTTTTTTATTGGTAAGAAAAAAACATTAGTTTCCACCAAAAAACTCATTCATGAATAGTTTGTTCTTTATTAACAACTAGATTTAGATGAGAACGTGTTGATTATAATTTACATAACAGTCTTTAGACTTATTATTCTAAGTTTAAATTTGTTTTCAAATCTATCCTATTATCTTAATGACTAAGATCCAGGTCTGATTAACTCACCTTTGAGGTTGAAAGTCAATCTCTACTCCTTGCGATCTCTTTCCTAATGAAATTCCTTTGAGAGAGGGAGAGATAGAGAGAATACCCCTTATTTATTAAGGAACCATTTCCCCAACATTTAATTTTGGTGAACTCAACATTGTACATCATACTTTTTTTGATTTGGAGAACTTTGAAACCCTAGATCTAGGTTTTACATCATCTTGTTGTGCATTGCATTTAGGGTTACATTTTGCATGTTTGCATCATTTAAACTCGTAAAAATCCAAAAATATTGCATACTTTCTACAGAGTAGCTTGCATTAAAGTCTGTTTAAGTCATTTAGATAAGCATTTCATTCAAAATTGCATTCCAAAAAGTTGTCATTTTTTTCATACATTGTCATTTAAATTGCATTTGCATTTCATCATATGTCTTAAAAAAACTGTCACTAAAGAATTTGTTTGATATTGGGAACGATGGGCTTAAATATCAAGTTAAATACTCAAATTTAAAATTTTCAAACCCCTGTCCTAAGACTCATTCACCCTAGGCTGAACCTATCTTGGTATAGGTGCTTTTCCAAATTTTTGATAATGTTTTGTCTTTGTGTTTATCAGTCTTTTTCATCTTGTAGGTCTTTGTTCTAGTTTCAGAAATTGCATATTTAGTAGGTGTTTGCATCTAGTTCAATTAGTGAAAGACAGTGCATTGTTTGAAATTAAAATTGGCATTCAAGGATTATCATTTTCAAGTTTTTGCATTTAAAATCAATCAATTATCATATTTTAGACCTGAAAGTTGCTTTAAATATCCGTGCATTTAAATTCAAAATAAAGTATCATCATAGACATGTGTTTTGGTAAAATATGGATGTCTTCAATATCTTTGGTTGATGTTTCAAGTTATGCATTTGGTGATAATCCTAATGCAATTGAAAACATTCATGAACTTTGTTTGGGTCCCTTAATTTATTGGACTTAATTAAGCTTCTATTTTTTAAAATTATGCATTCCAATGTCTTATTATTCTTGTTTTCCAAAAGGGAAACCAACATTTAATTAATGCAATTAATATTTTAATCACATTAGGGAATTAGTGTTCTAGAATTATAGGCCAGGACGAGGGTGAATGGGTCCCCTTTAAGTCCTAGGACCCATTTTTAAATATGTTTTTGGTGGTGCTTTAATGATTTAAATTCAATATGCAATTGTCAGCTTTTGAAATCTAGTTTTTAGGAAATTATATAAACACCTATAAATACATAGTCATTTTATCAATTCAAATCTAAGAAAAATAAGCAACATTAACAAGACTTCATATGAGAAAACATTATTGTCAAGAGCATTCAAGAGCAGATTTATCAGTCATTTGTTGTAGCATTCAAGATCTTATCATCATGTTCAAGCTTATGTATGTTCATGTCAACTTGTGAAGGATAATATGCATTGTTTTGATTAATAGGGTAAAATAGGTTTTGAAGGGACCTAAAACCCTTTACATCAAAATGTTTCTAATACAAAACATGACGTGCAGTTAAAACAACGGCCAACCAACAACCAAAACATAGTGAAACAATAGACAAAAGCAAAAAATAGCAATAGACCATAGTCAAAGAAATTATTTCACATTTTTTAAGGTGTTAGCCACCTCCAACTCTTGATTGTAGTGAAGATTAACCATAGCAATCAATTCATTTTTCTCTTCTTCAAAGGTTTTTTTCTCATACTTGCCTTAGTCCTAGCACTTAGGCCTTTATCCTCATCCTTGGTTGGCTTTTTGTCCTTCTCCTTGGTGGATGGACCTTTCACTTGCAAGTCAAAATTATAAATCGGATCCTCCCTAAGCTGACTAAGTTTATCCAACAACACCTTAAGAGAATCGACACTATTTTTAATAGACATGTCGCTAATCTGTAATAGATTTTGGATATCATCTTGGATCTCCTTTACTTTGATGTCCATCTCTTGGAGGTGTCTCTCACATTCTGATTTGAAATCAGAGAATGAGCTTTCCAAGTCAACCAGTCTCTTAATGAGTAGGTTAGAGACTTCCCCTTTAGGTTGATTTGCATAATTTTCCTTTAAACTTCTAATCTTAATATTAGCTTTATTAAATTCTTTCATCACCCATTTTTTCCAGTTTAGAGTTACATGTTGCACCATTCCTAGCCATATCGAGAAGTTCTAGCATAGAAGTGTTATCCTCATCAAGCTAGGAGAAATCCTCAAAGAGGGGATGAACATTAGGAACACACTTTGTCTTACCTAAATCAACCTCCTTGACCACAGTATCCACAACTTTCTATTTTCCCTTGCCAACCAAAATAGCCTATTGAGACAACTACTGAGAAGGGGAATCCTCTACTACCATGGAGATTGTTGGTGTTTTTCCAGTACGCCTAAGGAATATCTAAAGAGTAGCCAACTCATATACTCAAGACCCTTAAAATGAATGGCCAACTAACAAGATTCAGTCAAAGACTGAAATCTTCTATACTTTAGGCTCTATGGGACCTAGGAGGGTGTTCCTAATAGCATTTCACTTGACTATCTCAATGAATGACACATCAAGTTATAGATGGGTTCCTATGAGGGGTAAATAACGTAATTCACTCAAAGGTTGGCTAATCTTTAAGCAAATAACTATCAGTTTACCAGGAACAAGGAAATACATCACTCATATGCCTCATGATAGGTAAATTTTAAAAGATTTGTGTTCTAATCCTAAATCCAAAATATGGTATACTATTATTATCGTTCAAATAACAAATACCATGAAAAATGGACTAGTGTCTACATCCACTGGGCAATGGAGTCACACATCTTACAATCAGTTATATAGAAATTATTTTTAAATCTGATAATTCTAGACTATTTTCATAAGGCTTTGCATTATGAGAACTCATTGTACATAAAGCATCACTTCTTACCAAATCCTTATAAATTCTTACAAATTCATGACCTCACTTGAGCATTTAATTGATTCCTTGAACCAAAGCAAAAATAAGAGCATGCATTCAAACAAAGTATTTGAAGATGAATAGAATATGCTTGATATTTCATTCAAAATCTGTAAGATGATTTATAGAGGAGAGTATATGCCTTATGCATGAAATTTTGTTTCGATATCAGTAATTCTATAAGACTATTTAAGATTTACATATGCATAGCTCGAGAGCCAAGATAATTCTACTATTCTATTTGCTAGTATTCCTTCTAATTTCTACCATTTGCATATACGAGACTTAAAGATTCAAAAGACTAGAACCCTTGCAAATGAGCCTTAAATTCCCTTTTATAACATAAGGGAGCAGACAAGCTTCCAGCTCGAAATGCATACAACATTACAAAATTTCATTTTACTCGAATTTCAACTGCATTTCAGAATTCTCCACATGTTGATTCTACAGTAACACGTTGAAATGGGGAAACCAAAATTGTAATAGCCACCAAAAGGGAAAAGTAAAGTGCTGCCAAAATTTCCCTCAGCTGCCAGGTAAGCAACAAATCTAACATTCATATTGTCATGAAGGCACACAATCAACATCAGACACCTCAAAAATACTAGCCACACACGTATTCCACATACACGCACCCACTTCGCATCGTCATGAGAGATGAAGAAGAAACCTCAAATCCCTCTTTGTCATTGTCCTTTTTTAGCACAGCACCATCTCACCTGCTTGGATTCCTGATAGCCAAAGGCGGGACAGACAATACCTCCGCTCTCAGGGACAGAGCTCAGCCCAAGGTCATGAGATACTGGCGATATCCAGAGTCCATCTCCGTTTCACTTTCAAATGGGTTGTCTGTGAGGTCAATGGATGAGTTCTACCACCTAAAAGAACCACGCCCATATCTCACCTTCCTGTAAGTTCTTGCAACAAATTGTGTCAGTCCTTTGCCTTTATCTTTTATCATTCCAGCAGCAGGTCCCCAGAATTGCAATCTCCTACTACACCTTGAAGGCGCATTCACAAGCTTGTTAATAGGATCCTTGTCCTCTGTGACCAATGCACATTCTGGAACATCGTCGCGGGGCCTCTGCACATTTAGTCTAGACAAACTTCTGAATGGTCCTGTGGAAGCAACTAGTTTGCTCATATTCACTTTATGATAGTTTCTCAATCTCACAACTAAACAATATTCACTCGGCTCCAATTTAGAAAATTTCCAACTGCTAAATGCAAATGACACAACTATAAATTATCCCATCCTATATTTATCAAGTGATGTGATGCTAACAACCATCAATGCCTAGAGAAAATACACGCATGAAATGGTGGCAATTCGTTGGCGTGCATATTATCACTATTTATTTCCCAAGTGCATGGAAATTTGCATATCATACTTCATGATTATCAACAATTAAGTCTACACACACACGAAGATGAATTAGATTTCTCTTGCAAAGAGCTTACCATAAATGCTCGTTGGTTGCAAAATTAAATGGCTAGCACATGCCTGTTTCTCAATTTTGAATGTCGGTCATTGATCTTTTGATGAGATGGTAGATCAAACGGCTCACATTGGGCTGACTAGGTTTGAATTCCAACAATACTCCATTCATTTGTCTCTGGCCAATAACATCGATCCAAATTATATGACAACTCATCCGTTAGCAGGTTTCATCCATCCCATAAACTTGTGGATTAATCCATGTGTCGGGATCTCACTACCCTTGCAGCCTTTAACAAGCGTTCACCTTTTCCTTGCGAGCTAGCGGGGAATGACAAAGATTGTTCTCTACACTTAATCTTCACTATTGGTTCAGAACCACAGGCGGTAAGCTAGATAATGGAGACCAGGCCCCATGTCTGTATATGGACACGCATCCTCATCTCACTATCCTCGCACTGCATAACCGGTCGGCATTTAACATCCACAAGCTGGTGAGCTACGGTCAGGATCATTTCCCATGGCCTCAAATTTCTAAACCTGCACACACAACAAGGTTAACATTAAATAAGGGGCCATTGTTAGGCCAATGATGATTTAACCCTCATGGATGAATGACTTAAACTTAAGTCATTTGGGAAAACATTAAAACCCAACTTTAGGAAAATATTAGAGTCGAAAACCAACTGGGTGACTGGCGCTCTTAGCCAAAGGGGCCAGTGGACGAACGCACACGATGGCTCAAGTGATGAATTAGAGAACAAGAAACCAGCTGGGCAGGTCAACGTGAAATTAGAACAACCAAAGGTTTTTCAAAGACAAAACCATGTCCAAACCATGGGGACAAGGGTTTTATGTGTTGACTGTCTATGGGCTACTCAGAAATTACAATTTTGGGGAACTCCATCAAAGACATCTCTAATAATGGTGCAACCTGGGACCTTCACCTGCTAGAATTGGGTCCCTTTCTTCTACAAATCATCCTCCTCACTACTCTCAAAACTACCAGACCTTGACCCCTGCTTCTTTGGCTTCTTATTGGGAACATTCCTTTTCTAACCCCCTTTCTTCCTCTTGATATGGGGAGATTCAAAAGGAGAAGATAAAACATCAACAACATCCACACTACTATTCTCCTTCATATTCCAATCCTCATCCCCTATATCCTATGTATCCCAACCTAATGTTAGGGTTTCAATCATCATAAAAGGTTGATCCTTCTCATATCCTTTGATATATTTGGTTGGAGAATTGGGCTTAACATACTCCATGACGAGCACAATGAGACCCTCGTGAAGAATCGAGATGTGATTTTTTTAAGGTGTGCATAAACAAAAACCTCCAATGAAGTTAAGAGAAAGGAAGGAACGGAAACCAATATATTATGTCTGAAGTGATTTAGGAGGGTAAAATGGTACCCCCAAAATAGAAAAAAAAAGTCATCGAGGGTGACATACCTCATTAATACTTCAGCAACTTCAACCCAAATTCGTTTGATTAAAAACTTGTCACAACCCCAGGACGGGAGCTTGACTAGGTCCTCCTTTTCTCTTTCCTTGATTAATTGGTCCATTGCATCCTATTACCTTTTCTCTTCTTGAAAACTTACAACCCTAAGTCTATAGACCAGTAATGTGGGCAATGAAATCTTCAGTGATAGGGAATTCAATGCCATTAACCTTTAGGCTCCTATTGTGCTAGCTTCAAACAAACAGGTTGGGGACTTCATGGTTAAAACCATGTTAGCCTTTCAATGAACGATGTAAAGTTACCCTTCTCCAAAATCCTCCACACCTTAGGCTTATTTTTCCATTTATCACAAGAAATGGTCTCGAGCCTACTCAGGTATCTCTTCCCCTTTCTATCTTTCTAAAATTTCTATACACAAACCATAGCTTGCTTCCATTTCTCCTCTTCTCATACCAAAACTTTCTAGAGATGCAGATAGATTTGGGAATGGGCACAAAACAACCCATAAAACATGCAAAGAGATGGTTGATAATCACAACCTCATCACCCTTGTCCAAATAATCATAACTGGAAGTCACGTCAAAGTAATGATTTATCCCTTGTGGGAAGAGAAGAGTGCCCTTCCCATGTCTCTGAATTCATTATATTTACTACCTCGTTGGCAAAGAAATTCATGAGGGAATTTCCTTCCCTAAGGATATGGGAGAAACATAGTTCTTCAAAAGATCTCACCATCATAAGGGAGTCATTAATATGTGACTCAATTATCCATCTCAACTTATGAAAACCTTGCAAAAAATTCACTTTATTAAGTGAATCACCCTCAATCTAGAATTTTTTGAATCGCCTGTCAAAATTAGCTTTAATGCCAATATAATCAGCTTCGACCTTGACATGGTGATTGGTTTGGTTTCCCAAAGGGAGTGCCACTGTACCCAAGAACCTTCCTTCCTCGCTTCTCAACACCCCTCCCCCACAACCTGCAAGTCTGAGATTCCCCTTGGTTGCCTCATCAAAATTAACTTTAATCCACCCTTGGGGTGGACACTTCCAGTGGGTATTCTCTCTAGATATTTTTTGAGCTTTCAGGGGAGAGGTTAACCCAGGAATCAACCTCCAATTAGCAGCAACTAAATTATCATAACCAATCAACAAACTCAAAGGAGAAATTGGAGGGGAGTCTAGGACCTTGATGGTAAATTTCTCCATAATGGCTCAATGAATTTTAAAGAACATTATTTCCTCTTTGAGATTCATTTCTCTAAAAACTCTAGTTTTCCTTTCCTTCCACAATCCTCACACAGTGTTGGTGGGGCATAAGAGACTAGAGCATATATAGAAAGGAATTGGAAGAGATACAAAACCACTGATCAACAACAATTTGGAAGGAGTTAGGAAACACCTAATCCAACTTCCAAAGGGAAAGAAATTTACTCTAGATAAAGGTTGTGAATTTTCAACTTAGAAAGAGATGAAAAGATCTTTTTGAGTCACATTCACAGAGGACACATCTATTGGGAATTGCAAACCCTCTTCTACAAAGAAAATTCAAAGTCAAAACCTTTCTTTGCACCAGGAGCCAAAATAAAATGTTAACTTTAGGAATAAGCAACTTGTTCCAAAGACCTCCCCAAAATGGGAGAGGATCAAGCTTCCCCAAAAGATTGGTAAAATCATAGGCCATCAAAAACAACTATTAGCACGAAGAGACCAAACAAAACAATTTGGGCTTAGGGAACAAGGGAATGCAAATTTGATGGAGGAAATTTTGAAGCATAGCCAGAGATGGTTCCTAACTTCTCAAATCCTTTTGATTCCCATCTTGAGTATAGTTAGCCACCTTAGAACCAAAATTTCTTGAGCAAATATCTCTTAGAGGAAAATCCCAAGGCCGGTGCATTAGCAGACCACCTTCACATCACATATCTTCCCAAAACAAGATGTGATTACCATCACCTAATAGACTGGTAAAAGTAGAAACCATCAAAAACAACTATTAGCATGAAGAGATCAAACAACACAATTTGGGATTAGGGAACTAGGGAATGTGAATCTAATGGGGGAAATTTTGAAGCATAGCTAGAGTTGGGTCCTTACTTTGTATATCCTTTTTATTCCCATCTTGAGTATCGTTAGCCACCTTAGAACCAAAAGTTCTTGAACAAAGATCTCTTAGAGGAGAAGCCCAAGGCTAGTCCATTAGCGGACCACCTTCATACCACATACCTTCCAAAAACAAGATGTGTTTACCATCACCTAACAACCATTTGGCCCCGTCTTTAATGATACTTCTCACAGGCACTATTTTTTTCCTAAAGCAAGAACCCTCGGGAATAAAATCTTCCTTCAAGAAATTCCAAGTTCTCATTAAAGTATATAAATATTTATTTTTTACCAGAGAAGTCCAACCTGCTTCACCACTAAGGAGAAACCAAATAGTCTTAGATAAAATAGACTTATTGAAGGATCTAATTCTTCTCAAATCGAGAACACCCCATTTATTTGGCTTACAAACTTGATCCCAGGAAACCAGTAGAATACTATATTTTTCTTCAATACTAGACCATAAAAAGAATCTCATAATTTGATCCATTTTATCTTCAAATTTGGTAGGGATCTTGAATAAAATTAAAGCATATAAGGGGAGGCTCTGCAAAGTGGAGGAGATAAGTTGCACTTTTCTGGCTTGACTGAGAAGAGTCCCCTTCCAACAAGCAAGTTTGTTCTAGAATTTGTCCAAGAGACCCAGCAAGAATGAGTCAGGGATCTTCAAAACAAAAAAAGGTAATCCCAATTAAATAGTTGGTAGATCAACCACATTGTAGGATAGAATCCTAACCAATTTAGTTTGAAAATACGCTAGGGTGTTAAAAAAAAAGAGTTGAATCTTTGAAAAATTAACACACTACCCAAAAGCTTTCTCATAACCTTCAATGATAGACTTGATAACCTTTATTTTTCTAACCAAGGATTCACCCATGATAATGGTGTCATCTACGAACTGATGATGTGAGAGAGGAGAACAAAGAGAGGAAGGCTTGAGATCTCTCAGAGAACCAACTTGCACCACTTTCTAGATACTTCTTCCTAAGATTTATGCCATCATAATAAAGAGGAGAGCAGAGATAGGGTCCCCTTGCTAGATTCCCCTCAAAATTTGAAAGAAGGGGGAAGGAGAACCATTCACCAATACTAAGAAACATGGCATAGAAATCAGTTGATCCATGATCTGCACAAAATTTTGATAGAAACCAAAACAAGATAAAATCCTAAGGAGGAATCTCCAATTGACCCTATCATAAGTTTTCAATAAATCCAACTTGAGGAAAAATCCAGCCTTTTTGTTAGTAGACAAAGAATGGTAAAATTCATGCACTGAAATAATGGAATTAAGGATTTGGTGGCCCCTAACAAAAACACTTTTCTTCTTAGAAATAAGAAGAGGTGAAACCTCTTGAAGCGTAGAAGCCAAAACTTTTGAAAAAATATTATAAATGGCATTACACAGGCTAATAGGCTTGAAGTCCCCGAAAGAGTCAGATCTAGGAGACTTAGGAATGAGAACAATAAAGGTGGAATTCAGCTCTCTAAGTTAATTTTTGTACCCAAAGAATTCCTTTGTTGCATCGATCACATCCCCTACTACAACATCCCAATAGGCTTGAAAAGAAAGAAAGGGAAAACCATCAAGGCCAAACACTTTGTTACCTTCAAAGGAAAAATCTACCTTTTTAATTTCATCAGCAGAAGGAATGGCAACAAGACTCCTATTTTTCTCCTCCGATATGATATTGGGAATGACTTCAAGATACCTATCCTCCATAGGTTGATCCAAGCAATTAACATCTTTTAACGGGTTCTCAAAAAAGATAGCAACAACATTCCAAATATCCTCTTCCTCAAATAGCTACAAACCATCAACAATGATAGAAGAAATCCTATTGGAGGATTTATTTTTAAGGGAAGTAATATCAAAAAATTGTGTATTACAATCCCCCAATTTAAGCCAAAGAACACGCAAACGCTGCCTCCAAAAGTCCTTCTCTTTAGAGATAATGTCATGGAGCTAAAAAAGAAGATAATTTTCCTCTTGTTGGAGCTCCTCACTCAATCCTTCAAATTGAATTTCAAATTTAACCTCATCCAAACGTCGAGAGATCACTTTCTTATCATTGAAAATCTGTCCAAAAGATGCCTTATTCCATTTTCTCAAATTCTACTTAACAAGAGAAAGTTTTTATCTATTCTAAACATTGCACTTCCCTCAATAGAAACTTGACACCAATCCATAATGCAATCCTTAAAATTGGGATGTCTTAACCACATAGCTTTGAACCTAAATGAAAACGGCTGACTTTTACTTATTATGTCCACCAAGAAAGTAATTGGAAAATGGCCAGGTCCATACCTAGTGAAGGTAGAAAGAGAGCAAGAATAATCTAAGAACCAGCTAGCCAAGATAACAACATGATCCAATCTAACTTGAATATTATCATTTCCATATCTCCTATTAGTCCAAGTGAAAGTAGAACCCTAAAGCATCAAATCAATGAGAACGTTGTCATCAATGAAAGATCTTAGGTCGAGGTGACTATCTGAAGGAATTTGAGAACCCCCAAATTTTTCATCATCATTTAGAGGGGTATTAAATTCCCACATAACAAGCCATGAAGAGTCCAAAAAAGACATTCACAGAAACCCAAGCCGATCTCACAACTTCTTTCTGTTAGTTTTATGACCAGATTATATGCACAGAAAATTAATTCAAAAATCAAACACAATAACATAGCAGATACCTTGGGAAAACCCTCCTCTTGAGGGAGAAAAACCTAGCAACAATATATCACTTATACATTATTCAAGAATCAACACTGTCTTGTACAATAAGGCCGAATTCAAGGCCAAGTAAGAGCACCGACTCTAGATACAAAGTACAGATTACAATCTTCTCTCCTTATATATCGAAATCTGCTCTTGGAAAATCTTCAACCTGCTCTTGAAGGAAATTCGCTCTAGAAGGAAATCACAATCTGCTCTAAGATGAAATTCACACTTGAATATAGGAATGAACCGAACTTGCTTGATGATCAAATGAGAACAAATGATCTTGTATATATACATTGCTTGGGAAAGGTCACACCTCTTCAAGAACAAGGTTGGCCACAAGGAGAATAAATTACAAATTAAATAATTTAATTATCAAGTCGGCCAAGACATGATAAACAATTAAATGAAGTGAAGCACCTCTTCACATGACAACATATAAATTAAATAGTTGCAAACTATCATTTAATTTGATAGGCTGGAAGGAATCATATGAAGCTGCTTTTATCATCAACACTCCCTCTCAGCTAGGGAGAGTACTTCCAGCTGCACAAGACATATCAACTCAACGTGATGTCTACCACATTGGCTACAACCAAATGTGAAAGAAGAATATCACCTCATCGTGATATTAGATATTGCCTCAACACGATATCAACCATAATGGCTACAACCATGCTATGGTGTGTACAAGTGTTCATCACTTGTGTGATGTTGTCACCTCAACATGACTTTCACCATGGCTCTCCTAGAGGGTGAAACACAAGTACAAGATGTGTCATGGAGTCACACACATGACATCCACCATGACTCTCTCAGAGGGTTGAAACAAGGGCTTTCACCTCAAATCTCAAAAGAGAAATGCATTAACAAGGGCTTGCACCTCAAATCTCCCTCAAAGAGAAATGCATTAACAAGGGCTTGCACCTCAAATTCTTCCATCTCAAAGGAAAATGCATTAACAAGGGCTTGCACCTCAAATCTCCCTCAAAGAGAAATGCATTAACAAGGGCTTGGACTTTAAATCTCACTCAAAGAGAAATGCATTACCAAGGGCTTGCACCTCAAATTCCTCCGTCTCAGAGGAAAATGCATTAACAAGGGCTTGCACCTCAAATCTCCTTTAAAGAGAAATGCATTAACAAGGGCTTGCACCTCAAATTCCTTCATCTCAGAGGAAAATGCATTAACAAGGGATTTCACCTCGAACTTCTCTCACATAGAAGAACTCATTAATCAAGGGATTTCACCTCGAACTTCTCTCGCAAAGAAGAACTCGTTAATCAAGGGATTTCACCTCGAACTTCCCTCGCAGAGAAGAACTCATTAAATAGGCTCACTGATACCTAGACTCTTTCTCAGTTAAGGCTAGATTCTCCACCATACCAAGCTTATCTTGAGAGTACACAAACTTTATTCTGGAGAGAGGCTTGGTGAGAATGTCTGTCGTCTGCTCATCAGTGCTGATATACCCCAACTGTATAGCCTTCCATAGTACCATATCTCTAATATAGTGGTACTTGATCTCAACATGCTTGGTTTTTTCATGGAACACAATATTGACATATAGCTTCATGCAACTCTGATTATCACAATGAATGATAGTAGACTCCATTGATTGCCCAAATAATCTTGCAAGGAGCTTACGAAGTCACATTGCTTCCCGAGCTGCCATACAAGCTGCAATATACTCTGCCTCGGCTGTACTCAATGCTACAGATGATTGCTTCCTGCTGCACTAGGATATCATAGCATATCCAACCTGAAGAATATCTCAATCCATATCCAACTATGCCATGCAAGTATCTTAGGATATGTTTTGTTGCAACAAGATTACGATATTCTTCAGGCTCAGTAGGCTCCCTCTGAATCTTCAAGCACTTGCATCAACCTTCTGACCTCTTCGTCCAAGATTTCCTGCAACACTTTGACTTAGATAAATGTTTTCCAGTGCACACCTCTAGTACTGTAGAGAGTTCAGGATAGTCCTCCACCTCATCCTAGATCTCACTATTCTGAATAGGTTTGCGGAGCTACCAATGACAAATCCATATGACAGTCTTGAGCAATTCTGATCTCAGCAGTTGAAGGGATCTTCTAAGAATTTAGCACCTAGCTTTGCAATACATTAATCTTCACTTCTTCTCAATGAGTTACAAAACTCCCTCTTGATCCCTACTTCAGAGATTGCAAAGAAGACTTCTGGAAGTGAACTCCCTCTAACCACCAGCTCAGTTCCATGGCTGCAAGTTGTGACTTCATAATTGATCATATCTTTGGTTGGCATGACTTCCTCATAAGATGCCTCAAGCTTTTCATCACTAAGCAGTCTCTCATCACCTTCTTGCTTCTTGTTGTTCACAAAGCATTTTAGAGAGAGATTACTAACAGTTTATAACTATCCAAAGAAATATCAAGACTAGAATCATACAAGGTTTACTATCTCAGGTTATAGCATGAACACATAAGAATTTATGAATAATATTAAAACATGAATAAATAAATCAGCCTAAAGAGAAATATATCAAAAGATTAGAATGAAGGGCTAAAGAAACTTATCTTTATATAATTTTGATATAACTCTTTCTTCCATCTTTTACTCCTCTCGAGAGTGCCAAACTCAGCACAACAAAAAACAATCTACACAACTACATATTTCTTGAATGCATTATGTGGTTATCATGTAGAACCAACTCTCTCCAAAAGTTCAAGGCTCTATCACAGATCATGCATTAGATAATGATATCGATGTGACCAATCACCATCAAACTTTCAATTCTCTTTTTTATTTCAGAGTCACACTCAGAAATCTTCACAACCAACATGAAAAGACTAGCAATAAATGAAGTCTTCAAAGGATCTTATGCTAGTGAGCACAATTCAAGAGAAACCACTATCTCTCTTTGCTAATTACAAGATCCAAATAAAAGAACAAACAAAGAATACTTATCTCTTTAAATATTCTGATGGATACAAGATACGCTTCTCTTGAGCACAGAACAGCACACAACTTTCACAGCTTGAACACAGGCCCATGACTTAGAATAGAAATTCCATAGAATCCTTCTGAGGAGAGAACTTATTCATATTCACAAATGAAGCATGTTGATTAGGCCTGGTTGGGCAATCCTTTGCATAGTGACCAAACTTGTCACAATGAAAGCATTGGACTTGGGAGAGGTCCCACTTCTTCTTGAATGAGGGAGCACCATCTGACCCTTTATCTCTATTCCTCTTCAAGTATCCTTTCTTTCCTCTTTTTCCTTTCTTCTCCGATGATTGAGCGGAAATAACATGAATGTCTTCATTTGGAGAGCTTCGACCAATACCTCTCGCAGCTAACCTAGACTCTTCTTGAATAAAGTCTGTCGTCAAACGATCAAACTTGGGAAGTTTCGATCTCGCGCTTATTCCTTAAATGTAAGACTCCCAAGATGAAGGAAGACCATTAAGGGCAAGCATGGTCAAATACTTGACATCAACAAAATGACCAATAGAAGAGAGTTGATCTCTCAATTCAGAAATCTTCATGAAGTAAGTGATGACAGATTCTCCTTTCGCCATCTTCACATGATGAAGTTGTTGCTTCAATGCAAGTGCACGGCTTGTGTTGTTGATTTCATACATCTACTCCAAATTTTTGAACATCTCTCTTGCCATCTTCAACTTGGAGACAATAGGAACAATATGATCATTAATGGAATCAACTAACATCTTCTTCGCCTTGATGTCTTTCTTTCTCCACTGCACTTTCTCTTCTTCCTTTGTTGGTTAGGGAACTTTGGTTTCCACAAACTCAGCCAAGTCATTCTCTTCCAAGGTGAGCACGATTCTGAACCTCCATGATGTGTAGTTTTTTTCTCCCTCAAGTCTGTCCTCAGTCTTCAAACCATTCACCAGCTTGACTAATGTAGAAAATGAACAAAGGAATATGAAGAAGAGAATAGAGTATCGTTGTTTAGAAACAAATCGGATCATGATCCTCTCAAACCCGCTCTGATACCATGTTAGTTTTATGATCAGATTATATGCACAGAAAATTAATTCAAAAATTAGACACAATAACACAGCAGATACCCTGGGAAAACCCTCCTCTTGAGGGAGAAAAACCCAGCAACAATATCACTTATATATTATTCAAGAATCAACACTGTCTTGTACAATAAGGCCGAATTCAAGGCCAAGTAAGAGCACCGACTCTAGATACAAAGTACATATTACAATCTGCTCTCCTTATATATCAAAATCTGCTCTTGGAAAATCTTCAACCTGCTCTTGAAGGAAATTCGCTCTAGAAGGAAATCACAATCTACTCTAAGATGAAATTTGCACTTGAATATAGGAATGAACCTATCTTTATTGATGATCAAATGAGAACAAATGATCTTGTATTTATACATTGCTTTGGAAAGGTCGCACCTCTTCAAGAACAAGGTCAGCCACAAGGAGAATAAATTACAAATTAAATAATTTAATTATCAAGTCGGCCAAGACATGATAAACAATTAAATGAAGTGAAGCGCCTCTTCACATGACAACATATAAATTAAATAGTTGCAAACTATCATTTAATTTGATAGGCTGGAAGGAATTGTACGAAGCTGCTTTTATCATCAACACTTTCTAGCTTTTTCATGTTAGGAGCATAAATGTTGGAGATGATCCAACAAAAAATTTCTTTTAAATGGAAAAACTGAGTGTCAACATGGTTCACTTCCTCACCCAGTGGACATCACCTCATAGTTCTAGCATTCCAAAAGGTTGTAATACCACCTAAAGCACCATTAGAACTAACACCATCAAAGCCACAATCTTTAAACAAACAACTTTTAAGCTAATATGCATTATTGATCTTAAAGCATCCAAGAATTTTCAAGGGTCCAAATCCATTAAGCAAATCAAGATCAAGTTCATTGGAGCAACGTATTTGTCTTTAGTCCTCTAAGGGAAGGCATTGAACGTTTGGTGAGTTGTAGCAATCAAATGTTCATTAACCATTTCCTTCTCCATTGTAATTATCTTTCTATCAAGGTTTAATTGCCAAACATGGGGTTTGACTAAGGAAAACCCCCATTCAAACACAATAATTTTTCCCTCTTTATATGTACAAATTACAAGGTGAAGAAGGATCGAAGATCTTGAAGAGAAATTTTACATTCTTGCATTTGTTGCATTCATTGTTTTCAAGTTACGAAAACTCCATTGTAGATTTTATTTCTAACTTTCAGACAATGGAACCTGTGCAAAATAGAAGCTAAGATCTTGCCTCAGAGGACTACAAAAAGAATTTTCAAAATCCCTGATCAAAACCCATTCACACTAGGGTGAATCTATCCTTCAGCAAAGCTTAAAACCCACTTTTGGTGATTGGTACATGTGTCCTTACCCTTCTCAAATCTTCCTACAAATTGTGGTTTTAATTTTTGTACTTTTGGGAATTTGCATTTCATGTTCTAGTTCTTATAGTTCATTAAATTTAAGCATTGCATATCATTTCAATTTGGTTTCAAATCTATCCTATTTTCTTAAGGTCTGAGATCTAGGTTTGATTGATTCACCTTTGAGGTTGAAATTCAATCTCTACTCCTTGCAATCTCTTTCCTAATGAAATACCTTTGGGAGATGGATAGATAGAGAGAATACCCCTTATTCATTAAGGAACCCTTTTCCCACCATTTCAGTTTAATAAAATTTCTTTTAATGAAAGGTCTTAATAAAATTACATTTCAACAAATGGCATATGTTTGTGTTATGTTTTCCTCAAGGTTTTCTCTTAACATATACTCACTTTATCCCTTTTATATATTTTCCCATATTTCGTTTTAGTAATTTTCCCACCCCTATAATATGAACACCTTTTATTTATGTAATTATTATTTGACAAGCATGTAATGACATTTCCTTATGTTTCATTTAAGTAGACAAATTTTGTTTTGCCTACATTCTATGTTTCCTTATTTGCTACTTATTAACTTTTTTAATTCACTCATGTCAGGAAATGTCTAAACCTACTTCTATTCATGATATCATTCAACTATCTAGTGGAGATACACCTATCATGATAGCAGAGTCATGTTCATCTATAGATAAACAAGAGTGCCTTGGAACTGATGCCCAAATATCGCTTCAATTGTCACAAACTATTGCCATGAAATTTTACATAAATTCAAACTTGTATGCCAAACAATGCCTCTTGTGGAAGATTTGGATATCAAAAAGCTTCAAGAGACATTGTCATCGTTTCAAGATAGTTGTGCTAAATTTGAAGAGTTGTGCACTTTCCTTAGGGAAGTGTATTATGATCACCACTACAAAAATGATGGAACCCCCTCTATAATCCATGCATATGAAATGTACCTACAAAATATGTGATCACTTACTTAAAATTCTTACTGTGTGAACCATCTATAACAAACTATGAGTACAATCAGTAGTACAGAAACAACAATATATGATTAAAAAATACCAAAACTACATATAAATGACTATTTTTTATCACATGACCATTAGCAGTTTATTGCCAATCATTTATAACGTGGCCAGATTGATGACTAAACCATTTTTAGTCATTTATTGGTTGTTTTGATTGATCGATTTGGTATTATATTTAGTCGTTGATTTAGTCATTGATTGCTATAATATGGTCACTTATTTAGTCATTTTTTATTCATTGATACATTTAGTCATTGACTGTTGTAATCTAGTCACTTATTTAGTCATTTTTTTTCATTGATATATTTAGTAATTGATTGTTGTTAACTAGTCACTTATTTAGTCATTTTTATTCACATGATTTATGTGCATTGGGAGTGTATTTAGTCATTAATTTTAATCATCATTTTGATCAATTTGGTAGTATATTTAGTCATTTTTATTCACTAATTTCACTGGTCATATATCTAGAAATATTTATTCACTATTCACTAAAATATATCAATTGGTAGTATATTTAGTCAAATTAATTATTAGTTAACATCAATTAGTAGTATATTTAGTCATTTTAATTGACTGATATTTGAGGATTTAAACATAAAACATAGAAATACACATCAATCATTAGTTGCACATAATAAGATAGCCATTGAGAAGGAAAAATTAGTGAATTTTATTAATAAAATAAAGGTTTTCTATTTACAGCTTAGAAATAGAGTTACAATTTTTATTTTTAGTCACAAGACTAAAATTTTGAGTTACAATATTGCACAAAAATGACTGCAAAAAAGAAACTTCTCCAAAAAACTTTTGCAATGATGGAAACACATGCTTGGAGCCCTTCAATGCAAGTAGATGCCCCTTTCATCTCTTAAAACTTCTATAACATGGGGAATCTTCCTAAGGCAAGTTGTAACGTGTAGAATCCAAGAAGGAGAGTGTTGATCGTGTCTGATTGTAGAGAAGGGGAATTCACTTCTCACGATTTCTCTTCATTCAAAAAGCCTCACGAGGTGAACTACCTTAAGTTACCTCAAGCAATAGCGTGAGAGTTCTAGAATCAGAAAGAGTAGGTCACAAAGATTTTATGGACAGATAGATAAGCTCTCAGCCAAAGGAAAGAAGTGCAGGTCTAGGATGACAGCGTGGCACACTAGCATCTCTCTAGTGCACTAGAATCCGTAAAAACCAGAAAGCAAGTTTATCACAAAAAATAGCTAAATGACTACTTACAATTTGATTACTAAGAAATTATAGAATGCGATAAACTAATATAATATAATAGAACTGAAATAAAGTGAAATAGATGAGAAAGATATTAAGAGATAGAAAGGAAATGCTTACAACCACACAAGTGATGAAGCCTCCAACAAATGAATGTCTTCAATACCTGCATGCATAATAGCCGGAGAAATTGTTGGGGTTGTATAGGGGTTTGCCTCAGTCAAACCCCCGTTTTGGTATTCCCACCTCCACAGACAGCCAAATAGATAGAGAAAGAGAGAAATGAACAAACTATGTGGTGAAAGAAAAACCCGCTTTAGGAGTAGAACCCGCACCACCAAGTATGAGTGATAAAAGCAAACCCGCTCAAGAACTCATATCACAAAAGAGGTGATAAAAGAAATCCCTACTCAAGGAGGAGAACCCGTATCACAAAATATAGATGTAATAGATAAGGGATATGGAATCCCAAGATGCTCACAAGCCTGAGATAATGGAGATAGATGTGAAAGCCAAGAGGGCTGCAAAGAGTGTTGTGAGAATGTGAGTTCAAGGTAGAACCCAACGAACCAAAGCTAGAGAGAAGTTAGAGTGAAGCCAGAAGCACTTGGAAGGATCCATAAGATTGAAAATATAGCATATAAGGAGAGAGGAGAAGCAAAAAGACGCTTCTCAGGTGGTTATAAAGCATCCCAATCCATTACCACCAACCAAAGGAGGTGACAAGTGGAAAAAATGCATGAAAATGATCATTTGAACATTGAAATGTCGCAGGACGCTAGTGTGGCACATAAACATCTGCATGGTGTGCTAGTGTCCAAACACATCACGCTACAAAACAACTTAAACAAGAAAAGCACAAGATTTAACACACAACTGGTGCATAGAGGGTAGCTGCTTAAAAGGGGTGCCAAGCATCCTTAGAGGGGAAAAAGGCTAATGCAAGGGCTAAAATGAACCTACACAAGATGCTAAGGGAGTGGACACTAAATTGGATACAAGAATGTATGTGAAATTGCAAGGGGTGCAATTTTACAACATTACAATTTTCCCCCACTTTAGCGGGCATATGAATCTACACTAATATGCACGCTAAAGGAAATATACTAAACATAAATAATATCATTATGCCAAAAGGATAATGTAGAGGAAGTAGATAACTCTTTGAACCACAGAAACATGTCACCAAGCTGAAGACCTACAAAATAAACATATTAGACAAGAAAGACCTACACAAGATAACAATGTTAGAACATAAAAACACATACACACATTCACCTAACTAACTAGCAAATTTTGAGTTAGCAAAGTGAAAGAGACCTTGATGTAAAAGGTTGTCTTGATACTATGCGTCATCCCCAAATTAAAAACAATAACACATAGAAGAATTCTAAAATGGATAGAAGAAGGGCATATACTCAGGATGAAGAAGATTTAGATCTTCGATCCAGTATATACAAAAGAGAAGAGAGAGCGAGAAAGCTCAAGAGAGAGAAAGGAGGAATGAAAATTCCAAGAGAGATGGCTCCACAGGTACTCTTCTTAAGGAGCTTTGAACAAAAGACTCCATAGCCTCACAGAACTATGAAGCTACACAAAGTACACCAAAGGCCCACAAACCAACAATGGAAAAATCTCGCAAGATGAAAGCATCTCATAGGCCCACAGACCTGCAAGGAGGCAACCCCCAAGATCTCTCACATGAAGGAAGCCCTGAGAAGTAAGCGCCTCACAGGTCTGCAAACCTGAAAGAAGGTGTCCCCCAAAATCTCTCACATGAAGGAAACCTAGAAAAAGTTCCTTACAAGCTCATAGACCTGTAAGGAATGTGTCCTCCAAGATCTCTCAAATGAAGGAAACCCATAAAAAGCACCTTACAGACCCGTACACCTGCAAGGAGCCATCCCTCAAGATCTATCACATGGAGGAAACCCAAAGAAAGGGACTCCACAGAGTCAGACTAGAAAGAGGCCTTATAGGCTGTTAACGAATGAAATAACCTTTGATAGATAAATCAAGTAATAACTCTAAACCCAGATTGGCACCAATCTAAATTTGTTAATAGCTCTGAAAAGCTCACAATTACATTTGTGACTTTTCTCTGAATTTTATCTAGGTACAACTCCCTCTTATGATCTTCGTTGAATTAAAACTGGTGTGTTCTTTTAACCAGAAAGCAGTAAAGGCAACTAACGCTAGCTCATAAAAATGAAACTAGTGTGAGGGAAAAGAACATAGCCATCTATGATCAATACAAAGACTAAAAATCATGACTATCAAATCTAATTAATGTAAATAAATCATATTGCAATAAATAAGAGATATATAGCTCATCTTTCAAAGCAAAACACAACTATATCGTACACATAACACCAAGAATTAGCATACTTCAAATGTTTTAATTTGTAACACATAGATTACAAGCTATTGCAGTCTGTAATAAATGTTATTCCTTCTTGAAAATACCCCCAGGTGTGTCTTGAGAGATCCCACATCCATGCTTAACCTCTAATTTTTAACATGGCTAAAGCTATTGAACAAACGCTAAAGTCGTTACTAAACTAGTGGCTTTTTGTATCCCAAATGTTTTATAGGAAATTGGTAAGAACAATGGAAATTTTTCTAGGAATAGATATCGATAGAGAAAATTGTTCATCACCCAAGCAACAATCGCCAAAGGACCAATCATTTCACCAATATTTAATGCAATGTATAAGGATACCAAGCAGTGGCACGTGCGAGCTATCTAATGAGGAATTGTAATTCAATCAACGGAAACTAACCATAAGTGTGAATTAAATTTACATCTTATCATTCTTGAATGAATGCACCCATGTCTAACCAAAATTCTATAAATTCAGGCAGTATCACTTCTCTCCCACCATCAATTGCATCCAACATAGCGAACTCCCAAAGTGATGGAAATTATGTGAACGATTACATTATTCTGGAGGAAATTGAGTGTATCCCTCTATTCAGGAGCACTTTTGATCAACTGAAAGAGGCCTTTTTGGTGCAGAGCGAAGTGGAGGAAGAAGTCTTCTGAAGCATCCTAGGCGAGGTGTTTCTGAGTCAAGCTCATGTGCATAATACCACTATGCTAGAGCAATTCATTTACACAATTGTCAAGACTTCTAGCCATCGAGACTGGGGCATGAGAGCACTAGAACATTTGGTGAAACTTGAATTCCATCATTGTGTCAGGGTGGCAATAAATGGACTTAGCTATTATCCTTGAACTGGGTTGGTAGTTGATGCCATTTGCATTGTGTCTACTATCCAGGATGAGACTCTAGAGGAGGTTGTGGCTCTGTTGTGCACTGGAGTAGTGAGAAATGACATGGGGTTGTTCATGCAATTCCTCCAATCACACGAGAACCTGCTTTCACCTGCTCAAATTGAATGCCTGCAAGTTGTTACTAAGAGTATCCATGTCCTGATGTTTACCTTGTGCGCCTGAAATACCTTTCTTTTGCCTCTTTTTGTGTTCGCCAACTTGGGTTTTTGTACTCGAACCAAGTGATTATGTTGGCTATTCCAACATAATGTAAAAATGTTTATATATGAATAAAATATCTCTTTTTGGTGTTATCTGTACTTTTACATGTATAGCTTACTTGTGTCTGTTCATATTATGCTTGGAAAATACTTGCTTTCTTCTACATAATATCTTACTATTAAGTAACCAGACTAGCAATAATTCAGATTAATCAATATAATTCTTCATAGGCAAAAAAAATGATGGTTCGCATAACTTAACAAAACCCCACCCAGGTTCAAAATGACTTAGAAAATGTCGTCTGAGGCATAACTTGAGGGTGAAGTTTTCAAAATTTGGTTCATGGCTTGAATGGTTTCACACATGCACTTTGGGAGAAAAAGGAAGTTCAAATGTGACAAAAGAACACCACTGAATGAAGGACAAGTAAAGAGAGTGGTAAAATGGGAGGTTTGGAAAGCCTAATAAAACACCACCCAAGTTCGAAAGCAACAACAAAAGACCGCTTGAACGTAGATTAGGTTTAAGACTTAGGAAAATCAATAAGATAACATCCTGAATAAAGACTAAGAAAAATTTATGGGTAACAATGGCTCTAGTTGGGGACAAGGACTGCGAAGGATGAAGCAATGAACCCAAAATCATAAGCATAAACCAGTCCTTTCCATTGGGCACCAAGTCAAGGAGAAGAAACAACTAAAGCAAACCAAAATGGGACAAAAAAAGGAAATAAAACACCTAATCTATCGACATAACAAAATTTCAACTATGTACACGGTAGGCTAATCCTACCTCAAGCGATACTTGAGATAATTATACAAATCCATTGACAGGTTGGGAGAAGTAGCTACCTATACGGAATAATGCTAGGTGATTGAAAACTATGTATACAACCAACTGCCAAATTGTAACCACCGTTGTTAAATAAATAAAATCAGCACCCTATAAGGACTTGCTAAGTAAAGTCTTGCATTCAAAAATTCATTCTTGATTGTATGCCTCAGTAATCCAATGACTCATATTAATGCTTTCCTATGTATGTTCACTTGAATCTTCCTTCACAACATCCAATTTAAGATTGTTTTGCACATCTTGCACTTGACACTCTGAACAAGAAGAAAAGAACCCTCAAATTGGACACCCCACATATACATTATGAAGCAAAGGAAATTCCTAGTCACTGTGTGCAGAGGCAATTACATTGTCTAAAGATTTTAGGACCCCAATTTGTAGTTTGTACAACATGAGACTTACTAGATTCCACTGCTAATTCATTAGTCACAATTCCTCCTTCAATTGGAGCCACTCCATATTTTTATTCTAATAACTATACTGAAACCCCTAAATCTTGTATAATGTTCCTTTCAAAATTAAAATATTTTGAAATGAAATGTTCGGTTGCTTCATTTATAGTTACCCTACCCTCAAGGATTTCACTGGTAGGCTTGAACCTCTCGTAACTAATTTGTGCACCAGGAAAAATTACATCTGAAGATTCAATTACCTTTTGGGGTTGATCTTTATTTTCACCTTCAGTTGGGACATTAGTATTTTCCTCTTTTGGTATTTGGTCATGATCAACTGCAACTCTGAGTAAACAACCTTCTTCTTTTAACATTAATTGATCTTTTGAACTTATGAAAAGAGGGTTATCATGTATTTTGAATTCATCAAAATCAAAGAGAGGGTTAGGATGAATTAACCACCATTATTTCTTCTGAAGATCATCATTCCTAGAATCATTGTATCCTTCCAAACTTAAGCATATATATGTATTATCCATCTCTTTAAAAAGGAAAAGTTCATATTCGGGAGAAAGAAGAGAGGTTGATACCAGATCTTTCGAGCTAGCCTCTAAAAGAGAGAGTTTATCAGAAGAAGGGATTGGAAGCAATGGTGGATTTACCAAAAGCTCCTCATCTTCATCATCACTAGATGAACTATAATCACTTTCAACTTCAACAGAGGTGTATAAGTTCAAGGATAAATCAACGCAGGGGTGGTTATGCCTTTTTTTGGGCTGATATATATTATCAAGAATTGTTAAATTAATGTTTTCCACAGTAGGATAGAATTTGACTAGAAGCTTGGGAAAAAATTTATAACTGGTTTTGAGCTTCATATTTGAATTAACTTTCCACTTTCCAACTACAATGAAATCATCTTCAACCTTCACTGCCTCTTGCTGAGCTTGCTCAATTCCTCGAATTTTATCTCTTTTCAGAAGTAATTGTATGTATGGTTCAAGAGCAGAAATGAATATGTGGTATTGAATCTTTGTGTTGGGATTTTCTAGGGAAGGAATCTTTTGGAGAGACTAGTTGAAATGGTAGACAAAATCCCTCATTGTTTCAGCTCTATTTTTCATAATTTGAAAGAAGTGACGCAAGGTGGTTGCAACATTAGTTGGGGTTTTGTAGCATTGGATAAATTTTGTCTTAAGGACATGCCAACTAGTGATGTTTCCCTTTTCAAGTCCTCTGAACCATTCAACAACTTTTTCAATCAAACTTTCAATAAAAATCCTTACAAACACGTCTTCATTCTGGATTCCTAAAACTACACTCATAGTTGTCATAGCTAAAATATGGTCCTCGGGATCTTGTTCATTCTGACCTTAGAATTTAGGAAATCCCCTTTGAGATCCTTTAGGTAGATCATGATATTGTGATAAAGCAAGGGGCCCAACTTGGTTGCACCAGAGATTTGAAGCCATAAACAACAAACAAAGTCGCCAACTCACCTGGAGTAAGGTTAGGAAAAGAAGATTACTATGGTGGATGAGTCAAAGGTGGATTCTAAGGTCGGTATGCAGGTGGGTCCCTCACTTGACGTGGTGGTAGATTGGGCTAACGATTATGATGATGAGGTGGGTCATTGTAATATTCAAATACCGGTCTTGGGGGTGGTTCAATCAAAGGTATAGGTGGTCGTTGGGCCTGTTCCTCTTCTTCTTCAAAGATAAAATTCACTCGCATATAATCTTTCGTGCTCCTTTTGTATCTCCACGTGAGTGTATTTAATTGTGATATGATATCTTCCTACTCTGCTCCAACCCAATCTAAATCTGGCTGCAAAATAGGGAATACATCATTATGTGAAAGTACCATCTTATTGCATGATGTAATGGCGATTGTCAGACTTTTGACTAATTTATCCCTAGCGAAGTCACCAAAAATATTTTAACAAATGAAATACCCTTTGATAGATAAATCAAGTAATGACTCTAAACCCAAATTGGCACCAATCTAAATCCATCAACAACTCTAAAAAGCTCACAATTGCATTTGTGTATTTTCTCTGAATTTTATCGAGGTACAACTCCCTCTTATGATGAATTAAAACTAGTGTGTGCTTTTAACCAGAAAGCAGTAAAGGAAACTAACTCTAGCTCATAAAAATGAAACTAGCGCGAGGGCAAAGGACATAGCCATCTATGATCAATAAAAACATTGAAAATCATGACTATCAAATCTAATTAATGTAAATAAATTAGATTGCAATAAATAAGAGATATATATCTCATCTTTCAAAGAAAACACAACTATATCGTATGCATAACACCAAGATTAGCATAACTATATCGTATGCATAACACCAAGATTAGCATACTTCAAATATTTTAATTCGTAACACACAGATAACAAGCTATTGCAGTCTATAATAAATGTTATTCCTTCTTGAAAATACCCCCAACTATGTCCTTTGAGATCCCACATCCATGCTTAACCTTTAATTTATAACATGGCTAAAGCTATTGAATGGACACTAAAGTCGTTACTAAACTAGCAACTTCTTGTATCCCAAACATTTTATCGGGAAGTTGATAAGAAAAATGGAAATTTTTCTAGGAATAGATATCGAGAGAGAAAATCGATCATCACTTGAGCAACAGCCGCCAAAGGACCAATCATTTCACCAATCTTTAATGCAATGTATGAGGATGCCAAGCAGTGGCACGTGTGAGTTGTCTGATGTGGAATTGTAATTCAATTGACGCAAACTGACCATAAATGTGAATTAAATTTATATCTTATCATTCTTGAATGAATGTGCCCATCTCTAACCAAAATTCTATAAATTTAGGCAGTATCACTTCTCTCCCATCATCAATTGCATCCAACATCGTGAGCTCCCAAAGTGATGGAAATTTTGTGAGTGATTACATTATTCTAGAGGAAATTGAGTGTATCCCTCTATTTAGGCACACTTCTGATCAACTGAAAGAGGTCTTTTTGGTGCAAAGTGAAGTGGAGGAAGAAGTGCTCCGAAGCATCTTGGGCGAGGCTTTTATGAGCCAGGCTCATGTGCATAATACCACTATGCTAGAGTGGTTCATTTACACAGTTGTCAAGACTTTTGGCCATCGAGACTGGGGCGTGAGAACACTAGAACGTTTGGTGAAACCTAAATTCCATCATCACATCAGGGTGGCGATAAATGGACTCATCTATTATCCTTGAACTGGGCTGGTAGTTGATGCTATCTGCATTGCGTCTGCTATCCAGGATGAGACTCTGGAGGAGGTCGTGGCTCTGCTGCACACTGGATTAGTGAGGAATGACATGGGGTTGTTTGTGCAATTCCTCCAGTCACACGAGAACTTGCTTTCACTTGCTCAAATTGAACGACTGCAAGTTGTTACTGAGAGTATCCATGTCCTGATGTTTACCTTGTGCACCTAAAATATCTTTCTTTTGCCTCTTTTTGTGTCTGCCAACCTGGGTTTTTGTACTCAAACCAAGCGATTATGGCTATGCCAGCATAATGTAAAAACATTTATATATGAATAAAATCTCTTTTTGGTGTTATCTGTGCTTTTACATGTATGGCTTGCTTGGTTTTGTTCATATTATGCTTGGAAAATACTTGCTTTCTTCTGCATAATATTTTATTTAAGTAACCAAACTGGCAATAATTTAGATTAATCTATATAATTCTTCATAGGCAAAAAAATTGATGGTTCGCATAACTTAACAAAACCCCACCCAAGTTCAAAATGACTTAGAAAATGTTGCCTGAAGCATAACTTGAGGGTGAAGTTTCAAACTTTTCCTCATGGCTCGATCGGTTTCACACATGCACTTTGGGAGAAAAAGGAAGTTAAAATGTGACAAGAGAACACTGTTGAATGAATAACAAGTAAAGAAGGTGGTAAAATGGGAGGTTTTACAAACCTAATAAAACATTTCCCAAGTTCAAAAGCAACATCAAAAGATCACCCAAACATAGATTAGGGCTAAGAATTAGGAAAATTAGTCAGATAACATCCCAAATAAAGACTAAGAAAATTGTATGGGTAACACAGGCGCACCTACAAAGCGACATGTTAATCTACAAATAGAACATGTCAAGAAGGCTTGATGCAAAGGAGCTCTATAGGTTCTTGGTCCTACAAAGCAAGACTAATTAGAGAAGCCTGTGGCTACTACAAGTTGTGTTGTAGGATAGTCACAGAAAGGATAGGTCTAGCTAGGTTTCCCCCAAGCTAGATGCAAATGATTTCACTTAAGAGAAAATCTTTCAAAGGAGGTCCCTTGGGAACCCAAAAGGGGTCCACTCAAGGGATTCTTCATTTGAAATTTATAGAGATAAGAGAGGGGGCCCTTTAAAAGGGACACACATCTCTGAAACAAGTTATCACTGCCCCCAACATATAGGGGAGGAGAACCATGTAGGATACTTAGAACATACAAGATAGAGGTAAACCTCAATATCACTTGTTATGCAAAGAAAAGGTAGGTGCATTAGCATATAAATTAGCGATGGCAACTGAATCACGAAGTTGTTGTATTTTGTCCTTTAAGGCCTTACATTCACTAGTGGAATGGCTAAGAACTCGATGGTATGCACAGAAAGAATGTCCTTCTTTATCATGCTCATGAAATTTCTTATGTGTACGAGGAAGAGTAATTAAGTGGGCTTTTAGAAGCCACAACAAAATATGCTCTTTCTTAGATAAGGAATAAGGAGAAGGAAGCACCCCTTTCTCTTGTGGAGAAAATTTTGACTGCTCACAAGAAGAAGACACAAAGATAGAAGACAGTGGAGGATGAATCTTTTCAATAGAACGAGGTTGAGAAGAATTCATGTCACTCAACCATGGATTTTGTTTAGATGGTTCATTCAAGCAACCAAGCCCCAAATTACACTTACAGGGTGTGAATTCTATAGGGACATGAATACCTTGTTTGTTACACCCACAACCTTTATGCGCATAACCACATTTAGAGGCAAGCTTAAAGCCAGGGCCATAATGTGCTTGCAAATCTTGAGGAGGATCTTCATAGAGTGCATTGTTCCAACAATGGGGATTATGCTTCTCTATGGGATCACCATCATCCTTATTAACAAGATTTCCAACATTATTCTCTTTAGCAGAAGCGTAATCATCTTCCTCAAAAGGAGGATCAACACTAAGAACATTATAATTTATGTTCACACTATCCCGCAATATAAAAGAATAATCATCTTTGATAGTGGGTGTGGATGATGTTATCAGAAGGTTTAAGTGGATCGGGTCAACTTTATGTTCCCCTTTGAAGGAATCTATAAAGTCTAGAGAACCCCAATCATCACCAATACATGCATTCTCTTGAGAAGAGGTAGAAGGAGCAGACTTAAGATTTCTTGCTTCAGAGGGATCTGCTTTAGGGACATCTATCTCAAGAGTATCCTTTGTAGTAGGTATTGCTAAAGTAAACATCGACACATTGGAAGATACTAAATGGATAAGAGTAAGCACAACCAAAACTTGACCGACAGCTACCATTTCACATAAGCACATAGCCTCAAGGTCAACCTTGACTATGACTACTCGGTTGTTACAAATGAACTTAATAGATTTATGCAAGGTAGACAGGACTACACCCATAGCATGAATCCACAGTCTACCAAGAAGAAAATTATATGGTAACTTTTCTAGCATAACATATACAATGGTGGGTATGATAACGAGTCCCAACCTCAAAGGAAAGACTATCTTGCCTAGGGCTTGTCGACCAACATTATCAAACCCACGAATTTCAATAGAAGAAGCATTAAGAGAAGATGAATCAATATTAATCTTAGGCAATAGATCAATGCTACATACTTTAAGCATTGAACTAGTGTCAACAAGAGTACATCTAATGTCGATATTATTAATGTTGACTATAATCATTATAGGGTCTGCTTGCTTTTGTAATTTTGGAGGTGGGAGTTCCTGCAGATAGAATGCAATATTTGGAAAGTCCACACGAATATGAGCTATCAACGCATCAGCATCTTCCGGCCTAGCAGAAGAAGGAAAGAGGATCTTTATCAAGGCTTCCTAAAGCATACCTTGATAAATCAGTGCAGACTAAAGCAAGTCCCACAATGAGATCTTAACCGAAGTAACCCCAGGTTGCCCGATAAGATCGTAATCACTGGGTTCTTTAGTTGTAGATTTAGGAGCTTGAAGAAGGCTTGGTTTTTTTATCCATTCCATTCTTATAAGTATGGACTACCACTTTGTAAGAGGGAAACCATAGAGAGATTAGGAGAATCACTCTCAAATGGAACACTATCAATAGAACAAATCCTTTTGGGAGGACTAGTTGGAGTCACATAAATGACTAGTCTCTCAGGCCTTTGAGGGGAAACAGAGACATGGATAACATTTATAGATTCATCACAACTATTAGATCAATTATTTGAAGAAATATTCTCAACATCGATCCAGGGAGGATCAAATGTGGAAGGAGATTCATCATTCGCTAACGCATCATCTCTAGAAGAGAGTGCATTGGAATAAAGATAAGATTCATCATTCACAAATGCATCATCTTCAGAAGAGAGTGCATTGGAATGAAGAGAAGGTAGAGTAAAATTAAGAAAGGTATCAATGATTTCATCTTCTTGCAATAAAATATCCTCTGAAGCAAGAGGAATCTCATGAGAAGGATCAAAGATACCAAGTGACATGGGCAGAACCTAGTCACCATGACATGCATTCAATGGAACATTATTAATATTTTGAATATAATTAGATATTTAATTGATAAAAGAAGATATTAAATTCATTTTGGTGACAAAACTAAGAAAAATCAAAAATCTAGATTTTCATTTTTTTTGGTATTTTCTAGGTTCTAGTAATTTTCATTTTTGAAGATCTTCAGAGTGAAATTTTGGGTCCAAACTTGTGTTGGTACCTAAAATTTGGCTACTAAAGGAATAGTATTTTAGGGATTCAACTAGTCCTCTTGGAGACCTTTCCAACAATGCAAACAGTTCTAAATTCTGAGCACCGAGTCAAAAGTTATGACCCCACCAAGTAAGGGTAAATAAATTCTTATTTTTTTGAAAAATGCCCTCTTCACATCAAGTTCACCAAAATGTAGAGAAGGGGGATTCACTACTCATGAGTTCTCTTCATTCAGAGAGCCTCATAAAGCGAACTACCCTAAACTACCTCAAGGAATAGCACGAGAGTTCTAGAATCAGCCAGAGCAGGTCACATATATTTTTTGATAGACTGACAGGCTCTAGGCCAAAGGACGAAAGCGCGGGTCTGGGATGATAGCATGGTGCATTGACATCTCTCTGGTGTGCTGGGGTCCGTACAGACTAGAAAGAAAGTTTATCACAGAAAATAACTAAATGACTACTAGCAATCTGATTACTAAGAACTTATAGAATGTGATAAAGAAACAAAATATAATAGAATTGAAGTAAAGTGAAATAAATGACAAAGAGATTAAGAGATAGAAAGGAAATGCTTACAACCACACAAGTGATGAAGCCTCCAATAAATGAATGTCTTCAATACTAGCATGCATCATATCTGGAGAAATTGTTGGGGTTGTATAGGGGTTTTCCTTAGTCAAACCCCTGTTTTGGTGTTCCCACCTCCACAGATAGCCAAATAGATAGAGAAAAAGAGAAATAAACAAAACGTGTGGTGAAAGAAAAACCCGCTTCAGGAGTAGAACCCACACCACCAAGTATGAGTGATAAAAGCAAACCTCGCTCGAGGAGGAGAACCCATATCACAAAAGAGCTGATAAAAGAAATCTCTGCTCGAGGAGGAGAACCCATATCACAATATATAGATGCAATATATAAGGGATATGGAATCCTAGGATGCTCACAAGCATGAGATAATGGAGATAGATGTGAAAGCCAAGAGGGTTCCAAAGAGTGTTGTGAGAATGTGAGAGTTCAAGGTAGAACCCAAGGAGCCAAAGCTAGAGAGAAGTTAGAGTGAATCCAAAAGCACTTAGAAGGAGCCATAAGATTGAAAATATAGCATATAAGGAGAGAGGAGAAGCAAGAAGAAGCTTTCCGGGCGGTTACAAAGTGTCTTGAGTTGTTACCACTGACCAAAGGAGGTGACAAGTGGAAAACATGCATGGAAATAGTCATTTGAATGTTGAAATGTTGCAAGACTCTAGCATGACATGCAGACGTCTGTGTGGCGTGCTAGTGCCCAAACATATCATGCTACAAAATGACATGAACAAGAAAAGCACAAGATTTAACGCATAACTGGCACATGAAGGGTCACTACTAAAAAGGGGTACCAAGCATTCTGAGGGGGGGAAAGAGGCTGATGTAGGGGCTAAAATGAGCCTACACAAGATGCTAAGGGAGTGAACACTAAAGTAGATACAAGAATGTATGTGAAATTGCAAGGGTGAAATTTTACGACATTACACCCATATATGAAGCTATCTTCTTCAATGCAGTCAACAATAACCCAGCTAGAATCTTTCCTCCTTTATATGCAATGTGCCATCTGATATGAGCAACAAGGTGTTTCCTTTTCTACCATGAATGAATTTGTGTCTCAATACAACCAACAAAATTACTATTAGTCTCAATTCAGAAAGAATATAAGTGCATTGTATATTGCAAGTTTACAAAAGTAAGTCCAAACACAGTAGAAAGATAAATCAATTAAAACATTGTAGCCTTGTCAACAATTTATTTAAATAGAGTGTTCAACATAGGCTTGAAATATGCATATTGAACCCTTGACTTCAAAACCTTGTTCAAAATTTAAGAAAGGTGATGTGCTTAGATTATAGAATGAAGTTGACATTATAGAATGAAGGCTATCAATAGTAACCAAACTAGAACAACATTATCAACATAAATTTCTTGGAAACCAAGCCCAAGAATGTCATCAGACTTAGACAACAAAAATTTCAACCATGGTTCATGTGTTGTCTTAGTAAAGACCTGCACCATGAAAGAATTCATTTATACATAAATACCAAATTAAGTTGATGAGAAAAGATCTTTGATATCCAACTGGGAAGCCTTAACATCCAAAAATTACTAACCTAATGTTTCACAACAAGTTTCCCAACTATAACATCATTTTTGCTTAAGAAACTAGATATTGATCCACTGCCATATTAGATCTCACAGAATTCTCCTTCACAAACAACAAATGATATATATTAATTGTTTAGAAACTTCCTTAATCTCCCCATGTAAGCAAATTAAACAAAGTGAGGTTGGGGGTTTGAAGTAGAGTGCCATCTTCTTGGTATGTGCTTGACTTTAATCATGACTTGTATCTTGAATGAAAATAGCAAGCGAGCTACACTGTAAAATCATTTTTAATCATTGTTAGAAAAATAACCACAAAATCCTCTTTAATTAAAATAATCCTTCTAGATATTTCAAGACAAGATATTTCAGTTAATTTCTAAGAGAGCTAATTTCACTATCCAAACAGCCATCAATCTAAAGTTACTATATATAATTTCTCAAAATTCAAAATTTGAATGTAATGAAACTAACCAGAATTACCAAATATTTGACACCAAAATGTAGCACATGCCCCTTTTATTTCTTAAAACTTCTACAACATGGGCTATCTTCTTGGAGCAAGTTATAACGTGCAGAATCCAAGAAGGAGAGTGTTGATTGTTCCCATATATGAATCTCTCTCCTTCAATGCAATCATGCCATCAAATTTAGACAACAAAAATTTCAATCTCGGTTCATGTGTTGTCTTAGTAAAGACCTACACCATGAAAGAATCCATTTATACATAAATTCCAAATTAAGTTGATGAGAAAAGATCTTTGATATCCAACTGGGAAGCCTTAACATCCAAAAATTGCTAACCTGATGTTTCACAACAAGTTTCCCAACTGTGACATCATCTTTACTTAAGAAATTGAATATTGATCCACTGCCATATTGGATCTCACATGATTCTCCTTCACAAAAAACAAATGATATATATTAATTGTTTAGCAACTTCCTTAATATCCCCATGTAAGTAGACTAAACTAAGTGAGGTTGAGGGTTTGAAGTAGAGTACCATCTTGGTATGTGCATGAATTTGATCATGACTTGTATCTTGAATTAAAATAGCAAGCTAGTTGCACTGTAAAATCATTGTTAATCATTATTAGAAAAATAACCACAAAATCCTCTTTAATCAAAATAATCCTTCTAGATATTTCAAGACAAGATATTTCAGTTAATTTCTAAGAGAGCTAATTTCACTATCCAAAAAACCATCAATCTATTTACTATATATAATTTCTCAAAATTCAGAATTTGAATGTAATGAAACTAACCATAATTACCAAAGATTTGACACCAAAGTGTAGTACAAAATGAATTATTTGACAACAAATGTGTTTTGATAAACTAGATATACGCTTGATATATTGATTTAAATAACAAGGAAAGATCAAATTGGATACAAGATAACATTCATTAATTCACTTCAACAAACAATTAAAACCAGAATTCAGCCACCAATTATAACTTCATTCTATTGATCTTCAAAAATATTATACAATACGTTTCAAAATTTTGTCATGGATGACATGTCAAAAAGTGTCTTTTCAGTTACCCAATTTTAACATAAATCAAAAATTCTTAATTATCATTATTTACCTAGGATTACATAAAAGGAATGACAGATGAGAAATGAAGAGAAATGATTAGATGTTGAAGTCCAGAGCACTCGCAAGATACAAAAGTTCGTTACTCATCATAAGGTACCTGTGATCATTTAGATCTGGCAAGGTCCTCTCTCCATGATAGTATCTGCAAGTCTTGGCACTTCACTACAAGGCTTATTCTTCCGAGGGAGCTAGATATGTCTACTCCCATTGGTACACTATGTAATCATGAGGCCATTTGTACTCCTAGATTTTTTGTGTGTTGGCCAAGTGAATCTTCCATCTGCTATCTAATAACACTTTTCTATCCATGACGAAATTTGAGTATCCAACATCCAGTGCAATTATTTGATCCATGGTTAAATTGAGGCGGTGAAGATTTATCTCACCATCCTTCTGTAAATTAGTGAGGCAGTTGGGAACTATCTTGCTAAACTCATTTATCCAATCCTTTGAGCCTTTCAGTTGATCATCATTCCTTAGTATCTTAGGCACGAACCATTGCTTTAGTGTGTGAAATGAATCCATTCTTTCCTTGATCTTTTTCTCTTCTGTAGATATGTATTGAAATTCATTTGTGACCATTCAGACCATTTGCTTAGTAGGCTTTAAAGTTGTGGGGGGCTCAACACTTCTTTGTAAAATTCTACAAAAAGTCGTTAAGGTGTGATGTATAGGTTGTCATTTCTTGAATAAGGGGTTCAATATAGGTACATGGTCCTTTATTTGATCAACTACTTGTGACAGGGAGACATAACATTCATACACATTTTCCAAATTTTCCACAATTAGTTTAACCGTATGCTCCAAGATCTATTCCAATACCCTAAAGGTTTCTCTCTTTGCTCTTT
This sequence comes from Sequoia sempervirens, assembly GCA_007258455.2. NCBI lineage: Eukaryota > Viridiplantae > Streptophyta > Pinopsida > Cupressales > Cupressaceae > Sequoia > Sequoia sempervirens. Next base: position 32,862,345 of record VDFB02047397.1, read on the forward strand.
CCTTTGTTTCTTCATTAATCTTTTTCAACTTCTCAATTTCTTGTTTTAGCACATTGACCTATTCAACAGTAATTACACCTGTATCATTCTAGATGGTAGGGGGTCGATATAGTGTTAATTTTCTGCTTTGGGAAGGACCTGCTCCCTTCAACTGCTCTTTTAATTTCACATTTTCTATGAATAACCTATTCACTTCATCATTCAAATCAGTCTGTGCTTTCTCATATTTTGCCAATCTAAGCTCCATAACTTTAACCGCATCCCTAGTAAACATTGTTGAGTGCTTTGTCATAGTAACTTCCTCCAATGTTGATGTGTCTTGAAGTGCCTTTACCATGGAATTTCCTCTCATTTATTTTACAACATCAAGCAATCTTGGTTTTTCTTGTAATGCCCATAATTTTACACTAGGGCAAAAACACAACTAATAATTTTTTTATTTTTATTTTTTAATTATTACAAAATACCAACCTTCAACAACCATACATGTGCATGATACACACAATGCACATCGAGAGATGTTGCTCATGCAACATCATCACTGACATGTAGTCGAGACTGAAGTATGCGGGGGTAGCGAGGTCGGGTGTGCATAGTTCCATTGCGCACACCCTCAAGCGATAGAGAGATGGATCTCCATATTAATATTACATAAGAACATTAGATGATTACTACTATGGATGAATGTGTTCGATGTTAACTCTGTTGAGCCAACCTATATATATATATTGTTTGATTCATGGTCAAAATTATTATTTCCACGTATTACTAATTTTCATGTTATTTCTCCAAGTCGAGTTAAGGTTGTCCTCAAGGTCATAACTATTTTGATGCGATTATCACATCATTTTTTTTGAACCAAGTTAATGTTAACACTAATATTGTTTACAACAATAATGTTATGGAATACTTATTTAACCATCGTAAGGACTATAATTCTAATAAATTAACCATATCACCACTTGACATTCGTTTTAGTACTACTCTTATTCATTACTTTTATCATCATTACTAAGTCTATTATTGATACCCTTAATATTTCAAATAAGGTGATTGTTGATATTAGTGTCCCATTAAACCGTAAGGATAAGATAAGTTATTATCATTTTATCTATTTGTTTAAATGTCAATTATTTGAGTTCATATATATCTTCTTTAAGCACAAAAAAATATATATTTATTTTAAAGAGTAATTTAAATTTTTAATAATAATGATTATCTTTCATAAATTGATAAATTATTTATTATATCCATATTTTATATATTAATTATATTATTTTAAAAGAAACCTAAAATAACAAAAGCAATCCTTTTTTAGAAAATGTCTTAATTCCTAACCTTTATTATTAATTTCTTTACACATGCTCTTATTCTATTTAGTAAGATCTTCCCTCTTATTTATTTTTTTTATATTCTTTAAAAGGAGTGGGAATGTATTTCCCCATCCTTTATTAAAGGGGTCTTTAAGTATGAGGATTACGTGAAGCCTCAAAAGTTAAGGTCAGATACTATTAGAAATATAAACGCAACTTCTCCTTTTTCTTTTTAATCGACATTACCCATACATACATTTATTCTACTGTTAATTAAATGCAACAAGAAGGAATGCCACGCCTTGCTATGCTGAGCTATGCATTTTATTACCGTTTAATTAGTTGAACAATATGCCCACTACTCGGAACAAATACCATAGCACCCTCCTATAATCAAACTAACCTTCTTGACATAATACACTTTCCCTTAGTTTTTGGATTCACTAACAAATCTGCTCGAGTCTAGAATGAGTAACAGTTAATATTTTCATTGGCCAATATGCGCACATGCGTATGAATTAGGGGTGTGGATCTCGAGCAAGGATGCCAGAATAGTCATGTGATGTGTTGTATCACCTGTATGCTTGATGGTATTTATTTTAAATGGTCAAGATACTCGCCATGGGATTTAAAGCATGAGGCCAATCCATGATCCGAAACATACAATCAGAGACAAGATTAAAGTGCACTTTCACCCTGATGTTTCATGGATTTTATCCTTATTGAAAAGACATTAACTGATATTGTGCCCACAAAATCTGACGTCCAAGTACCCCGTTTAATCCATTCATCACGGTGCCTAGAAAGAAGAGACGAAAACCTAAGGTTTTCTCTGTTCCCTTCGCATCATAGGCAACAACATCGATAATGATGCTTCTTCCTCATTAGTACAGATTGTGAGGCATTCTAGTTGTATCTCTATTCATGCTTCTTATGCACGAAAAACCATTCCCTCCTATCGAGTTGACAATGTTGGCAACATGTGAGGACTGTCCCATGCAAAGGCGACTTGTTGTAGTTCCCCAAGAACAACGCCCTAACAACCTCTACAAGATTTTGAGAAAGTGACCAACCTAGCGGCTCGCAGTTTCCATTAGCCTTCTGACATCAAATTCAAACTTTTTCCTCAAAATGACTGCAAGGCATGGAAAATGGAAGACATGAGCACTCAAGATGGGTCTGGAAACACTCTTTCAACACTATCAAGGAGTTAATGACGTGGTGCTCAAACATATAGATTGATCCATATTCACTGCATATCTCTTCCCATCTATTTAAACGCCCAAGCAAGATGGCAATTTGCAAATAAGTTAGAGACGTTGCAATCTCTGGTGGATTTCTCAAACAAACCTCCCGAAGGACCAGGCTAATGGTCGTGACTACTGCACCAGCCAAGGGATGAGGCTCGCAGTGCCTGCACAGGGGTTGTTATTATTCTTTATTTTTTGTTACGAGTTACTTTTGTTTTCTCATGCCTTTGTTTCCATAGGATCTATGGGGAAGGTTCGAGTGGCTTACAAGCAATTTTATACTAACCATGTTTATTACCTTACATTGAAGACAACGCAGGTGGGAGGAACATGGCACTTCGCCCCAAATTTGAAAATGTTCATTTCCCCTCCCAAGCTATTGATCAAGCAGAGTGGGAGCAACACTTGTCTTCATAGGCCGTACCCCCATTATCCAATCTGGTACTATATGCATATATTTTGTTACATTAATTTCTCCCTCAGTTTTGGAAGGATCTGTAGGTCGTATCCTTCCATTTTGTACTAGGAATATGCCCGTTAGAGTTTAAGTCCACTGATGTAAATAGTAGAGAGGAGGTATAGAAGGGTTCAACTTCGTTATCTCTTATTTATGTCAGACGAAACAAAAAAATACTATCTTGTCATCCTATTACGTTTGCAACTAGAACTCCTACATTTGAGATAAGCATAAGAACAATATGTATCTAAATATTTTCCAACTGGATTATGTGACACTGCATTTCAACCAGTTTATTCACACAAAGGAGTGTAATCCAAATTCTGGTTTCTCTCTTTTACTAAGGTATAGAACTTGGATTTCTCTCTAAAGAGTGGAATTAATTGTTAGCATCTAATTTTATCTTTCTCCGCTCCTTGCCTACAATTTAACAAATAGATAAAACTATTTACAACTTGACCAATTTTCTTTTTTTTTTTGCTTCTCCTTAGCTCCAGTGTATAAGGCTTTACAAGGAAATGCACCATAAGATGTAGACAATATAATGAGAATCTTTGTCCTAAAAGAGGTACTTTTGAAACAACTGCAACTACTTAGTATATTCTCTATAATTCAAGATATGCAAAATTTATTGACAGGAGTATTAATTTTTCCTTTGCAATATTATTGCATATGTTTAGTGACAGTAAGCTTAAAACTTGTAGCGCATCATGACAAGACCTATTCAGTAATTTCTAGATAGTTGATCAACTACATAATATAGATATATTTTAACAGAAAAAGTGACTTATAAAGGAAGGGAAGTATGAATCCCTCACACCTTATGCATACGAGCTCTACTATAGTGTGCTTCAAGATTTTAATTAACCTATCACTCAAGAATATTCATAGAACTTTTTATAGAATATTGCTTCCCTTTTTAATCAGGAATACATAACTTCATAGAACAAAGTATGTGAACTTATTTTCGATTCAACAAAATGTAATCTACTAATACCCATTCATATTTATGAACGATTATGTTATATTTCCCTGAGAAAGTCAGTAGCATGAAGAAATTTTATTTTCAGAATACATTTGCAGTTTCAAATTTAAAAAAATATTCTCTTTATTTTACACACAAGAGGAACATTTCTTCTTTTAAAAAGAAAAAAATATAGATTATCCATTTATAACATAATTAATCCAACCAAACACAAGATACAAGTTCGATAAGAGGTTTCTCACCCATTACATTATTGATAAAACATTCAAAACCCCCTCCCAAGATGATTTTTGCACAAAATTTCCCAAAACCACAAGTGGCTTATAGAAATGAAACATACTAACTCCAAGTTATTCTTAGATCACCAGTATCCTCCAAACCTGCATAACAAGACACAACACTTTTTCTATAGGCCAATGGGGAGCTCACCTCCCAACCTTTGGTTGGAAAACCAACCACCCCCGAGCTAGGAGGCAACCGAGGGAACCGGGTACAAACAAAACAATATATACACACGATTATTTTCACACCCACCCAAGGGATTTTCACATAACTTTAGGATTCCATCAAGAATCCAAAGTGGCGAGTGGAGGGTGGACTACGCACTCCATATAGGGACTCATAATAATAGCAACAAGAACAAGTCAATATCATACTCCCATCATTTCACATGCAACCCTTCTTTAATATCCTTTCTTTCTGTAAAACCCTTTCCACCAAAACCTTTTCTACCATTTCACAATTACATATGGGTACTCATACCCTTTTTGAGCCTCTCCTCTTAAGGAGGGATTAAACTTCCCCATGGAGGTTCCTACTCCATACCATCCCCAACGAGGGATGCTCTTCCCAAATTTTGGGTGAGTCTATCCCTATACAACCCTTTTCCGATCACATAAACCACATTCAACAACACAAGAAAACAAGCACCAAAAGAATTTTGAAATAAGCATACAAGCAAAATGTAAAACACAAGAGATAAAATACCAAACACATTTTTACATACATATGAAACTTTCAAATAAAAACATAGAGAAATAGAAAGAGTGGTGAATCTACCTCAAAGGAAAGCTTAGGGAAGGATGGGTTGAGGATCTACACAACTCCTCTTTTTCCAAGGTTTTTCTTCAAACTCCTCAACCCCCAAAATTCAACCAAAATCAAGAATGCAAAAAGAATCCCATAACCCTTGTTTTGAGTTTTCTTTATAGGAACTCAAGTTTGAATTCCTTTGAATAGGGAGATGACATTTTTCAACCTCCCATCCACTCTCCCAGGCACAATCACCCATGTGTTCTCACACATGTGTGTGGAGTTGGGAGCCTTTCAAGGCAACTTGGAGAAGTGGGGATGGAAAGAGACTAATCCCCATCCCACTTCCCAAACCTTATTTTCGTCAAACCTCTTTAAGGCCTCAAAAAGAGTGCCCAATCTTGAGACTGACCCATGATTTTGAGCTAAAAAGGTACCTAACCCATAGGTACCTACCCTAGGGACCTTAAACCCATAAAAACACTAAAAAAATATCAATTTTCAATCCCCAAAAAGTGCCTAAAAGTTCAAATCCGAGTTTGTCCACTTGGATGGACAGCTCATCTCCTAGGTGGATTGACATGGCAATCAAAATCAATTTACAAACATTCAGAAATAACATCACAAATAAAATACTTTACAAAATGGAACTATAGCCTCTCCATATGGACTTTAGCTTGGTTTCACTGGTTAAATTACTTAGGGTTCCCAAGGATTGCCTCCAATTTCCACTAGCCATGGAAAATGCACCTGCACACTCAAAGCACAGGTTAATCCATCCAATTAAATCATATTCATATAATAATCAAACCATTTGAATCACAATTTCATTCACACAAGTTTCATAATTTGTATAGCATAAAGATCCTATAACATAATTGAAAAATTATTAGCCACATATCTTATCCCATTTTGATTAACCTTAATTTTCATACTCATCTAATTGCAACATGGTTGGTTCACACCACTTGTTCAATCATTCCTCATTTAGTTTTCAAATTCAAATTAAACAACCTCAATAACCAACATAAAATTAGATCAATCATCATAGTCAGCTAGCATGTTGCATAATCAAAATCAAATAATCATATGAACTTAAATGTTTAAATATCATGTCATCAATGGTATCAATAGGGTTAGACAATAACCTAACTCAAAATAATCCAAGTACTAGATGTAGCATACTCATAATCAAATCATCACATGAACACAAATGTCTAAATCTCCTATCATCAATTGTATCATTAGACATAATCAATAATTAAACTTAAAATAGTCCACATACTGGATGTAACATAGAGGTGGGCCTCACATTTCTATTCTCTTTTTCTGTGTCCAAAAGGCTAGGGTTTCAATTCTTGGATTGTAACCTGTGCCACTCATTCTCTCATCTGAATTGAATTCAAAAACCAACATGGGATCTTCTTGGCTTCTTAATTGATCCAGTAAGAATATCTTTTTAACTTCATCCTAGGAATAATTAGTATATTGCTTTCTAAGACCAATTTTCTTGCTTCTTGGGTGCTAATAGTAATTTCATTAATCTTGAGTTCTTCAAAACTTTGGGAAACAATCTGGTCATGTTGTGACTCCTTATTTCCCATCTTATTAATTTGGAGTCTCTCCTCAAATTCTTTCATTTTCATCTTAAACCAAAAATCCTTAAACTCGAGAGTTTGAATAAATTCATCATCTTCAATAAATCTAAGGGCAACAATCACCCTTTCATCATCATGCACTTCTTGATCATTATGCCCATTTACATCCACTCTTTCTTCTATTTTGTGAGCATCAGTTTCAAACTTAGGCAATGGTTGATCAACTTCATCATCTTTAAAATTCAAAATTACATCGGCTACCTCTTCAATATCCCCTACTCCTTCACTTATTTCATATGCTACTAAGGGTGCCACTCCATGTGTCTTCTACCTTTTAGGACTTGGTTGCTTAGGGGATGCTTCTAATTGTATTGTGGCAGTGTCTGGTAGGGGCTCTGTGATTACAATACCACTAGTTTTATGGGAATATTAGAGGGTTTTGAAGACTAAACCCTTAGGTTTATTTTTTGGTTCAATTTATAATCTTTCAAAGTTGTCAATTATTAAGTTCATCCTTTTGATAGGAACCCCTTCTTCAATATAGAATTCTTGGAATCCACTGTCCCTTTTCTTCTTCTCCTCCTCAAGCCTCTTTATGATTTCCCACTTCCTCTTCCTCTGAAAAACTTCATGAGGTGTAAAGCAATTTCTTATTACATCTTCTTCGTAATCCATTGCATGGGTAATCCTAGCTCTAGTGAGAAGTGTCTTCTTTATAAAATTAATATGCCCTTCAGGATCAAAGACCCTTTCTCTTTGTGACTTCAATGAATACATCATCTTCAAATAGTTCTACAGTTCTTCAAGAGTGTCAGACCCTATGGATAGCTCCTCACATTAAGTTAGGTCAGGGAGGAATGTCCCCTTTTTCTGTCTTTTCATAACATCCTGCTCCAACATTTGCCACATAAACTCTAAAAATGAAATTCAAATAGAAACAAATTTAGGTAAAACATGTGGGGCTCAAGGACATCCATAGACCCTTATTACTGTTTGGTCTGCTAAGAGGAACCAGTCACCAAAATTGTGAGTCTGTCCCTACTCTAGCTTCAATGCTAAAGGTCTTAATACTTGCATGATTTTATTAGGCAATCTTGGTGAAATATGACCAAGATTGTCCATGACCTTTATTACAAAATCATCATGAAATATTACATAATCACTATTTTTTACATCTACTATCTAAGATGTAACACCAGTTTTGTACAAGCAACCTATTCCCTTCATCATCAGTCATTCCCAAACACATTCTTTTAGTCCATCTATTTATTTTTTGGTACAATATTAAATGACACAGTAGAGAGTATTTCCTAAAAGTGATGAGAGCTAAGTTCTCTCTTGCAAAAATCCCTCATGTAGCCCTTTCTCAATTTCAGCAACAAAGTCATACTCAATGTTGAATTTAGGATTTTGTATCTTCATTTCCATAATCATGAGATAGGTTGGAATATACTCTTCAGCATCTATTCCAAGCACTTGGAACAAAGAAAAAATAAGTTCTTTTGAAATATACTTGGAAGTCTTCTATGGAAAATGGCTCAATTTGGGAGGGGGAGATAGGTATCCTCCTATTGTTTAAACCCCTTTTCATGTGTAAAGGAAGTTCATCACTCCTGTAGGTTTTTCTCAATCTCCTATAATCCTCACTTCTGTCCAAGTGGATCTTAGTGGTAGCTTGCTTGTTTAACATAAAATACTCTACAATTGCTTCTTTAGTCAATGTTATCACCTGAAATTGCACCCTGTTGAACCTAATGTTCAACACCTCAGTGTAACATGGGAAGACCTCCAAAGCTATGGGTCACTTGTAGACAGAGGTCAACCTTCGGAGAAGGCTGGATTCCTTTGGTATCACCTAAACTACTGCTTTTGTAAAGGAAAAGGGAAAAGGAGTGCATAAAAATAAAACTAAACCCTATGGTGATACACTGAACTGATAAGAATCATGAAATGAAAACAAGATGAACATACACTGGAAAACTAATGGTAGCTATTTCATTCACTAAACATAACCTCTATGAAATTATGCATCATTCTTGAAAAGGCTCGGCCTACATACATATTTTAAGAAGGAAAGATGAATTTCACAACTTTAAGGTATGAATGCAGACTTAGAAAAGCACAGTTCAAAACTTGCATAATCTAAAAGACAAAAATGAGAGTAGTATGAACACTAACACTGGTTTCCAAGGTAAACTCTATATTTTATATTCCAAAATTGAAATGAGTTACAAAGCATACATCAACTGAGAAAGGATTGTTAAAAATCACTAACTCTCTTGAATGCATAATCCGAACTCCATTACAAAGAGGAAAAAATGCCCTATATACAAAAAGGCGTCGGCCCCTGCCCTAGGGCTTACAAAAATATTTGCGTTCATAAAGATCTGCCCCTAGATCTTTTAATGAAGTTAATGTTGCATTCAAGTGTATCCCTGTTGTCCATATTGGTGATAGATCGCCCTCAGGGGAAGCCTTATGATCTTTTACAGCATTAACTTTTGGTCTTCGTGTCCACCCTCGAATCTCCCTTCCAAGCTGCTCCATCGAATTTGATCTCATAACAGATCCATATTGTTGCATTCCGTTGATCTTCTTTTTAGGGGTAGTCACAACAGTCAAATTTTCAATGGTTTGTCCTCGGCTCCCTTTGATTGGGTGAACACATTCCACGTAGGGCTCCTGGGTGATCAAAAGCTGCTCAGACTGAATCACATGTTGGTGAGACACTTACTGTGTCTCCCCAATGTGATTATACTTCTACAGTAGCATCGGCATAGCATACATCCATCGGTGAGACCTCATATCAAACTCAAAAATCCCCGGCGAGATCTCTTCGGTCGGTGAGACATTACACAAACTGAGCCTTCTGTCAGGGAAATGAAACTTCATTCGGCGAGGCATCGCCCTGTTGACCAGACATCACGGCGAGTGGCAGGATTCATGTCGATATCCCAAAATTGTCGTCAAGACAATCGCATTCGGCAACAGGTCATAACGGGTGCCAAGATTCATACTGATATCCTTTTCCACTGGCAAGCTCATCGCTATTGGCAAGACACCCCATAGTCGGCGAGACTTCCTGTCGAACTCCTCCTCTCGGCGATGAGTCCTAACACAGCAACCTCCCTATCGGCGAGACACAATTCTCTTAGCAGGACCTCATAGTGAGCTCCTTTCTTCTCCCCGATCTCACTTTATTTCGGCAAGACCCTATCGGGTTGGCAAGACATCATGCCGAAACTATCTTGTTTCGGCGAGAGCATACTTTCCTGTCAGGGAGACATCTCCCTGAACCACCAAACTCCTAGCGAGCTCTGACCATTCGTCTTTGGTATGACCTCCACCGAAGGGAATCCTTTTCATTTCGGCAAGACCTCACCCCGTGGGTGAGACATCATGCCAAACTCCTCTTGTTTTGGCGAGACATATCATAGTTGGCAAGACCTTATGTCGAGCTCAAAACATTTTGCTGATGTTGTTTCACTTCGGAAAGAGTCCACCCTATCGGTGAGACTTTACCCCTTCGCTAGCCCCCGTCGCCGAGACCTTCCCATGTCGGCAAGACCTCTCGTCAAACCTAAAATCCTTCGACAAGACCCTACTTGTCGCCGAGACATTATGACAAACTCAAACCTCTCACCGAGACCACGTGCTGGGACCACCACTCCATCTCGGCAAGACCTCTCCGGGTTGGCTAGACCTTTTACCAAGCGCCCAAAATTTTTCTGAGACCCTATCTTTTATCGAGAGCTCCATTCCTTTGGTGAGACTTTGATTGATCAGCAATACCTCATGCCGAAGTCCTTCTGTCTTGGCAACCTGATTGAGCCCGCACATAAAAATCGGGCAACATTTATGCCGACCTTTGCTGGATGTTTGCCTGCTAAACCTGGAAACCAATAGCCAAAACTTGTCCATTGGGCTCGGAGTCACCTAGTAAAAACCTCAAAATAGACCAAGAGCAGCTCACACATGGCTGCAACTCGCTTGAGACTCATGAAGCAGCTCAGGACACTGGAAGCCTGTTGAAACTGGAGAAACTGAAGGGAAACCACCAAACTGTGATGGACGGCACCTAGGGAATGAAACAACAATTAAACTAGAGTGTCAAAGCACTTATTGAAAGCATAAAACCTATTCTACTTTATACAATGATAAATCATACCTCAAAGAAACGTTTGAGGTGAATCCCATTAACTGGGATTGGTAACCCTTCTCCATCCATGTTTGATAACTGGAATGCATAATGCTCTTTACATTCAGTAACAACAAAAGGACCTACCCAAAAATGGTCAAATTTTGTATGTTTGCCTGAACCACTCTTTAGCACATCCCACTTGAGAACAATATCACCTTCTTTGAAAACTTTGGTTGTAGCTTTCTTATCAAATGTTTTCTTCGTTTGGAGTTGATGACACTCCAAAGTTTTCATATCTTTGTCTCTTGATTCTTCGAGCTCCATGAGCTCTGCATATCTCACGGACATTGGGTCTTGTTCTTCATACATCTCCAACTGGTGAACAATGTCTAGAGCTGGAAGCTCTATAGATACAGGTAATCTAGCCTCCTTACCATAAACAAGGACATATCCAGAGAATTACCAACTGATCTCTTAGGGATTATTCTATCTGACCAAAGTGCAGATTTCAATGTGGTATGCCAAATTCTTTGATTCTCTTCCATAGCCCTCTTAATGATTCTGATCAAGTTTTTATTTGTACTTTCAGCTAATTCGTTACCCTGCGGGTAATAATTGGAGGAAGTATTCAAATGAATTATGTGGTTAACAGCCCAATCTGTGACTCTTAATCCAACAAATGCAAGAGCATTATCTGAAATGATGGAGTCAGGAACTCCAAATCTGGTGATTATATCTTCATAAAAATTCAAAACTGAAGATTCATTTGCTTCTTTCAAAGTTGTTGCTTCTATCCACCATGTGAAATAGTGTGTAGCAGTAAGCACCCACTTGTAACCAGCACTGGATGGTGGATTAATTGGACCAATAAAGTCAATGCCCCATCTCATGAAGGGATGCTCTACCCGAATTGGATGTAAAAGCATAGCAGGTAACTTTTCATTTCTTGCAAATAAAGCACACTTGATACACTTCCTTAACCATGCATATGCATCTTTAAACAAGTTGGGCCAGTAGTAACCAGCTCTAATAATTTTCCAAGCGGTTGTCCTTGGAGCAAAGTGCCCTCCTGAAACTCCACCATGAAACTCATGAAGTACCTTTTCTGTTTGATCAGTATCAATGCACCTTAACAAGACACCATTGAGATCTTTCCTGAAAAGAATATTATCAATGAGGACATAAGGAACTGATTGCAATCTGAAGTATCTTTGTTTTGCTATGTCTAGACCTAGTGGACAGTCACCAATGTGAAGAAAGTGGGTCATTTCTTGAACCCAACTTGTTGTTAATGCAAGTGCGACATTTTGAACATTTTGAGACTCATCTGTATTAGTCAAAACGACACCAATTTATGATTTTTTTTGCATCTTCAGAAGTGGAGGAAAGTTGCTCACAAAGTCCTCTACCTCTGACAAGTTTTGTGATGTTGATGTTGACATCAAATTCCATTACTTTTGTGATCCACCCTGCTCTTTTCTCACTGAGATCTTTGTTCAACAAAAACTCCTTCACACTCGGGTGTGCAACCAAAATATGAATTTTATTGTTTGAAACTAGAGGCTTAAACTTCTTTAGGCTTCTGATTACAGTGAGAACATGCTTCTCAACAAATGTATATTTCTCTTCATAATCAGCAAGTACTTGACTAAAGAAAGCTATTGGCTGCTCTAAATTATCACTGTTTCTTTGAACCAGCATAGCAGAGATTGAACTAACGCTGCCAAAAGTGTACAAAAAGAAGTCTTTAGAGAAATCTGGATTTATCATTGTTGGAGCTGATGCTAAGGCTTCCTTGATTTCTTCAAAACTATGTTTTGCTTCTCTGGTCCAACTAAAAACTGCATTCTTTTTTAGCATGGCAGTCAAGGGCTATAGTAAATTTGCAACATTAGGAATGAATCTTCTTAAAAAGTTGATTCTCCATAAAAATCTCTGCAATCCTTTCTTGTGATTAGGCAACGGCAGTTCAAGTATAGCTTTGACTCTTTCAGGATCAATGGTAACTCCGTCTTTGATACTATGTGACCTAATAGTTTACCTTCATGAACTGCAAAAATACTCTTTGTAGGATTGAGAGATATTCCATATTCTCTGCATTTTTAAAAAACTTTCTTTAGATGTGACAAGTGTTCATCTGCATTCTTTGAGTATACAGTTATGTCATCTAAGTACACCAGCAAAAAAATTTGGATTAAACTCTGAAATGCCATATCCATGGCACGCTGAAAGGTGGCACCAGCATTAGATAAACCAAAAGGCATTCTCTTGTAGGCCATAGTGCCCCATTTTGTTGTAAATGTTGTTTTATATTGATCCTCCTCTTTGACTAAAATTTGGTTATAACTAGAATACCCATCCAGAAGAGAAAATCTCTCTGAACCGGCAACAGCTTGGAGAATTTGTTCCATGGATGGTAAGGAATAATGATCTTTTAGAGACGCTCTGTTAAGGTCTCTAAAATCTACACAGTCTTATCTCACCGCTCTTTTTTCTAACCAGAACAAGGTTAGAAACCCACGATGTGTGTTTAATTAGAAATATAATATCCCCCTCAACTAACTTGGTCAGCTCTTTGATCATTAAAGGTTCAAGCTTGGGGTTCAATGGTCTTTATTTTTGTCTAACAGGCTTGGCATCAGGTTCTAACTCAATTGTATGTTGTGCAATATGAGGATCAAACCCTCTTAAATCAAAATATTGCCAAGCAAAAACATCATGATACTCTTGGCATAAAATAATTAAAGCTCTCTTATCTTTAAGTGAACAGATCTTGCCTAATTTGAGAAGCTTACCTTTAAATATTTCCACTTCTTCATAATGATCTTCTTTCACTTGAATGTCGACTTTGTTCTTCTTAACCTGGTCATCAGAATTGAATATGGATTCCAAGGTAACCAGCCCTTTGGGAAGTTTATTTGTCTTCAGCTGTATCACTTGATCATCATACTGTTGTTTGATCTTTTCTTGGTTCACTACAGAAAATTGGTCTTCTTGTAGCAGAAAGGTTAAAATTTGTTCATCACTTTCAAATACCTACCAGTTAATGTTATTATCAGGAATTGACGGCCTGATAACCACCTTGACATATTGTTGTATTTTATCCTTTTTTACATCGCTTGGGATATCAAACTATGCCCCAATTGCTACAAGTCTATTAGCATGCTTATTCTGATTTCGTGGAACAGAAATCAGATTGAAGGCATTAAATTCTTCAATTATGTTCCATACTTTATTCTTGTAAGACTTCAAAGCATCATTCTTGGCAACATTCAGCCCTCTAACTTGATTAACTATCAATTCACTATCTGCATAGACCTTCAAATAGTCAATTCCTCTTTTCCTTGCCCACTCAAGGCCTCGAATGAGTCCTTCATACTCAGCACTATTGTTAGAACATGCAAAAGCAAAGCAAAAAGCTGAAAAATACTTATCACCTAGTGGAGAAACTAGCATTGCACCTCCACCTGCTCCATTCTTGTTCCTGGAACCATCAAAAAAAATTTCCCAGAGTTCACTTTGTTGTTGCAACAATTGATCTGTACTTTTTTTTGAGGTTTGGAACCTCTGCATCAGGTTCAAGCATCACATAATTACCCATACCGACATCTCGAATAAGGTCTTCAGGACCGTCCAACACATCTTTAGCTACCCATTCGTGTAATAGCACATCAGGAACAACTTCTGCTTGAAGTTCTTGAGCGGAAGTCAGTTCACTATCAGTAAAAATGACACAACTTGTGTCTACAGCAGTAGGAACATCATTGATAGGACTTGGGTTATATGGCTCAATATGATCTTTAGCTAACTTTTCAGATTTAATGGTGACCTTAGTTCCATATCTTGTTCTAAATAGCATATGTGACCAATCAGCTGACACATAACCACCTATCTTAGCTGTAAAGTCTCTTGAGAGGCACAAAGAAAAGAAAGGTGGGAGATTTATGACACATATGTCTTGAGGAACTGAAAAATTAGGACAAGCATGAAGGGTAAGACTCAAATATTTAATAATACCCAATGTGTTAACAAAAGTACCATCCAATTGAATCACTCCTTTCTCTAAAGGCTGATACTTTAGTCCAAGCTTGTCAGCAATCTGCTTTGGCATTACTGAGCTACTAGCTCCACTTTCTACCATACAGTTATGAACTAACTTATCACCTATAATTACATACACGTAAAATGGAGGAGGTTTGACTTCTTTTCCTACCTCTTTGCTGGGTTGTTTATCTTTTTCTTGAGGATTATTTGTCAATACAGTTCTGACTTGATCTATTGGAGACTCGGATTCATTAGACACTTTAAAATTTGACAAAGCTGAATGTAACATATCCTTTTGACTTGGGATAGCTAATGAATCTAACATAGACATTGTTACATTCATCTTTTTCATACTATCAAGAATATTATAGGGTACAGCTAGGTTCACTTTGTGATGTACTTTTATGCCAGCATGATCAGCTTGCAAGTGTGGCTGCTCCTTAACTGGGAGTTGCTGATTTCTTTGCAGACCATGAGTCACTTGAGATGTAGATGGTTCTGGAGTTGTTGCTTTCCCTTTATCAGCTGCTTGATCCAACTCAAAAGCTCTTTTCTTCGCCCTTGTGTTAGCTACAATTGGAGAATTATCTACATTCAATCCACAAAATTCCTCACCCTGCCAATTAAGTAAGGTAGTATCATTGGTAAGCTAGTCTTGGTGTTGTGGAGATGCATCGTTGAATTCATTCTATTGTGAACTCGAGGCGTTCTGTACCATAAGTGCCTGATTAATGAGTCCATTTAAGCAAGTAACCTGATTGTGAGGTTGTTTACAAGGGTAGCACCACTCATAATTTTCTGCTAGGTTGTTTTGAATAGGGACAAGATCCTTAACTACACTAACAGGTGCTGGTGCATAAGCCTAAAAAGGTCTTGTGTTTACACTTTGTCTTGGGCCCTGGTAGTTGCCTTGATAAGCCTGTCTATTACCTTGATATTGTTGTTGCTGACCTGAATTCTGTTGTTGATACGGCCTGTTATATGATTTCTACTTTTCCAAGGTCACAAGCTTATTTCCAAAAGTCTGTAATAAACTTTTGATCTCTTGTAACTCACTTGAAGATCTTGGAACAATAGTTTCTAGTGTAACAGCAGTTGGAACAGGTGGCAAAGGTGCAAAAGGTGGTATTTGCAAAGGGATATTTGAATGAATATCTAGAAATATAGGCATTGGTGGCCTAGGATCAAGTTTACCAGCTCGTATTAGGTTGTTTTCAGCTCTGATTGCTACTTCAAATGCTTCTGGTAGAGAAACACCCCCCATTGATTATATCATAACGGCTATATCATTGTTAAGAGCCATCAAAAAGTACAAAAATGCATATTCTGGAGGTGGTCTTACTGTTGCAAGAATTCTATCCTAGGTTCTTTGAAATATGAAATAGAAATCATTCATTTGCTCCTGAGGAGCCCTCTTAAGCGTAGTCAATTGCTCGAACAGAGACAAATTATCAGACCTGTCCTGAAACTGCCTGTGTAATTTGTCACCCAATTAATCCCAAGTGGCAACTGAACCTACTCCAAGACTCCTGAACCACTGTAATGCTCTTCCTTTGAATGATGTTGCAAGAAGTCTTACAGCTACGTCTTCTTGTGTAATATGGTGCACACCACAAAAGGAAGCAACATCTCATATATGTTCAATCAGGGTAGTCTGATCTTCCTTGGTGAAAATTGGAAAGCTTTCCAAAGCTGCCATTGGAATATCATTATGTTGTGTCAAATTTAATGGACTACCTCCATTAAATGGCACAAAAGGCTGATTTATGAGAGCAGCCATTAGAGGTGGATTTACTTGCACTCCAGGTGAAATAAAAGATGGGACAGCAATATGGAATCTCACAGATGGAGCAGTAGATTTGGTTCTTCTAGAATAGATAAAATTTGTCCATGTCCTCTCAGTTACCCTGCCTTGTCTTCTAGGTGGTGACAGTTGTAAATATTCAAAAGTACCTGAGCTACTCCTTGTTTGAACTCTTCTCATAAACTGTAAAAGCAATGATTCTGAAGTTCTTCCTCTTTATGGAGTCGCCAAGTATGCAAAAATTGAATTTTGTAAAGTCTGAACTTGCTAATTGCATACCAAACCAACAATATAATGTGGAACTGGTCCCACCGGGCGTGCCAGAAACTGTTATCACCTGAAATTGCACCCTGTTGAACCTGATGTTCAACACCTCAGTGTAACATGGGAAGACCTCCAAAGTTGTGGGTCACTTGTAGATAGAGGTCAACCTCTGGAGAAGGTTGGCTTCCTTTGGTATCACCTAAACTACTGGTTCTATAAAGGAAAAGGGAGAAGGAGTGCATAAAAATAAAACTAAACCCTATGGTGATACACCGAACTGATAAGAATCATGAAATGAAAACAAGATGAACATACACTGGAAAACTAATGGTAGCTATTTCATTCACTCAACATAACCTCTGTGAACTTATGCATCATTTTTTAAAAGGCTTGACCTACATACATATTTTAAGAAGGAAAGATGAATTTCACAACTTTAAGGTATGAATGCAGACTTAGAAAAGCACAGTTCAAAACTTGCATAATCTAAAAGACAAAAATGAGAGTAGTATGAACACTTGGTTTCCAAGGTAAACTCTATATTTTATATTCCAAAATCAAAATGAGTTACAAAGCATACATCAGCTGAGAAAGGATTGTTAAAAATCACTAACTCTCTCGAATGCATAATCTTAACTCCATTACAAAGAGGAAAAAATGCCCTATATACAAAAAGGTGTCGACCCCTGCCCTAGGGCTTACAAAAATATCCGCGTTCATAAAGATCTGCCCCTAGATATTTTAATGAAGTTAATGTTGCATTCAAGTGTATCCTTACTGTCCATATTGGTGACAGATCGCCCTCAGGGGAAGCATTAAGATCTTTTACAGCATTAACTGCTGGTCTTCGTGTCCACTCTCGAATCTCCCTGCCGAGCTGCTCCATCGCCTTTGATCTCAGAACAGATCCATACTGCTGCATTCCATTGATCTTCTTTTCAGGGATAGTCACAACAGCCAAATTGTCAATGGTTCATCCTCGACTCCCTCTGATTGGGTGAACACATTCCACATAGGGCTCCCGGGCAATCAAAAGCTGCTCAAACTGAATCGCATGTTAGTGAGAGACTTACCGTGTCTCCCCGATGCGATTATACTTCTACAACAGCATTGGCATAGCATACATCCATCGGTGAGACCTCATATCGAACTCAAAAATCCCCAGCAAGATCTCTTCGGTCGGTGAGACATTACACTGACCGAGCCTTCTGTCAGTGAAATGAAACTTCATTCGGCGAGGCATCTCCCTATCAACCAGACATCACGGCGAGTGGCAGGAGTCATGTTGATATCCCAAAATTGTCATTGAGACAATCGCATTCGACAAGAGGTCATAATGGGCGCCAAGAGTCATACCGATATCCTTTTCCACTGTCAAGCTCATCGCTATCAGCAAGACTGCCCATAGTCGACGAGACTTCCTGTTGAACTCCTTCTCTCGGTGATGAGTCCTACCGCAGCAACCTCCCTATCGATGAGACACAATTCTCTCAGCAAGACCTCATAGCGAGCTCCTTTCTTCTCCCCGATCTCACTTTATTTCAGCAAGAACCTATCGGGTCGGCAAGACATCATGCCGAAACCATCTTGTTTTGGCGATAGCTTACTTTCCTGTTGGGGAGACATCTCCTCAAACCACCAAACTCCCAGCGAGCTCTGACCATTCATCTTTGGTAAGACCTCCACCGAAGGGAATCCTTTTCATTTTGGCGAGACCTCACCCCGTCGGTGAGACATCATGCCGAGTTCCTCCTATTTCGGCGAGACATATCGCAGTTGGCAAGACCATATGCCGAGCTCAAAAAATTTTGCTGACGTTGTTTCACTTCGGCAAGAGTCCACCCTATCGATGAGACTTTACCCCTTCGCTAGCCCCCATTGTTGAGACCTTCCCATGTCGACGAGACCCTGCTTGTTCGCCGAGACATTACGGCGAACTCAAACCTCTCGTCGAGACCACGCGCTGGGACCACCACTCCATATCGGCAAGACCTCTCCGGGTCGGCCAAACCTTTTACCGAGTGCCCAACATTTTTTTGAGACCTTGTCTTTTATCAAGAGCTCTATTCCTTCGGTGAGACTCTGATTGATTGACAAGACCTCATGCCGAAGTCCTATCTTGGTGACCTGATTGAGCCCACACATA
Source organism: Sequoia sempervirens (assembly GCA_007258455.2). Classification (NCBI taxonomy): domain Eukaryota; kingdom Viridiplantae; phylum Streptophyta; class Pinopsida; order Cupressales; family Cupressaceae; genus Sequoia; species Sequoia sempervirens. The sequence goes on from VDFB02047397.1 coordinate 32,881,379, forward strand.
AAAATCGGGCAACAGTCAGCACCACTAATGGTGAAATATTTGGCATTCTTATAGTCCTGTAAGCGGGTGACAATATTGTGGCAATACTTTAATAAACTCAACATCTACGAAGACATTTGGGACTATCAATTTGGCCAAATCTAAGGTCCAAGGATTCAAAATCAGAATCTTGTCATCCCTTTTTTCATAGAAGTACCAAAACAGATCCCACCTTGAGATAGGGATAATTGGGCCTCTACATCCATGTGTTGTATCTTTAAACACCTTTTTGAATCCTTTGTTTACAGAATTAGGTAACACATCTAAAATGGATTGTTGCAGGGACCTCTTCTCTCTTTTAGAAACTATGGGCTCTTCCTTTTTACTCGCAAGTTGACTTCTTTTGGGTGGCATGATGAAGAATTTACTCCTACTTGATTTCTTTAAGTGTCTACTTGTTGAAGTAAATTCAATTCTTATACACTTGCTACAGAGGGTTTATGTGAACTTACCCGGTGAAATAATAGAGCTATAGAGTCTTCCTGCTTGAACTCCCTTGCCTCTAGTATGTTGAGTTGTCTAAATGATTAACAAAATTTTGTCGAGTCCCAAGTAATATTTGTTGTTGAGCTCGGTCACCTCACTATTAATTTCAATTCATGCAAAATATTTCATAATCTTCCCATATTTCAAGTTTAATACATGCCTTTGATCTTGGGAAATCAAACGATGTAATCATTAAATTCTTTGATAGCTTGTATTGCAGTACCGCTCTATCATTTCAAGACTACTGTGGGGTAGCGTTAGTAGTACCACCACCCCGCACACATCCCTTTGGACTCCCGTAGGATGGTGGGTTAATTCTAGTGGTTGAGTGATTTTTCACTGCCATACCATTTTGTCATATCAAGACCGTTGCGAGGTATTGGTATGGCATGGTTAGCAGTACCGCCACCTCATGCACACCCCTTTGGACTCTCGCGGGACAGTGAGTTAATTCTAGCGGTTGAGTGATTGTTCACCACCATACCGTAGTGTGATTGTTTACCCCTTACAGGGTTGTGGTTTACTTTAGTTGTTAACTTGTTCTCACCACCACCCCGCGCTATTCATATTTGGTTGTCACAGTATTGCGGTAAGCATTTGTAAATTGACCTATATATCCTGCCATCTCATGCATACGTCTATTGACTATTGCGGTAGTGCGGTATTGGATTTTATTATGAATGCAGTATTTTAGATATCATTTTATTGAAATAGTTGAACAATTTTCTAATTTTGTAGTCTCTCAATTTTAGTTTTCAATGTCATTCAAACCTAAGAGATCATTTCTTTATTTGTAATGAGGAGGCTTACTTCACCTAACATTAAGATATCTATATGTATTATTAAATCACAAATGTTCATTATATGTTTGCATCTAGATAACATATAGGACATACAAGAAATTATATTCTAACTAAACAAAATTAATTTCAAATTTTCAACCAAAGTAAGAAAACTAAGACGAGTGATTGAACCTAACTTTAAATGCATTTCAAATCAGCATTGAACATCTCAGGTTTTGTATAAAATGTACCAGCAGAATAATGATGATTACATTTAGAAATGTATGTGTAAAACAACAGTGAATAAGCATGCCTATACTTAGATCTTTATTACATTCAATAATAAATTACACCATACATATAACCAAAGTTTAGGTGACAAGCTAACCTCTTGAGGTGACAAAACATCATCATAATCATCTGCATTGCGAGCAAGATTAGAATCCTGATCACTCATGTCTACATCCACTAGATTTTCTTCCTCATCCTCATCTGTGACATGCAATGCATTCTCTCTCCCAATATCTTCATTGGTAATCAAAATGTCTTATTTAAACACTCCACCATCATCTCCATCCACTTCTTCAATTTTTTCTTGTAAATTAACATATTGCCCATCAGACATTATATCAACAACTTCCATGAATTTTTCTTTTGAACAAGACTCTATTTGAATGACATACGACCAACGTGTGATTCTTACATCATCAATTAGAAATGATTGGTTAATTTGAAGAGGGGAAACATACAGATCATCCATCTTTGGTAAAAATCGTCTTGTATTTGCACATACAAATCCATACTCATCAAATTGTACTCCAGATGGTCGGATCCAGTTACATTTTAATAATATAGGACTATTTTCACCATAGTTCACTTGAATAATTTCTTGGATGAACCCAACATAAAATTTCTTCTCAGTTTCGTGAATAAATTCAGCACTAACAACACAATCACAATTTGTCTTTCCTTTGTCTTTTTCTTCCACTCTTAAATGACTACCATAGGCCCACATTCCACTGAAACACATAGCCCATAAATGTGGAGATTGTGAAAGCTCACTTTCCTTTGTTGTTATATCTCAGCCTTCTTCTTTTGCATCACTGACTGCATTAGCAATCCATTCTTCAAATTTTGGAAAAGAATCACCTCCAATCAAATCAGCATGAAGTATGTGCTTTTTAGGTCGATGTTGCATCCAAGCTTGATTGTCTTCTTCGTATTTTCTACATAGAATATTAACGTACAAATAGTAAGATTAATAGTATAAATGTGTAAATGCAATTGAGTAAATAAATTATTGTGTAATTTTTTTTTACCTATGCCACTTGTCGAACGAAGATATTTTTTGAAGAATATAGGCATGTATCACATTTCTTTCTTGATGTGATAGCTTGAAACAACATCCATTTCCTTCTAATACTTCACCTACAACTGTCTCTTCTTCGTCATCATCCCATACACAACAATTGAGATTTTTAAAATCCTTCATATATTTTGTACAAAATCCCATGGCCTCTTCCATTGAATATCCCTTAAACATGTTGCCTTCTAATTTTTCCCTAGTACGAACATTTTTTTTCAAAACCTTCATATATCATTTTTATAGGATACATCCATCTTGTTCTTATCGGGCCACAATGCTTTAGTTCATATTGTAGATGTATCAAAAGATGCATAGAAATGTTAAAGATTGTATGTGGAAATTACCACTCCAATAGACAAAGGAATTCAACAACCTCCTCCCTCAAACTATCAAAGTTTGAAGGATCTAATACATGTAAACTCATTCTCTTTAATATTAGGCCCAACCTTATAAGTTCCAATCTTGGCCCCTTTTCCAAACTTAATATATTTACCACAATAGGTAAAATATTTTCCATTATGATATGATAGTCATGGGTCTTGAGGCCTCTTAAGCCATTAATTCTAGTTTGGCTTCTAATACTACTACTTACAAATTCAGTGTGAAAGTGAGTCTGAGACATCAACTATAAGAATTGTGCACGTTGTTCCTTTTTCTAGACATAAGGAGCACTAGGTTTTCTATATTTTTCATCATTATATTTTTCAACCCAAATATTTCGACGAATCTTTAGTTCTCGAAAGTATTGACATGATGAAATAGTATCAAAAGCACCAAAAGAGTTTCTATAATAGCATAGGCTATATTTTCTCAGTATGCATAAAGTCAACAGTATGCCTAATGGCTATATCTTTAAAGTATGGCAACTTATAGAATATTCACAACCTTTTTACATTGCTTTCATCACATGGATCATATCTACTACCAACAATCCCATCATTTTCAATAAATGACATTATTTTTTGTCTATTCTCAACAATGTAATCACCTGTATTAGCAATGATGCTTCATGATTCTCTTCTTGACCATTGAAACATGTTTTTTTGTTGAAGATATTTATGATCCATTTTAAGGTAAGCATGATGTCCACAATAAATACACTTACACAAACTTCTTGAGTGCCTCACAAAATCCTTAAAGTTGCAAGCAGGACATCCATGGTATCCATGAACACTAAGACCATAAAATGTGCCATATGTAGGAAGATCATGAAACATAAAAAAATAAGGAAGCTCTTAAAGTGAATTTGATTGAATGAACATCCCTTAAAGATTGAATTGCTTCAATTCCTTTCCAGAATTCCATTAGCTCATCATATAATGGCTCTAGATAATCATCAATTGTATTTGAAGTCACACTTTTCTTTCCTATTATAATCAATGATAGCATTAAGAAAAATGATTTATTTGCTAACCATGGAGGAAATTTATAATTTATTAAAAATACTAGCCAAGTTGACCATTTAGTACTTTGATCTGAGAATGGGTTCACCCCATCTAGAGCCAAACCCAATCTTATATTATGAGGATCTTGAGAAAATCAGGCCATTTGTTATCAAATTCCATCCACGTCTTAGAATCAGGCACATGTCATTGTTTTCCATCAGTTCTCTTATTTTGGGCATTTCATTGCATAAGTTCAACAATGTCTCTACACCTATACATTCAGAGTAAACATGGGATTACCAGAAAGTGGCGAAGAACCTTTCTAGGAACCCTAACTAATTTCAACCCTTGTCTATACCTTGCTTCATGGCATTTCAGATATTCACTCTCACTTGAAAGATTGTTGTGAAATAATACACAACCATTCACACATATGTGGATGTTTTCATATCCTATTCCTAGCTTAGTGATTTCCTTTTTACATTGACTTCATTTTGTTGGCAATGAGTCAGGTGGTAACAACGAACTTAATAATGCCATTAAATGATCTACACTCTCATTTGTCCAACCAAACACCACTTGCAATTTAAGAATTTCAAGGATTGTTGTCAAATGAATTAACTTGGAATTAGCATACACAGGCTTTAAAGAATCCTCCATCAACTTGGCCCAATCATCATTTAGACCCTCATTCAACATTCTATCAACTTCAAACCCTTCATCTAACATTGATTCCTCTTCATCTATGTTTGGTGCCACTTCATCTATGTTTGTTGCTTCTTCATCTCTCACACTCTTCCATTCTATCATATCTTCATAATAATTGGCATTCCAAGGACTTATACCACTATGCCCATATCATATCATATGTCAATAAATCAGACTTCTTTTTCTCACCTTTCCACCAAGACAATCATTACATGGACATGGACATTTTTCCATGTCCCTCTCATCGGCTACTCTCTCATCAAATGCATGGTATTGATTTGTAGTCAACCTTTGATGTTGATCCATTTGTAATGTTCTACACATAGCAACAAAAAATTGTAGACTAAGAGACAAAAACTATTTTTTTAATTGAAAGGAGCAATAGAGTTATAGAGAGAAAATAAAATAGAGATTTTAACTAATGAATTGTAAAAAATAGATTTTTGTAGTTTATATTCAAATTGTTGATTACATTGCATTGCACATATTTCAAACTCAAAGCATTACTTCACATTGCATAACTAATAACTAGATGTTGATAGATGACAAAATGTAAAAAATATATAGAATAAGAGACAAAAAATAAAAATTAATTGAAAGGAATTTCCATAGCAATAGAGTTATAGAGAGCAAATAAAATAGAGAGTTTAACTAAAGAGTTGTAAAAAAAAAAAAAATAGTTTATATCCAAATTGTTGATTATATTGCATTGCACATCTTTCAAACTCAAAGCATTACTTCACATTGCATAACTAATAACTAGATGTTGATAGATGACAAAATTTCAATTACAATATGGTTTTTACAAAGTCAACCTAATCAATTATGCAATTACTTCACATTGCATAACTAATAACTAGGAGCGGCTGCCAATTGCATTTGCTTGTCATGGCATTCCATGAGACCACATTTCTTCGAGATTTTTTTAAAAAAAATTCACTGCCTTGTTTATGCTGCCACATTTTTCATACATGTCTACCAAAGCATTTTATCAAATAGTTCAATACCTTGTTGCTATGGCTAAAATCCTAAAACAAGTGCTTTTGAACAAGCTATGGATGCTTGGAAAAAATATATCAAGGCATAATAGTAAGCAATATCATAGACAAGGCAGTGAACTGGTTGAAAAAATTCCTCAAAGAAATGTGGTCTCAAGGTGATGGAATGCCATGAAAATCCATAACAATTTGCTTGTCATGGCATTCCATCACCATGAGACCACATTTCTTTGAGGCATTTTTTCCAAAGTTCATTTCCTTATCTATGCTACCACATTTTTCATACATGTCTACCAAAGCATTTTATCAAACAATTCACTACCTTGATGTTATGGCTAAAAGCCTAAAACAGGTGATTTCAAAAAAGCTATGGATGCTTGGAAAAAATCTATCAAAGCATAATAGTAAGCAGCAAGCTATGGTATCTTCATTTTTTTTGTTGCGAAAATCAACGTGATTTTATTTGCATTTTTTTGCAAGTTTTAAAAGCATTTTTTTGGAAATTTTGCTATTTGAAATGGGGAAAAATATCTATGGTCAGTTTTGTGCACTTTTTAATTGTAGGATTCTCATAGTTAGTGAAAAAGGTAGTGTTCATGAAGGAATGGAAAATATTTGTAGAGACTTTGAATTATACCTGTACTATGCAATGGCATTAAATCATTTAGCAAATCATTTTTTCTTCGTAGGGCAACATTTTCTTGGGGAACAATTGATTGAGACAGCTCTTGTTTCAATTGATCACCCTCTCATGAAATCTCATTCATATTATAATCTTGCGTGATCTTATCATAGTAAAGGTGATTATGACACAACTAGCCACTACTACATGGCATTAATTAAGGAAAGCCAAAGGCCACATGATTTTGTCGATAGGTTCAATTGAAGCTAGGGAATCTTAAGAGTTCTCTCTCAAATTTTGAAAAGGTTCTGGAGGTCCACCTTGAGAACTGTGAGAGCTTAAAAGTTGTAGGCCATATATATACTTAGCAAGGGCAAGTAGAGAATTCTTTGGAAACTTTAAGAAAGGAAACTCGCATAGATCCACATGATGCCAATGCATTTATCAAGATGGGTGAGTTATTAATATCATTAGACCCCAGTGCAGCCTTAGATTCTCTTAAGATGCCAAAGTCTCTTTTTAAGAAGAGTGGAGAAGAAGTTCCCATTCAATTGTTAAACAACATTGGGGTTCTTCATTTTGAGCGTGATGAACTAGAGTTGGCTCAAAAAACTTTTATAGAGGCATTAGGAAATGATGTTCTGCCTCTACATAAATCTATGTGGTCAGTTTTGTGCATTTTTTACTTGTAGGATTTTTACAATTAGTGAAAAAGGTATTGTTCATGAAGGAATAGAAAAGATGCGTAGAGCCTTTGAATTATACCTGTACTATGCAATGGAATTGAATCATTTAGCAAACCATTTTTTCTTCACTACAAGGAAGCATTTTCTTGTGGAATAGTTGACTGAGATAACTCTTGTTTCAACTAACTACCATCTCATGAAATCTCATTAACATCTTATAATCTTGCACGATCTTATCATAGTAAAGGTTATTATGACACCACTGGGTACTACTACATGGAATCAGTCAAGGAAAGCCAAAGGCCACATGATTTTGTGGACATGTTCAATTGAAGCTAGGAGATCTTAAGAGTTCTCTCTCAAATTTTGAAAAGGTTCTGGAGGTCCACCCTGAGAACTGTGAGAGCTTAAAATTTGTAGGCCATATATATGCTCAATGTTGGCCTCCTACAATGATTTGATAACTTAGCCTTTACAACCATGATTCAGAGATTGGAAATCTAACCTGAATATTTATTTTAATCATCATGAAGGTGCATTTAAATTGTCAACCCAGGGACGTGAACTTGAAATGGGCCAGCACAGTATGTGCACTAGGACCTCTTAAGTATCCATTTCTAATCTATAGCTAAGAAACACGCAATACAGGAAGTAAATTGCTTGAAAGGAAATAAATAAAATTTTGAACATAAACCAACAACTATGCTGAAATGAAATGCATAACAGGAATAAAAGATTTGAGCAACAAATAGGAACTACTTTGTTTGCTTTGGTTGTAGGAACAGACACAAAATGGACTTCTAGTGGTTGTAGGAAAAGTCGATGCCAGATTTTCAACTAAGTACAAAACAGGAAATAATAATTAAACTAAGTACTCTAAAGAATGAATTACTCACCAAGTGGGCCCCCTTGGATGAGTATCCACTAAGACTATTATGAACTCAAATGCTTAAACTCATACTATCATCTCATTCATTGGAAAATGTATAAACAGAGTAGCAGCATAGTTGTATTGAAAGTGGAGAATGCTTAATACATCATTAATATCATTTACCAACAACAATCAAGAACTAAGAACCTCCAAGAAGAAGATTCAAATCCTTATTTATTCTACCAACTAAACAAGGTGGTCAACTCCCACTAACTGAGAGGACGCCAATTAGGGAAAGCAAGGAAAAGAGTGGCAGAGCGGTTACGTCTGCAGGGAATCCAGTCAGACATGCATGCCCAAATGTGGACTCAACGCTGCAATAATGCTCATGATTGTTCAATTCCATAAATACAAGGTGGCTATAATTGACTGTCGTGGGGAATTTTTTGCCGCCATCCTTCAGTTGACTCCTTTGAATGATTCCCCTGCATGATCATCTGACGATTTCCTTTCTCAATTTAGCATCCACAAATTGTGTCCTGCATAGCAATGTCAATACACATAATAATTGCAAATCTATAATCACCTTAAAGAACATTCATCAACCATACGCAAAATCAATATAGATAATTCACATAATATGCCAATGTCATTAAAACTTCACAGAGATAGAGTTAAACCCAATTTCAATGTTTTGAGGGAAATATTATGCAAATATTAACACTTAACTACTAAATTCCATGACACTACAAGAAAATGGACTATAAATTCTTCCCAAAATTTGACCAAAAACTAGGCTCGTCATTCCCCCCAACCTAATGTCTTGTTGGTCCTCTAGCAGTGGAAGGGTTGTTCTTTTGTTTGGTCAAGGCTCTAAATTTTGCAACTGCTAGCTGGCCAACATCTGTCTCAGCAGAGTGTGAGTTTGGATCCCAATAACATCATCCCAATCTATCAAATTTGTTCAATCTTTGTCTTTCTGTAGCAATATCATATTGGTAAAATCTATAGTTTGGTACTAGCCACATGAGAATGGGTGGTTGGAAAGTCAGGGGAAGCCAAAATCTCCCCTTTGTTCTAACAATCTGGATATACATGTCAATTTGCTTCAATGTTACAACATAATTGTGAATAGAATGGGGCTTGACTTGTTTTAACTCATATGTTAAACTATTCCATCGTTGGGCCAGGTACCCTCTTACAAGCTCCTCTTTTCCTATTGCTTTGACCTCATATTCAGTGTAGACAGCTTCAATCCAAGGCATGATTATGTTACCATCGCTTGGTATAAGAAGCACCCTGAGCCATTCTCTACAAATATCCCTTGGTTGGCTTGACTCAGCCCTGATGGCTAAGGGGATGTTAGATTCCATTTTCTTATAAGCATTTTTCTACTCAACCCAATTAATCTCATTTTGTACCCAATACATAAATGCTCGTAGTTGAATATCCCCAACATATAGCAACGGGTTCCAATCATGATCCTACGTGACAGCATAATTGTGCAAATAGAATTCACATAACAAATTTTCATCTCAGGGGAAGCAATCCTGAAGGCATTAAAGAATTCGGTAGGGGTTTCAATGGAGGGGTTTAAATCTGAAACAATTTTTGACAACTTGAAAGAGAGATATTTTTCTTTCAAGTGCAGGGCATAAACCCTTGGAGGAGCTCTGCATTCTAGAATTTGTGGCACTAGGATTATAATTTCATCTACTTTCTTCTTCAAAGTAGCAATGTCCTCATTTTTCTCCTCAATAACCTCATCCCTCTCTTGGATTTCCTTTTTCAGTCTCTTCCTCTCCTGTTTCCATTCTTCCTCCCTCCTTTCTATTTCTTTTCATAAATTTAAAATTGTTGCATGAACCGTAAAATCAGGAGGGTTATGAATTCCTACCAGTGTTTTTATTGATGGTTGCTCCCCATATGATACTATTTGCATGAACTCGGGTTGTCCAGTTGTCTGTAGCTGTAGGGGTACTATTCCTTTTCCCACCCTTGCTATAGGACCTCTTGTTCCTATTCTTGGTTTTGCTATGGCTCTTGTTGTGCTTCTTGTTGTGGCTACAGGAACTCCTACTCTTGTTCTTGGTTTTGCTACAGGAATCCCTGCTCATCCTCAAATTCCTCTGTGATATTAGCAAGGTCTGCCAGTGTTATGTTTGTTGCTCTTTGAAATATATCATCCTATTTTTCTTCAACATGCTCTTGTTCCATTGGAGCTTCAGTGTCCCCATGTGATGTCTCACCATGCCCAAGGCTTTCCTGTGAAGGCATACAAAAATCTGGCCCAACCAGTTTTGACTTCCTAGGGGTGCTCTTACATTTTCCTTTGGCTGCAGGATGAATAGGGTCAGCCTTTCTCTTCCTAGCACTCGACACCTCTTTCACTACAAGTTATGTTTGGGCTTTTTCTTTTTTTTCTTGTTTAAACCTCTTTCCTCTATGCCCTGGTTCTTATTAGGGTTTGTAAGGGGACATCATCATCAGAATCAGACGAAGAGCTTGCTTTTTCTGAATGTTCTATTTCAGAGGAACTAATTTTTATGGATTCTTCTGCTGCTACAGGAGGATTCATACTAGAACTAGCACCAAAATTTGAAGTACCAGGAGTGGCTTTAGTTATGCTTAATCTTCTGCTAACTACGAGGTTGGGGTAAAACTATAGGTTGCAGTTCCTCAAGTCTAAATTGATCAATATTTAAAAATTCTTCCCAAGACATCTTCGATACACTGTGCAAAGATTTCTTAACCAACAATTTTATCAATCAATGCTCAGAGACAGAGTTGTCCCTACCTTTTTGTGTTTCAGTTGCCATGATGGAGAGAAGACTGTATAGAACATTGGGAATGTTCATCCTCCTTTCATGCCTCATGTGGCTCAATAGCTTGAAATGTATTGAATGCAAGTTTGACAAATGTCCCTCACAAGTGATATACCTTATAATGTAGACAACTACCTACTTCCATGGTTCAGGCAAAGACATTATTTTTGCACCTTTCTTGTCTATGCTAATTGGCAGGTCACCATGTACTGTAAATTTTGCTCTGGCTGACCTAGCATCCTTAGAGGCAAGGTAATGCTCGCCATCGACAGGTAACCCTGAAACTTCTGCAATTCTCTCCTTTATTGCCACAACTTCTAACCCTTTTACTGTGGCTTTTCCTTCAGAGAATGTTTGAGCGAATTCAAGTGCAATGCCTTCATCAAAGCCATCCAACTTCATGAAATAATCAAACCATCCATAGCATTGAAATTTTGCCAGGCATTGTGCATCTTGCAACAAAATGTCATGAGCTGAGGGCTCATTCTGAATTAAGCCACCTCCCATTATCTGAAATCACTATCACTCAGCAAAATTTCCTTCCTCTACAATTTCTATCTAAAATCCAACACCTTTCTGCTAAATTTACACTACCAGCATCGACTGAATTTCCTTCTTTGTCTCTATTTTTACCATTTATTGCTTATAACTCAAGATTATGATAGCGCAATTAAGGCAAGAAAAGGGGTGATAAATGAGAGCAATAATGGAAAGAATTGGCGACTCATTTAACATTACCTCACACATGCGAGCCAAATTTTCAAATCAGCTTATTTAAATTTTCAAATGTAGCCAAATTATGATTTGACACATAAGTAGTATATTTGCATTGTTTTTTCCCCCCAACCTAAATTTGGACATGTGTCCACACATGTGAGAAGGGAGTGATGATTTGATAAGAAGTAATGACATATTATGTAATCGCCTATAGTAACGTGTCATGATTAAATAAATGCACTTAAAAGGTAATTGAGAGATGGGAATTACCGTGTACATACCTAATCATGTGAAGGATGTGTTGTAAAGATCATGGAGAGAAAGTTTTGTTTCGCCTTTTTTAGAAATAATTGAGCAATTAATGAAAGTGACGCAAAGTGAAGTGAAGCGAAATGAAATGATGGAAGAGAGAGAAAGGTGATACAAATGGACAGATGGGCAGATGGGTGAAGAAATGGATTTCCACTAGAATGGAAATCTTTATTATGAAAAATGTGTACCTTAATTTAGCCAAAAGGTGGGATGCTAGGTCCACCACTTTTGGCTGCAGGAAGCTCGTGTGTTGAATGCTAGGTGAATTGTTGCAAGAGCTCTTCCTCAATTTTTACAGGGTCGACTTGGATTCCTTTGTGAGAAATGTAGTGTCCAAGAACTACACCTTCATGCATCATCATGAATCACTTTTCACTATTCAAGGATAGTTTTTGGTCTTCACATCTCTGTAGGAACCTCCTGAGATTCTCCAGTGCTTCATTAAAATCAGCACCATAGGTAGTAAAGTCACCCATATAGATCTCCATGCAGTCAAGGGAGATGTCTTAAAATATGCTAATGACTGCTCTTTGTGATGTTGCAAGTGCATTGCATAGGCCAAAAGGAAGTATTGAATAAGCATATTCTCTCCATAGGCAGGTGAAGGTCATCTTCTCCTCATCCTCAGGTGCAATTAGAATTTGGTCATAGCCACTCGATCCGTCTAGGAAAGAAAAGTACTGTTTTCCTGTGAGTCCAAAACTTGATCTATAAAAGGCAAGGGGAAATGGTCTTTTAGTGGCAGCATTAAGTTTTTTGTAATCAACACAAACTCGCAACTTCCTTTCTTCTTTGGCACAATTACTAATGTAGGCACCCACTGGCTATCTGAAATAGGATATATAAATCCACCATCTAACATTTTTTGTAGTTTTGTTTTAACAATTTCTCTCAATGCAGGGTTGATTTTTCATTGAGGCTGCCTTACTAGTTGACAATCATCTCTAATGTAGATCCTATGAGTGCAAAGCTTAGGATCCAGTCCCTTCATATCATGATAGTCCCATGAAAATACATGTTGATGAGACTTTAGTAAGTCTGCTATTGCAAGAACAATGTCTGCAGGAAGAGTGGCTGCAGGAAGAACGTCGACAAGAATAGTGGCTATAGGAAGAACAGGCAAGAATGTTATAACCGAAGTAGAAGATGATGCTTCCTCCGCTTCATAATGGTTTTGAATTATACTAGATAACACTTTATCTTCATCTTGAAACTGCAAGAAAGGACTTCTATCTAACATCATGAGTTGTGCCACTAAGTTAACTTCCCCAGCCTCTTCACCAACTTGTGGCCATGCAGAATCCTCTTCATTATGGGTTAGCTGAGCAAGAAGATAACAAACAAGATTTTTAGTATTCTTGCCATCAGAAATAGTCACATCACCTGACCGACACCCAATATAAGCATCTATTGTTGCAAACCATGGCCTTCCAAGAATGATAGGATATCCTTCTAGGGTGGCCTTAGGAGAGAGGGTCATGAAATCTGGTGGATACTCCCAAGAGTTTAGAATTACCATAAGGTATTCTATTATACCATCGGGATTCATAGTAGGACTATCAGCAAGCTCCAGGATAGTAGGAGTAGATCTCATACTTGCAATATTTAGTTGTTGCAAGATGTCCCTAGCCATCACAATTATTGCTACCCCCAAATCAATCAGGGCATTTTTTACTTGGATCCCATTGATAACAACTGCTTCCATAGGAATGTCTGTGTCATTATACTTGGGAATAGTCACTTTTCCCAATATGATATCAGCGAGTTGGCCCACCACATGAACTATAGTTGGGTCTTTCTTCTTCCTACCTGTCTTCTTAAGATAAGCTTCCTTGATAGCTTTTTCGTAGATTGGAACATACTTTATGGCCTGAAATAGGGGTATCTAAACACATATATGCTTTAGCTGATCCATGATGTCAAAATTTGTATCTTATGCTTGGCAACTTTCAATCCCTAAGGAAATGGTGGCTCTTGTGAAATCTTCTTGGCTAGAACTGGTTCAGGATTTTTAGGTACAATTGGCTTAACATAATCATTCAAAGGTTCCTCTTCCTCTTCCATAGGTAGCTCAGTGATGGTGTGTGTGGAAGGAGTTGGTAAAGTAGTTCCTAAATGCAAGTGGATGTCACTTATACTCACAGCATATGCAGGAAATTTATTTGAATCAACAAAGTATATTGGTTGTTGTTGTGGTGTGTTATTTGGGTAGGGTGTGGGATGAGTTGGTGGCTAAGTAGGTTGGGTGCATTGGAGCTTGAATTAGCAGGTGTAGGCATTCTAACAGGCTGTTGGGATTAAGAAGATGGTTGCATGCAACTAACTGCCTGGTTTGGCCCAAAAAAAAATAGTGGATCTGGTAGCATACCTTGTCTTGGAACCCAGGGCTTCCTTTGTGCAACAAAGTAGACTTGATCTTCCTTAGTCTGAATTGGTTTGAACTCGGGTGGAATTTGGCTGTCAATGTTAGCTACCATCTTACATTTACAGTCCTTCTTTTCTCTGCAATGAGGGCAGTATTTTTTCAATGTTGCCTCTGCCTCCTCACGTTTGTCTTTGGCCTGAAATGTATCCAACCGAGTAGCTAGATTGTTTGTAATATCCTGCTTGAAGTATGCCAACCAATTAGTAATCTCCATCCTTGAAATTCCACTAGTAGATGACTTACCCACAAAAGATTGGTAAGTTCTCTCTTTCTTTGAAGCTACTCTGGAATAGTTCTAACATATTTTCTTGATATCTTCCCAAGAAAATTGAGTGATATATTTTCCTGCCATCAGGTCCAAAGCATCAGTGCAACTCTCAGTGATTCCTCTTAGGAAAAGCATCTTTTTTTATTCTTCATTGAGTGTATGGTGTGGATATTTCTACAAGAAAAATAGAAACCTTGAAATGTAATCTTCCAAGCTCTCATCTTCCTTATGTTGCATCCTAAAGACATCACCTCCTCCCATATCACTACCCCTACAATATTCCTTGTATTTTCCAAGGAACTTTTTCTTAATGTCCTCCCAAGTTTCCACGGTATCTCTACCTAGAATCATAAACCATCCTAGTGCAACTTCTTTTAAAGTGTAGGAAATAGCTCAAGCCTAGGAGCATCAATGGTACAGTCATGACTCTGGTAGAGTATGTCAAACTCAAACAAGAGGGTATCACCCATGTCTTCTTGATGGATTCCCAAAGCAAAGGGGTTATCAATCTGGTTTTGATCTTCAATGGAGGCTTCAGAACTTAGTTAGATCACAATATACATCAGCAAAGGAAAATGGTTCCTCTTTCTTCTTCGTTTCTGGGAAGATTTGGAAGCTAAGCTAGTTGAAATGGATCAAGATCATTCTTCTATACATACAGTATCAACTCAGCATCAGCTAACTCACACAAAGAATGAGAAAAAGAATGGAAGATCATTACTTGTCTAAACAAGGGGTATTCTAAGAATAACTCAAGAGAAATGTTATGGCAAAGAAACTATCAATGACTCCAAAGGACTTCCTAGCTTGACACCATCCCCAACAATGGTGCCAAAAATGTTGGCCTCCTACAATTATCTAATAACTCAACCTTTATAGCCATGATTCAGAGATTGGACATCTAACCTGAATAGTTATTTTAATCATCATGAAGGTGCATTTAAATTGTCAACCCAATGACGTGAACTTGAAATGGGCCAACACAGTATGTGCACTAGGAACTCTTAAGTAGCCATTTCTAATCTACAGCTAAGAAACACACAATATCGGAAGTAAATTGCTTGAAAGGAAATAAAGAAAATGTTGAACATCAACCAACAACTATGCTGAAATGAAATGCATAATAGGAATAAAAGATATAAGCAAAAAATAGGAACTACTTTTTCTGCTTTGGCTACAAGAATAGACATAGAATGGACTTCTAGTGGTTGTAGGAACAGTCGATGCTAGATTTCCAACTAAGTACAGAACATGAAATAATAATTAAACTACTTACTCTAAAGAATGGATTACTCACCAAGTGGGCCCCCTTGGATGAGTATCCACTAAGACTAATACGAACTCAAATTCTTAAACTCGGACTATCATCTCATTCATTGGAAAATGTATAAACAGAGTAGTAGCATGGTTGTATTGAAAAGTGGAGAGTGCTTAATACATCATCAATATCATTTACCAACAACAATCAAGAACTAAGAACCTCCAAGAAGAAGATTCAAATCCTTATTTATTCTACCAGCTAAATAGGGCGGTCAACTCCCACTAACTGAGAGGATTCCAATTAGGGAAAGTGAGGAAAAGAGTGGCAGAGCGGTTACGTCTGCAGGGAATCCAGTCAGGCATGCATGCCCAAATGTGGACTCAGCGTTGCAGTAACGCATGTGATTTCTCAATGCCATAAATACAAGGTGGTTACAATTGACTGTCGTGGGGAATCTACTATCATTGTCCTTTAGTTGACTCCTTTGAATGATTCCCCTGCATGATCATCTGATGGTTTCCTTTCTCAACTTAGCATCCACAAATTGTGTCCTACATAGCAATGTCAGTACGCATAATAATTGCACATCTATAATCACCTTAAAGAAAATTCATCAACCATACGCAAAATCAATATAGATAATCCACATAATATGCCAATGCCATTAAAACTTCACAGAGAAAGAGTTAAACCCAATGTCAATGGTTTGAGGGAAATATTATGCAAATATCAACACTTAACTACTAAATTCCATGACACTGCTAGCAAATGGACTATAAATTCTTTCCAAAATTTGACCAAAAACTAGGCTCATCACTCAGCAAGGGTAGGCAGAGAAGGATTTTGAAATTAAGAAAGGAAACTCACATAGATCCATATGATGTCCATGCATTTATCAAGATGAGTGAGTTATTAATATCATTATACCCCAGTGCAACCTTAGATTCTCTTAAGACAACAAAGTCTCTTATGAAGAAGACAAAAGAAGAAGTACCCATTCAATTGTTAAACAACATTGGGGTTCATTTTGAGCATGATGAACTAGAGTTGGCTCAACAAACTTTTATGGAGGCATTAGGAAATGGCATTTGGGTTGAATTCATAAATAAAAGCCCCAGTGTCAATTCTATAGTTTTTCTTGTGCTCTTTAAGGATATGAAATTCTTTCATCGACTAGAAGAAGGTGGTGTTTCACTTGAGTTACCATGGGATAAAGTCACAACATTATTTATTCTTGCTAGGTTGTTTGAAAAACTAGTACATGATACTGAAAAATAAAATCTTTTATACAGGCTAATATTGTTCAAGTTTCTTGATTATGCAGATGCATATCTACATCTTGCAGTCATGGCTCAGGCTCGAAATGAGATCCAACTAAGCCTCAAATTGATTAGGGATGCACTTAAGGTGGATAAAAACTCATCAAATGATTTATCTATGCTTGGTAAAATAGAACTGAAAATAGATGATTGGCTTAAAGCAAAATAAACAAATAAAGTTGCACAAAGTGAATCATATGCAAAGAATTCTTATGTTGATATTTCACTTGGAAATTGGAATTATTTTGTAGCTTTTTGCAATGAGAGGAGGGATCCAAAGGTGGAGGCACAACATCTTGAGAAAGCTAGAGAACTGTATTGTAAAGTGTTGGCATAGAGATCAGGAAATGTTTATGTTGCAAATGGGGCAGCCATTGTGCTAGCTGAAAGGGGTCAATTTGATATTGCAAAGGAAATTTTTACACAGGTACAAGAAGTTGTAGCAGGAAACATCTTTGTTCAAATGCCTCATGTGTAGGTAAATCTAGCACATGTTTAATTTGCACAAGGACAATTTGTGCTTGCAATGAAAATGTATCAAAATTGTTTGAGGAAATTCTATTTTGGCACTAACACCCAAATTTTATTATATTTAGCTCAAACACATTATGAAGCAAAACAGTGGCAAGATTGTAAGAGAACATTATTAAGAACAGCAGATTGTAACTATTGTAAGTTTCCAATCAAAAAGCTATATATTTTGTGTTTAATGTAATGAGTCTTTTGAATTACCTCTAAATTCACTACAGAAGGCATCCCCAAATCTGACTTCACTGTAGAGGGCCTCGCTGACCTCAAATTCGTTGCAACAAATTCTGAATTCCTTTCCCTTTCTCGCCTTTTCAAAAGTCTCCAGGTCCTCTCTGAATCTTTATTGCCCATGCAAGTAGTTTCTATAACTGATCAAAATGCCTCAGTGCCAGGATAACCTACAACTAATGAATGAAACGAGGAATATTTTTGCAATGAATGCAAATAAACACGAATAAGCAACAATACATCAACATGCACAATACATCATGCCAATAATTGGTTGAAATGTTTTTTTTAATTTTATCTAATTTATATTTGATGACTAACTATTTATTCATTTTTATTTTTGTGACTAAATAATTTTTTAGTCAATGACCAAATTAGTCATTTATTTACTCATTTATAACTGAGTTGCAAAAAATTAGTAGAATTTAGTCTTTTTTAGTTGTTGTGACTAAAATTTTTAGTCACCTAGTCATTTATTTGTCAAATTCTACTAGTGAATCTTAAGTGACTAGAGAGGCTTTTGTTTTCACACTATGGAACTTGTGTATGCATATCCATGTCCAAAATATGTGATCGCTTGCTTAAACTTCTTACTATGTAACTTGTCTACACCTATCTATGTGATAATCTTAAGTGGCTAGAGAGGCTTCAATTTTGATGTTATGTAAGTTGCGTATAAATAGCCATCCAAATTTTATGTACAATCAATTGATTATCTATCTGTGTATAATCTTAAGTGGCTATCTATGTTTATAATCTTAAGTGTCTAGAGAGACTTCTATTTTGATGCTATATAAGTTACGTATAGATATCCATCAAATTTTGTCTACAATCAATTGCATATCCTATTAATTTAATGTTATGATGTGAAACTTGCAAAAAAAATATAGTATACCATAATTTCCTAACTTGTTTTTATATATGTGTTTCTTATAAAATATAGTAAACATTAAAAGACTTTGAAACACTAAATTTTAAATATTTTACACTTGATATTAGAGTTCATGATTTATATTTTACCATCGTTTCCTCTTTTAAACTTAGTTATTTTCCCATAATTACTTATTTTGAAATGCAGTGATCCCACACAATACAAATGTTCTCTTCCTATCTTTACTAGAATAATTAGTATTCTTCAATGTTTAATTATGCTTACAAAAAAAACTATTAAAAAATGTATATTTATGTTTTAATAATTAGCATACCAAAATCATTATTCGTTATCAAACAAAAGACTAACAAAAACCTTGTAATTTCAACTTACCACTGTCGATGTGAAATACTAGTTATAGGCCAAATTACACTTGATCCATGAGGAATCGAAGCATAATGGAGCCAACAATACTTGAATCTCAACAAGATCGATCAAACCAGATTAAAACTAAACATTTCATCAAATCTTAACATACTAAAAGAATGAAAGCTATCAAAACATCTACTCTAATCCATTCAAAATTTATCTTGTTGTGGAATTGGTGTCGCATTGATGTGGACCGACAACCCTTTCCCAATCCCGTGATAGTGAGCTTGTTTCAGTCGATTATATGGAAGAGAATTGATGAAACCATGGTGTTTGATGTGTGAAAACCTAAATTATGCTCAAAATGAACATGATGCAAGCTAAGTTACCATTATTTTATGCTACAAATGATCTAATTATGCAATTACTAAGCTAATCTAAGCTAATTTAAGCTAAAAATGAGCTCAAAGATAAAAACCCTAATTTATTTACAAACTAAGATGGATGCATGGAAGCCATTAATGGATGCTCTAGGCTATTATGCAACTAAAACAAATTGAAAATAAGCTAAATGCGTGCAAATTGAGAGTATGGATGTGAGTAAATTTAACAGCATAAGTTTGCAATAAAAGATGGATCCATTTGTCTCCAAATAGTGATCTATTTGTAGGAGAGCAAATGAGGAATGGATGGTTGAGATCAAAAAGCTTAATCAATGGTTCAAGATGAAGGGGATGAGAGGCATGGATTATGGATTCTCGTCAATGGATGAGAATGCAAGATGAAAGTTAATCAAGGGCTCACGCTTGCCTCAAAAAAACACACTTTTGACCTGCTCACACAAGTCAAAGGTAACTTGTTTAGGAGGTTGAAGGGTTAACTTGCTTTTGAAGCTAAGTGAGTTGATTGGAGGAGAGGGAATATTCCTTATAATATTCCTTTAGGGTGAGGAAAAAGGTCAATTTACAAATTTTAAAAAAAAAAATGTGCAAAAAAGATAAAGAATATTCCATGGGAATATTCCCTTTTATTAGAGGAATAATTAGTTTAATTTCTAATTAAACAAGGTTTAATTTATGCAATTAGGGAATTAGAGGAATTAAAAGATATTTATTAAATTAGATGACTTAATAAATAGGGGAGGGGTCAAATGATATTTAATTAAATGACTTAGTATTATTTAATTAAATAAAATGACTTAGAAGATTAAATTAAATATTTTAATTTATTTAATTTAATTAGATGAAGTGTTAGTGCAAAAAGAGATGAATTAACCCAATTTAATTAATTAGGCCAATTAGATAAAAATGATGTAATTAATTAATTAGCTAGGCTAATTAAATCAATTAAGCAAAAAGAGGATGGATTATGGAGGAAATGATGTTAATAAATCTGTTTAAAATATATGACATTGATTAGGACATTTTTCAATGTCTAAATTTTGCCCCTCTTTGAAGCGACCTACTACTTCGGTTCAAAGAACAATGCTTTTCAGATCAAAATGCTACCTAAATCAAAAAATAAATATTTTCTAATTTTTTAGATGCCTCAGCAGAAGGATAAAGTTGACTCCCTGCCCCCTCAAGAAATCAGGCAACAATTTTGAATTTTGGGTTCATTTTGCAATAAAGGTTCATCAGCTTCATGTTGCTTATTCACACATGATATCAGCTTCATGTTGTTTATTCTCATGCTCAGTGATTTTATGTTGTTTATTAAGCACATGTTCAGTGATTTTATGCTATGTATAAATTAAAACATGTTTGCAGCTTACTACCATTGCTATCACTAAATTTTGTAGTCAAGATTGAGATTAAAATTCTGCATTATATGCTGGTAATTTCTAGCTTAAGGGTTCTGTTGGATAATGATTCTATTTTTTTTTAGCCCCACATTTGAAGTGCTTTTGATCTCTAGTGTTATAACATATTATTCATCTCAACACCTTGATGAATTAGTGGAACTTATGCATTCAATAACCTGTATTACCAATCTTCTTAAGCAAGATGGGTCAGTTGAATCTAAAATTTTTACAAGGTACCTAGTGATTGGTTGTCTGATATAAAAAGTAAATCCATGCTAATTTTGATTTGAGAAAAAACTAATGGCATAATCCATTGTGTTAGAGGGAATTATAATTTAAAATGTAGGCAAAGGCATAAGCCCTAATGCTAGAAATAACACATAAGGGTGATAAATATTTAAACATGTGAAAAGGTGCAAGTGTCTACTAGGGCAGACCTGAGGGTTCAAATAATAAATAAATGCTTGGAAAAGGTGCTTAATTCTAATAGGAGTGGACTATTAGAATTAAGTTGTGTCACATCATGGGTAGGACATATGCTTAGATTTTTGCTTGAGGCATTAATAGATTGCATGTGTTAGTTACCCCATAGCTGCACAATTTTCACACATGTTGGCCACGGATTGCTAGACTCTTCGTGATGGGTCAGGCTCCCTTTGTAGGGTAGCATGGGGAAGCCTATGGCTTCATGGTAGGGCATAAATCATTTTGGTGATGCTCTCTCTCTCTCCCTTCCACTTCAAGATAATGCAACAAATGGTATAGATTTGATACTACAAATGATGTTATGATATTTATTTTGTGTCATATTTATTTAGATGAGTAAATGACTCACTCAAATACTTGTTTTTTCATCTTCAATAAGATATCTTTGATTTGTTTGAAAGGACATGGCTGTTATAGGTAATTCAGTTGCTTATGATATCAACCTACTTTCAAAAGATTAAGGAGAAGGGCGAAGGAGGTTTGTCTTACTTGCCTTATTCCAAATTTGGAATCTGACCTTTTTTGTTCATTACTGGTTAGAGGTATATGATTCTTATCACAGTTTTAAAACTTCCAGATATCATGCCCTCATATTATGAATGTGGTAGTATGATCTTATGCAAATCTAGTAGTAGATGTTACCTTATTATGATTACAATTTTTCATTCTTATGGATGCAACCTCAGAAGTTTTGTTTAGACTTTATCATTTAATATGCAATTGTGCAATAATTTTCATTGGTAGGTGAAACAATACTTTTGGTATTCCTTTCATGTTAGGTTATGTTGTTATGTTATTATATTTAATTGACTCAACTTGCATGGTGAAACTGGTATTGACACTAGGCTCTCACAAGTTCGTAAATGTAGGAATTCCATAATTCAACAATGTACTTTGCAGGGAAACATATGAACTTCAAATGTGGAATTAAAACCATTCCACTATAGGACCCATAACTGGAAATGACCAGCATATAATGCAGAATTTTAATTTCAATCTTAACTGTAGAATTTAGTGATAGCAATGGTAGTAAGCTGCAAACACGTTTTAATTTATTCATAGCATAAACTCACCAAACATGTGCTTAATAAACAGCATAAAATCAATGAGCATGAGAATAAACAACATGAAGATGATATCATGTGTGAATAAGCAGCATGAGTCACGAGATGAACATATTGTCTAGGTCACATGATTGATAAGATAAATAAATTTAATTATCGACTCTCTAGGTCACATGCAAGCATTCATGCATGATGGATGAACACATTTATAGTGTCACATATGAGAAGGAATATTTAATACTAACTTATAATTTTGTGCAAAACTACATGAAATTTGAATGAGATAGTAAGGTTCTCAACTTATGAAGAATAAATACTTAATATCCCCAAGAATTGTAAACAAGGGGACATGGGTTGTACAACTCACTATGTTTACAAAGATAAGACAAGATGAATGCAAAATTTGAATTGAGGTAGAATTTTAAAATTTTCATTATATAAAATGAAAGAGTATATCATCTTAATGTGTGGCTTACTCTTATATTGTAATTAAGTAATATTATCTAAGGTTATTATAAGTTACATGTATTTTCTATGATCAAGTTATGATCTATCTTAACAATACTTTCAATTGTATGATTTAAAATTAGGAAAATTGAAATTTTAATGTAAGTTATCTGCATATGAACATGTTGAATGTTAAAATGATCCATTACATGAAATTTTCATGAAATATTTAATCCTTGTGTTAAGCTAACACCAATGCAAGAGTTAAATTGGCGATTAGGCCTAAAGACTATGTTAGGTGCATTGTCGATCAATTTAAGGGAACTTAATCAAGTTACAAGGTATGATAAGCAAAGGTACGAATCATGAATTTTATTTTATTTTATTCCCTTCTTTAATGATGTAAAATAGAGTGATTTTGAGTACTTGGCATTGTGATAATCACCTTTGTATCATATAGTCATCGGGGCATGACTATCCTTAGGGGGAAAGGATGTCACAACCCTAATTATGACCCGACCCTAATTTTGTATAGCTATTTAGCTGAATATGAAACCAGCCCTAAATTTTGAATAGTTGTTTAGTTGAATATGAAACCGGCCCTAAAATTTGTATTGTCATATTGATATGGATGTTCAATTGAATGTGAAACGTAACTCTCATAACAGCCGGCCCTAAAATTCTATATTGTAGATTTGTTTGTAGTTTATCTAGATATAAAAATAGTTGCTTTGATTAGTTGTTAAAACTAATTATTGTAATGGACTAATGTTGTTCGTGATTTTGGAGTGTCATAGGGCAGTTACGTGCTCTTGCTAAAAAGAGAGAGAGTATCATTGAGAAGGGGAGTCTAGCCATCCAGGGGAAATTTGTGTGAGTGTAGCACACACTAGCACGTAGCATTTTTCCAAGTTGCATATTACATTGGGAAGGGTAAACCAAGATGCTTTAATTAGTTTGATTTTTTTTTGATAAAAAACTCAATGGGAAATTAAATTATTAACCAATAATAATTTTATGTTCACATTATGTATGTTAAATTCAAAGAAAAATGAGTAAGTTATAATTCAAGGAATTAATTTATATGTAGATTAATTTATAATGAATAATGTATAATTTTAAAAAAATAAAAAATAAAAACAAATAGAAATATAAATAACCATAAAATAAATGATAAAATGATATACACATTCTTTTGAAAAAGAGGGATATCTCAAATATTCCTTCTTATTTAAGAAAGAGAATATATGGCAAGACCCAAGGCTGGAAGAAAATAAAACAAAGAAATTGTTGTTTTAAAAATAAAGGAGTACCTTTAAGAAGGTACGTATCATTCCAAGGCATTAAAAAGACAAAAAGTAAAAGGGCGGCCAGCACATATGTTTGTTGTCAGCAGAAGGATGAGGTGTAAATAAATAAATTAACACCTTGTTGTTGGTAAAAGGGCCCCCATCTCCACGTAGCAAGGAAGGAAAAAAAGGAGGCAATAAAACAAAAAGGAGGATTACTATCAAGGCATTTTGTTTTTAGGAAAAGAGGGCAAAAGGAAATGGAAGGGGGTTGGATACAGTGGGAATGAGTAAAGATCTCTACAAATATTAATTGCATAGGTAGGAGATATTGTTTAATCTTTTCTTGATTATGAATTAGCTTTTGTGAAGTATAGTGAGAGCAAAGTCAACATGATTAGGAATTAATAAAAGTGGAGAAAAATATCAAATATTACCTACATGACTAAGCATTGTTCTTCCCAATTCTATGCAATGTCATGCATATTGACTAACAATGGATTTCAGATTTCAAACACCTTGTGATCTAAAATTTTTTAGTGATTTATTTTGATGAATGGAAACTGTTATAGCTGCTCAGAAATATAGGTATTTGATAAATAAAAATGTTCAAACTATCTAAGGGAGCCAGGAATGAGATTATCTTCTAATTAGGAAAAACTAGGTGGTAACCAAAACCAGGGCCTGCAAATACCAGGTGAATTCAAGGGGAAACAAATATGTGTTTAAAAAAAAAGTTGTTCTCTGGGCATAAGGTGGTGATAACCTGATGTTTAATTGGATTACAAAATGATGATGAAATCACTTTCACATGACTATTGTAGTGCTATACAACAGCCATGGGAAAGTGTTGCATTAGCTTCATGTTGCTTAATCACACATGATATCAACTTCTTGTTGTTTATTCTCATGCTCAGTGATTTTATGTTGTTTATTAAGCACATGTTCAGTGAGTTTATGGTATGAATAAATTAAAACATGTTTGTAGCTTACTGCCATTGCTATCACAAAATTTTGCAATTAAGATTGAGATTAAAATTATACATTATATGTTGGTAATTTATAGCTTAAGGGTTTTGTTGGATAATGATTATATTTTGTTTTAGCCCCACATTTGAAGTGTTTTTGATCTCTAGTGTTATAACATATAATTCATCTCAACACCTTGATGAATTAGTGGAATTCGTGCATTCAATAAACTGTATTACTAGTCTTCTTAAGCAAGATGGGTCAGTTGAATCTAAAATTTGTACGAGGTACCTAGTGATTTTTTTTCTGATATAAAAAGGAAATCCAAGCTAATTTTGTTTCGAGCAAAACCTAATGGCATAATCCATTGTGTTAGAGGGAATTATAATTGAAAATGTAGTCAAAGGCATAAGCCCTAATGTTGGACTAAATAACACATAAGTATGATAAATATTTGAACATGTGAAAAGGTGCAAGTGTATGCCAAGGCAGACCTGAGGGTTCAAATAATAAACAAATGCTTGGCCAAGGTGGTTTATTCTAATAGGAGAGGACTATTAGAATTAAGTTGTGTCACATCATGGGTAGGACATATGCTTAGATTTTTGCTTGAGGCATTAATAGATTGCATGTGTTAGTTGCCCCATAGCTGCACAGTTTTCACGTGTTGGCCACAGATTGCTAGACTCTTCGTGATGGGTTGGTCTCCCTACGTAGGGTAGCACAGGGAAGCCTATGGCTTCATGGCAAGGTAGAAATCATTTTGGTGATGCTCTCTCTCTCCCTTCCACTTCAAGATAATGCAGAAAATGGTATAGATTTGATAATGCAATTGATGTTATGATATTTATTTTGTGTCATATTTATTTAGATGAGTAAATGACTCTCACTCGGATACTTGTGTTTTCATCTTCAATAAGATATCTTTGATTTGTTTGAAAGGACATGGCTGCTATAGGTAATTTGGTTGCTTATGATATCAACCTACTTTCAAAAGATTAAGGAGAAGGGCGGAGGAGGTTTGTCTTACTTACCTTATTCCAAATTTGGAATCTGACTTTTTTTTTCATTACTGGTTAGAGGTATATGATTCTTATCACAGTTTTAAAACTTTCAAATATCATGCCCTCATACTATAAATGTGGTAGTATGATCTTATGCAAATCTAGTAGTAGATGTTACCTTATTATGATTACAATTTTTCATTCTTATGGATGCAACCACAAAAGTTTTGTTTAGACTTTATCATTTATGCAATTATGCAATAATTTTCATTGGTAGGTGAAACAATATTTTTGGTATTCCTTGCATGTTAGGATTCTGTTGGATAATGATTCTATTTTTTTTAGCCCCACATTTGAAGTTTTTTTGATCTCTAGTGTTATAACATATAATTCATCTCAACACCTTGATGAATTAGTGGAACTCATGCATTTAATAACCTATATTACCAATCTTCTTAAGCATGATGGGTCAGTTGAATCTAAAATTTGTATGAGGTACCTAGTGATTGGTTGTCTGATATAAAAAGGAAATCCATGCTAATTTTATTTCAAGCAAAACCTAATGGCATAATCAATTGTGTTAGAGGGAATTATAATTGAAAATGTAGTCAAAGGCATAAGCCCTAATTCTAGACTAAATAACACATAAGGGCGATAAATATTTGAACATGTGAAAAGGTGCAAATGTCTGCCAAGGTAGACCTGAGGGTCCAAATAATAAACAAATGCTTGGCCAAGGTGGTTAATTCTAATAGGAGAGGACTGTTAGAATTAAGCTGTGTCACATCATGGGTAGGACATATGCTTATATTTTTTCTTGAGGCATTAATAGATTGCATGTGTTAATTACCCCATAGTTGTGTAGTTTTCACACATTTTGGCCACAGATTGCTAGACTCTTCGTGATGGGTTGGGCTCCCTTCGTAGGGTAGCATGGGGAAGCCTATGGCTTCGTGGTAGGGCGAAAATCATTTTGTTGATGCTCTCTCTCTCTCCCTTCCACTTCAAGATAATGTGGTAAATGGTATTGATTTGATAATACAAATGATGTTATGATATTTATTTTGTGTCATATTTATTTAGATGAGTAAATGACTCTCACTCAAATACTTGTGTTTTCATCTTCAATAAGATATCTTTAATTTGTTTGAAAGGACATGGGTGCTATAGGTAATTTGGTTGCTTATGTTATCAACCTGCTTTCAAAAGATTAAGGAGAAGGGCAGAGGAGGTTTGTCTTACTTTCCTTATTCCAAATTTGGAATCTGACCTTTTTTTCATTACCGGTTAGAGATATATGATTCATATCACAGTTTTAAAACTTTCAGATATCATGCCCTCATACTATGAATGTGGTAGTATGATATTATGCAAATCTAGTAGTAGATGTTACCTTATTATGATTACAATTTTTCATTCTTATGGATGCAACCACAAAAAAAAAAATTAGAATTTATTATTTATGCAATTGCGCAATAATTTTCATTGGTAGGTGAAACAATATTTTTGGTATTCCTTGCATGTTAGGTTATGTTGTTACATATAGTTTCTTTCAAAAAAAATTCTGGGCTTTATTCTTCACTCTTTCCCCTTTCCAAAACATATTAAAGTTTTAATTTTGGCCAAGGGATGAGAAAGATATGGCCATTCAAATGCTCCCCTGTTTGCTGCAAATTGATGATTGAAATTTGTGAATTCATTTATATGGTTAAGTATGTAATTTAACAATTATTATCATTGTTTATGAGTATATTACGATGAATATGGGTGAACTAGTTTATTAGCCCTCATTGGATTCTAGGGAAGGGTTCTAGAATTGGTAATTAACTATGAGGAAATAAGCTCGTTGGATTCTAAATCACTAGTAGTGAGTGGATTTAGAAACATGTCGGATATGGAGTAGCCTTCTCGGCATACTATTTGATAAACTCCATTAGCTTGTATATATATTATTACCTAATGTCAGTATAGGCATACTATTTGATAAATGCCATTACCTTGAATATATATAATTTCCTAATGCTAGTATGGGCTTTGCCTTTCTTTACTGTTTTACCCACTTTATAGAATATCAAGACATCATTCTAAGATGATTGAGACACTCTAGATTGTAAGCATTGATTTTCATTGATCTCCATGTATAAGTGTGTTACCTTGGTGGATCTACATCATGTTCCATAATATGTTTTAGACAAGTGTATTGGATATGTGATGCATGAGCATATAGGTATGCTAAGTGACAATGACTCACATAAAGAAATGGATTCCATCATGCATATTGATTACATATTGCTAGATCCTTTGTGATGGGTCGGGCTTCTACAGTGGAGTAGCCCTTGATGACTCTCTCTCTCTCTCTCTCTCTCTCTCTCTCTCTCTCTCTCTCTCTCTCTCTCTCTCTCTCTCTCTCTCTCTCTCTTCTACTTCAAGTTATAGAAGTAAATGGTATATGTTCTATACTACAAATGATGATTTTTTTTTTTTGTATCTTATTTATTTAGATGAGTAAATGACTCATACTTGAATACTTATATTCATCATTTACAACATGATAACTTTGAATTGTTATGAAAGATCATAGTTGTTCTAATTAGGTTGGTTTCCTATGTTATCAACCTGATTTCATAATGTGCATACTAGCAGTTGTATCTTATTATGATTAGAGTTTTATACCCTACGCTAAGGTATTGCAAAATGGACTTGTGATAATGGTAATAGTTGTAGACTCATTCTATATGTCAAAAAATAAAAGGTCAACTGTTTGACTCCTTTGGATTGGATCTACATTAGCTTCATATATTTCATTTATTTCCATACTTGAGTAATTAAATGAAATGATTATTCACTAATTTGCATACCTTATTAGTGATTATTTAGGTGATTTTTACATATGGTATATGATTTTTTGACGTTGTGGGCTTCATGGGTTCAGGAGGTCTTCCCATCATTGATGTCGAGAGAGCACAGGCCCACAGTACTAGAGAGATTGGGTGATCTGTCTAAGTTGCACTAGGAGCACCTAGGAGAGATCGAATTGTGGTACATCGCATATGCACCTATTGTGAGGACACATTTGGCTATGATGATAGTGTTGTGCAAGATATGGCACAACAAGACTTCATATTTCCACCTTCTGACGGGAGAAGCGACAGTGACCTTAGAGGATGTGTGGAGGATATTGCAATTGTCTATCCACGGTGATTGTGTGATCTACAATCTTGATGCTAGATTGGATGCCTATTTCGAGGTGATGGAGATGGACCAAATTGCATTGGTCACATCACAGATTGATTTAGAGACATACATGGGTCACGTGCTAACGTTCAGATTGATTGTTGTGGCCATAATTTTAGGTTTTGGTGGCTCCAGACAAATGTGATTGATTCTTCAGTCCAGGTTTGGGCTTGGCTTGGTAGAGGATGCTTTACCAAAGGACTCTTTTTTGCATGGGGGCCATGATGTTGGCCTCCTTGTACCATGATTTACATGATTTCGTTTACTGCGATGGGAGAGCCCTTGGTGCAGGTGTCACTCTCCTTCATATCTAGACATGGGAGCACATTACAGTGCTTCGACCGATTGTACAAATGGTGGACATGGAGCCAGATGATCCCATTATATGGAGATACCGAGGTTCCATTACATTAAGGTGCATTGGTCAAATTGGGATCCCGTACTGGAGACAAGTGATAGATGATATGACCATGTTTCGCTGGCAACCATGGCTTCAACTGTCGACCCGGTTTGATGATATATAGTAGCTTTACTTCACCTGGAAGACCCGATATATGCAGGGTCAAAATCATACCATGGTTGAGTAGTACCTTCTTGATAGAATGGCCAGACAGTTTGGTAATGTCCAAGACAAGCCCGATGATGGCTACAGGACCATTTTTGCACAATCTATGAGAGAGGTTTCCACCTGGGGACCAACGATTCTGGTAGCAGAGGTCATTGAGATTTTTCACCAGTTGGTTTCCCAACCTTGGGAATATGATCAGGGTTAGCCCATTACCCAAACTACTCCCGCTTATGATGCATGGTTCATCCCTCTAAGGTGACTCACAGATCCTGCAGGTGCTCCTCCTAGAGGGAGGCCACGAGGTAGAGGTTTCAAGGGTAGAGGACAGGGTGGCCAAGATGGCCATGATGGATAGGTTTTGGGGGCTCCTCTAGTGGGACAACAACCTCCTCAATAGCCTCCAGCAGTGTAGAAAAATCCAGTGCCACCATCACCACCACCACCAAATGCCAGAGTTGTACAAATACAATAGCTACAACAGTAGGTGCAGGATTTTTCAAGTGAGTGGGACCAAGCCCGCCAATATATTTTGGTGTTGAATATTAAGCGAGACCAGGATTGGCAACAAGTGGTTATTGTGATAGTTGAGAGGGATGCGGTTTTGCAGAGAGTTCAGGCAGTCACAGGTGAGAGAGATCAAGAGGTGGCTCAACGTAAACCGATTGAGAGCCTTATGACATCCACCCATGGTCAGATAGTTTTGGCCAGATTGTATAGAGACGTTGTTACAGAGGCTATGTATTATAGGAAACACTACCACACGGATTTACCACAGGCATTGAGATAGCTTGGTTTTTCA
This sequence comes from Sequoia sempervirens, assembly GCA_007258455.2. Taxonomy (NCBI): domain Eukaryota; kingdom Viridiplantae; phylum Streptophyta; class Pinopsida; order Cupressales; family Cupressaceae; genus Sequoia; species Sequoia sempervirens. The sequence continues at coordinate 32,912,112 of VDFB02047397.1, forward strand.
CAATGGAGCGATGCACACCCCCGAGCAGAGGATCAGCCTAAGTGACAGGATGGAGAGGGTAGCAACCACCAGGGCTAGCTTCATGATATACAGGCACTTTTTTATTTTTCCCCATTATTTATATTGATATACATTCATGGGATCCTTTTTTATAGCCTCATGGATATTGTACTTATGATTGATGTACATACACTGATCCAGATTTTGTACCATGACACAGTTTTTGATATATATATGATACAGATTCAGATGATTCATGCTATGATGTGTTGAATTTATTTCATGATGTATGGATGATGTATGGATGCATTTTATTTTATTCCTATGTGATATGATGACATGATATGATATGATATGCAATTTTATATTATTTTTCATTATCTTTTCACAATGTGACATGGATGAATGATTATGATATGCAGATGCTATGGATGCAAATGATGTGGATGTATTTGCTTTTGTATATTTTATATGCATGTTTTATGATGATGATTTATGCATGTATATGGATGGATGAATTCAAATGTTTATAATATGCAACGATTTAAGATGCTTAGAATAAGAAATCTATATTATTCGTCACAACTCAAATGATTATGCAACATGTATGATGTGGTATACAAATGATTATGAGATGGATGATTATGTTGATGGATGTGATGATTATGATATGATTATGAGATGGATGTATGCTAATGGTTTGTGGATGCAGGGTGGATGCATTGATGATGTTTTTGAGTGCCATGATACCAGGTTAGCGCGGAGAGAAGATAGAAGAATAAAGAATGAATAACCATCACTAATGATGATTGCTTCAAAAGATCCAACAATTCCTTGATCCATCAAGACTTTATTAGAGATGGTGACGATACAATGAAAGATGATGCAAGATGAAATGTAGGATGGGATGCTCACACTTTAGGATTGGGATTTTTCATCATTCCTTATTTGTTTGATATAACACATGATATGATGCATCAAGGTATTGATAACCAAGACAACGTTCTATCTACTGTAATGGACTTTGACTCGACAAATAGATAGGATAGTTCTTGTTCACATCTTGACATACGGAAATGTCGTTGCAATGCAAGTTAGAATCTTAGAACATATTGGACCAAAGCATACACAATAGTCAACAACATACTATAAATGACCTTCCTACACACAACTAAGCAAGTATGCACCAAGATTATTTTACAAGAGTATCCACAAGCATAGCAACCGAAAGATAATGATCGATGCCCCATTCCTTTCTCTCTAAGTCATTTCAGATAGACATCATCAAGAGGACCTCAGAATGGGTCATTAAGATAAATCATAAGAAAAGATCAAAGATAAACAATTAGTGTTATCTATAGCTCCTGCCTAGTTTAAGTTTAGCTTAGGTGATATCTGATACTAATGTCCATCACAGGAAGGATACATCCTAGGACATGTTGATTAGAGGGTTGTTAGATGTTAGGATTATGATGCTAAGATGAGTCATTTCCATAAATTTCACTGACGCATTTACGTATGATTTAGACTCTATATTTTGCCTTTTTGGTTCACACTTTACGACTTGCTACATTTTTTCTCTACTTGTTTTTCCAAAGGGTGAGGGTGAAGATCATTTATTATGGGTGAAAGTTTATTGCAAGTGAAAGCGAGATGGGATGGATGGAATTTTTTTTTTCTAGAATATTTGAGTGTTTTTGGCATTTTGAAATGTTTTGAGGTTGTTTTTGGTCTTTTTGAAAGTTTATTTGAATGTTTAGGGTTTTCTGATTTTCTGAGGCTATTTAGGGTTTTCTGAATATTTGATGCTTTTTAGGTTTTTTTGAATGTTTTCTATTGTTTTTGAATTTTCCATTTTCAAATGTTTTTGTATTTTATGAATATTTGGATGTTTTGGGATTTTCAAGAGTTATTATGATGTTTTTGGATTTTCTGAGATATTATGATTTTTTTGGATTTTTTGAAAGTTATTTGGATGTTTTGGGATTTTTGAGAGTTTACGAGTTTCGACCAAGAACCTAACCTAAAGACCTATCCTAGGGGCCTCGTGGGTTGATCAAAGATTATCCTTGCCTACGTTATACATGTAGAGACCACGTAGTTTGACTGACTTGACTCATTTACAAGACCAAGATATGAATAGATGAGAGACGACAGTTAATTACAACAAACTGCTAAAGGACTTGACCTAGGGTGTCTCGGGGGCACATTAGTGATGGCCTTGCCTATGTTCAAGCTCAAAGAAAACATAGTTCTACAAGAGACATTATTTTTTGTATTCTTGATGTTCAACCTTTTTAGGGATTTTGATGTTTTATGAATGTTTTGGACTTTTCCTTTACAATTTTATGAATGTTTTTGGATTTTCACTCTACAGGATTTTGCAAATGTTTTTGGATTTTCTGGATAAGATTTTATGAATGTTTTTGGTGTTTTTTGATAAAATGTCCCATGACCTCAAGATATACAAGAACCTAATTGTGACGCATAATGAAATGCCCCTAATGCGATATGTTAGCCTACTTTGATAAAGGCAGGACAAACTAACCTTGAGAATATGCCAAGTAGTGCTAAAGAGTTCATGATACCTTACAGTGACAAGCCATGATACAGACGTGTATGGGGGATGAATGGCAATGCAAAGAATGATAGGTTAAATGAGCCAAAGAATAGATGGAGATAACTTATTTATGCAAGGTGCCTATTTGTCATGTTTTCACCAAGGTACTTTCCTAAAGTGCCACTGAAGTGGTTTTCACTAGAGGACGATTTTTTTTCTTTATTTTTTCAATCCTTTTTCTCATTTTTTTGGATTTTGATCATTTTTATGATTTTTTTGTATTTTTTGATTTACGCCCTTCATTTTTAGGCATAAATTTTTTTGAGATGCAAGTTTTTGATAGGCTCTTGCAAGGGTTCACCTTCAGGGGTTGACAGTTGGCATGCTCTTGATCTATAGCTTGTTGTGATGACAAAGGGACCCAACCAATTAGGTTCAAACTTTCCTTTGTTGTCTTGATCTAGGAGGTTCTTCTGATTTTTCTTTAAGACAAGATTGCCTACCTAGAATGACCAACATTTTATTTTCTCGTTATAGCTCTGTTTCAGTTGGTTTTGATACACTTGCAAGTGATTAAGGGTGTCAAGACGACATTCATCTAGGAATTCTAGCTCATTCAGTCGAGACACTTTATACTCTTCCTCGGTTATTAGATTATTCAATGAAACTCGCAATAATGGGAGCTCAACCTCAATAGGAAAGATGGCTTTTGATCCATAGACTAAGGAGAAAGGGGTTGCTCTTGTAGGTTTGTGTATACTAGTTCGAGAAGCCCAAAGAGTAGGATTTAGCTGCAAATGCCAGTCATGACCAGCTTCATTAACTATCTTCTTTAGGATTTTTAGGATAGTTTTGTTCTTGGTTCTCCTTTGCCATTGCCTTGGGGATAGTACGGTGTAGATAATCAATGTTGGATATTGAATCTTTGGCACAACTCTTTCACATCCTAATTTTTGAATGGTGTTCCATTGTCTAAGATGAGGGTTTGCGGTACACCATAATGGAAAATTAGGTAATTCAGGATAAACTTGGCTATTTGCTTCCCCATTATGTAGGTCATAGGAATGGCTTCAACCCACTTAGTAAAGTACTTAGTGGTGGTTATGATAAACTTATGGCCATTGGATGAGGTTGGAGTTATTTTTCCTATGAGGTAAAGTCTCCACTATGAAAAAGGCCATGTTGTAATCATTGGTTGTAATTCTTGAGATAGAGCATGAATCAAATCCCCATGCTATTGACATTGGATGCATTTCTGCACATACTAATGAGATTCTTTTTCCATGGTTGGCCAATAGTACCCCATCCTCAACAATTTCTTAGCTAAGGTCATACCACTAGAATGAGACCCACATAAGCCATCATGTACTTCTGTTAAGGCAATTAAGGCAGTTAAGGCTTCTTCTTGGTTAAGACATCATAGTAATGTCCCTTTGATGCTTAGACAGTAAAGGGTATCACCTAGGATCAAAAATCAGGATTCCTTTTTGACAAAGGTCTTTCTAAGGTTTAGGTTGATTTCTGATGGAAGGGTTCCTCTATTAAGGTAAGTAAAGATGTCATGGTACCAAGGGGATCCAAGACTAACAATGAAACACACGAATTCAAATTCATGGATTTTGAAAGTTGGTACGAGAAGCTATTCTACCAAGAATTCACATTGAAGAATGTTGTTCGGCATGTCTAGTAGTGATCCAATTGTTTCCATGGTGTCTGCTACTCCATTGTTCATGATAGGAATCTACTCAAAAGTTTTCTATAAAAATATCTTTGAGATTCTCCACCATCTTCTTATAAGCAGTGAGCTTGTCATCTTTGGTTTGATAACCAACTATGAGTCTCCATAGACTTGCATCTCTTGTATCTACCACTGAACTACTATCCTGAGACTTGTGACCAAGGCTTCGTACTCAGCAATGTTATTGGTACATGGGAATGATAGCCTATAAGACTTTTGGATGCAATCACCTTGAGGGGTGATGAAAATAATGTTGACTCCTGATCCATGTTGGGTGAACGATCCATCAAAGTACATCTTCCATTGAGATGTGAGATTAATAAGGAACACTGATTTGTTAGGGAACCCAGATATCAAAGGGTTCTCATCATAGATGGGTGCTTCTACTAGCTGGTTTGTTATCACTTATACTTTGATTTCCTTGCACTCCACATACTCTATGTAAAACTCTGTCAAGATCATTACCCATTTTTCCATTCATCCCGTGAGAGTTGCTTTGGATAACAGATATTTTAATGGATCAATCTTTGCAATGAGCTTGATTTGGTGTGACAACATGTAATTCCTAAAATTTTGTGAAGCGGAAACTACCACTAGGCATGCTTTCTCAATGGGTGTATAGTTCATCTCATAGCCTACCAAGGTTCTGTTGATGTAGTATATGGCTCTTTCTTTTCTGTTTTCATCGTGTTGTGCTGAAAGAGCTCCTAGTGCTGCTAGTGTTGCTGAGATGTATAGGATTAGTGGCTTGTTTGGTATCAGCGGCATGAGCACTAGAGGTGTTAGTAGATATTCCTTGATATTTTGGAAAGCTTTATCACATTTGTCATCCCATTTTTAAGTTATCCCTTTATGGAGAAGATGTGAAAAGGGGTGAGTCTTATCTGATAGCTGAGCTATGAACCTTCTGATGGACTACAACCTTCCTTGTAATCCTCTCATATTTTTTAATGTTTGTGGTGGTTTCATGTCTAGGATGGCTTTTACCTTTGTTTGATCAATTTATATCCCTCTTTGTGAAACGATGAAGCTAAGAAGTTTCCCTAATGTGACCTCAAACACACTTTTTTGGATTCAGTCGTACCTTGTATTCTTCAAGTCTGTCAAAGATAGGTCCTCGGACTTGTATGCACTCACTTCTCTTCTTTATTTTTTCTAAAATATCATCCACATAATCTTCAATTGTTTTGTGGATCATGTCGTGAAAGATGAGGGTCATTTCTCTTTGATAGGTAGCTCCTGCATTCTTCTACCCAAATGGCATATGTAGAAGTAGGTTCCCCATGGACAAGTAAAGGAAGTTTTATGTTGATCTTCTTTGGCGATTATGATTTGGTTGTAGCCTGAAAAACCATCCATGAGTGACAACATTTCATGACCAGCTATTAAATCCACAATGAGATCAATGTTGGGAAGAGGGAAATCATCCTTTGGACATTCCTTGTTTAGATCTCTAAAATGAGTGCATATTTTGATGCCCCCAGTGGGTTTTGAGACTAGTACCAGGTTTGAAACCCACTTAGGATAATCTATCAGTTGGATGAATCCAATGTCAAGAAGCTTTTATAGTTCCAGTTTAACCAAAAGTGTTATTTGAGGGTGCATCTTTCTTAATTTCTTCTTGAATGGTTTGGCATTAGGATAAACTACTAAGTGATGCATAACTACTTCTGGATCAAGGCCTGGCATATCTGTGTATTACCATGCAAAGTTATCTCTTCTCTCTTTTAGGAATGTTGCAAGGTTCTTTTGTTCTTCATCTAACAAGGATTCAGCATAGAAGGTGATCTTAGGTTCTTCTTCTATTCCCACATTGAATGATGTAGCCTTTTCTGCTAGTACTGAACTAACTTCCTTGGATGCATTGTACTAAGGGGAAGATTTAATCCCTCATCCTTTGGCACCTCAAAGAGGTTTTCACTATTGGATGCATCCTTTTTTTTACTATTTTGGGATTAGAGAGTGCCACCAGGTGGTTTTCACTCAAGGATTTCCAAGTTAATTACATTTCATTTATTTTGCAATTGAAGGATTCAATTGTCTCCCCATAGTATGCCTCTATATCAAGCTCTATACCAAAGCCTGCTTTGTGATCTTCCCATCATAAATTGTCTCGGAGCCCCATGAATTATGAGATCACTTCATCATTTTCAAATAAATCTAGAATCGGTGGTCCTTGTTGGTCCATGTCAATGAGTTGCTGGTATATTAGGCGTATTTCAGTTGGTTGGTTGTTTGATACAATGGATGTTACAAATATCATGAAGAGGGTGTTGTTCTCAAATAGGTCAGCAACATCAAGAGGGAAGTCATCTAAGGTTTTATCGTGCGATGTAGGTGACCAAGAGGAAGCCTCAACTCATTTAGAAACAATACATTTTCCAATAAGTGTGACCTTGCTAGTAGTACAACCTAAGCCAAGATTTTTTAGTCATTTCTCAGGAATGATGGGTTCTAGTAAACCATTGTCATTTTGTCCTAGCTTCTCATTCTTGTTATATCCCCAATTATGCATTAGTTGTATACCTTTGTTGTCATCTTCCATGGGAAGAATAGGAACTAGTCTTTCATCTTAGTAGAGGATTATAGAGATGTCTTTCTCATTGATGTCTTCTTGATTCAGGTCTCCCCACTTGGTGAAGATAGTAGCTGTCATCTTGATTGTTTCTGGTTCTTTGGTGCTAGATGTAGGTTTCCCGTGTTTTTGAGGAGAAATCGGTAACTCTCCTAAGACAAAGGTATCTTTCAATATTTTGTAGCTTCCACAACCGTCATCTTGGATTATTGCTTTGACATTGGGTATGATTTTCACAATTGGTATTTGTGGTGCTGAGGTAGAGGCTAGAGATGATGGGTCAACAAATGATCTTGATGGTGTAGGTCCTTCATCATTTTTGGGTATTTGTGGGATCTTATAAAACTTGGCTTCAAGGCTCTTGCAGTAGTAGAAAGGTTCAAGATCTCCATGGATAGTGATTTATCTGCCCTCAAAAGGAAACTTCACACACTGATGATAGGTTGAGGCTACAACTTTCAAAGCATGGATCCACGGTCTACCAAGTAGTATGTTATATGGAAGATCAAGATCAAGTACTTGGCATGTAGTTTTTGCAATAAGAGGTCCCACTTGGATAGGTAGTGCAATGATTCCTTGTGATACCCATTCTTGGTCATCATATGCTCTGATGGTGGTACTCTTTGTCTTCTCAATATTATCTTTTGAATAGCCTAGATGCTTGATCAACTGTAGGGTACAAATGTTTAGACTAGCACCTCCATCTACCAAGACTCTTTTGACCTTGTTTTTATGAATGACAGCCTCAAGGTGTAAAGCATAGTTATGAGATGGTTGTGATGGTAAATCTTACTCATAAAAGGTGAGAAGATGGTTGGTGATATGCCCCACCATAGCTTGAAACTGATCGGTATCAATGTTCTCGGGAATAGATGACTTAGACAAGGATTTTTTGAATATTTCCCTATGTGTGGGAGATAATCTCAAAAGTTCCAAGATTGATAACTGGGCGAGGTTTTGTTTAATCTGATCTACAATATTGTACTTGCTAGGATTAGATGTGGGAAAAGTAGGTTGTGTCCTAGATTGAGTTGGGACAGCTCCTTGGGCGGTTATTTTTCCATGTCATGTGGTGACTCCACATTTCATACTAGCTCCCTTGATGGTGACAACAATGATAACGCTATCATAGGAGGAAACTACATTGGAATAAGTATACTAAACATTGGTGTAACAAACCTCTTCATAATACTCAAGTAATCTCAAGAATTTACTAGAAGGTAAATAAACTTAGTAAACATGAGAGAGAATTTTTTTTTTTTAATTAAAACATTTGTATAAGCACAAGAATAAAGTATAACTTTTCCAGATAAAATTCAAACTTGAATTCACATGTAATCATAAGTAGAATCAAGATAATTCCTTACAATATTCATTTATATCACATAAGATACACTTAACATAAAGAATAGTTTTACCTCATAGGTTTGACTGTCATAAGCCAGAACATGGAGTTCACTGCATCAAGAATGTTGATCTCTATCTAAACAAGCCTCAGAGAGTCTACTGCTACAGAGGGAGAGCATCATCCAAGTGCTTTTTCCTCCAATCACGGACTCAAGTAGTTCCCCATGCACTTCCTAACTAGAAGTGACCCGACCCTTCTCGAAGAGTATAGATATAAGGAACTATCAAGTTTCTGCATCTGAGTCCTAGGGATGTGTCCTACAAAACTCAATTGACCATACAACTCTAGATCCCTTCTAGCTAAGTATGAGTATCCTGATTGGTCATGCCATCTAGACACCCACCTCTGACTCGTCTTGGAATTGTCTCATCCTATAGTATACTGACTTTATTTGGTACTCTAGACACAAACTAGTCTGTATAGAAAATCCATTCTAACCAATCTGACTTAGATCTAATCCTTAATCTAGGATATTCATTCAATGTAAAAATTTAGATATTTCAAACCTTTAAAAAGTCCCTTATTGCATTCTTGCAATATCTAGGGTTTATGACTTCCTGTCTTTTAACACACAAGATTCAATACCAAACATCTTTGATGCATTAAACAGAGTTTCAACAATATCAAGGAATCTCTTAAGGTGTATTGGAACTAACTGTTCCACCCAAAACATTCACCAAGAACTTATAACTCTAAACAACTTTTCTCACTAAGACATAACTCAACTGAGTTGATAAGATGTTAGATCTTTCTTGAACCCCCAGATTACAAGGCATAACTATCGGGTCTTGGCTACAACCACTTGCTCGAGTCTTAACCCAAACCCTTGAGAGAGACAACTCACGTAATAATACTTTAAGCATTTCTTGTCACAAAATTATATCTTCTTGACCTTCCCAATCATTAATGTAGTATGAATATAGGCTAGTCTACATCGTAAGGGTTAGATCTCCAATAATAATAATAATAATATAACTTCCTTTAGGTCTTATTCCTCCTTGCAATACGGTGCAATCATGTTAACCAAAGGTAACCACATGTGTAGACCTACTAATCACATCTCCAATAAATTTGCTTAGCATAATGCTTACTCAACAAGTTATCATTTAACATGTTTGGTCAAATTACTTGGGTGTTGAACCCCTTTGTTGTGTATCTACAACAACTAGGGTCTAGGCTACTGCCTCCAATTCTAGCCCCAACACGGTTCAAAAGGGTTTTATCTTCTGACCCACTTTCACGTGTCTTTAACCATATGGATGACACTATGTCAACATCAAGACGTGCATAAGGTTAAATAATAGTCTATAAGCATCCTTTACAGTTACCCCACCTAGGTGTTTTCAATAAGGAACATATTGAGGAAGGAAAGAGATTTTCCTTTCCAAGGGCCTGATTGTTATTGCAAGGTATCTCAACCAGTATTTACTAAAAGAACTCAAGAGTAGTTGTACGTTACTTGAGTAAGCATTCTTGACAAAAAAACTAGCACTTAGTTGTGCTTTAGTCAATTATTCCACTTCTTTATTTTTGAATTATTCGAGCTTGGTTCAATATCACTAAGTAAAGTTTGATATATCCTCCAAGAATGAAGAGAGTCTTATATCAATCAAAGGAAGTTTTCATGGAACCTATTCTTTCCGGTAACAAATCAAGAGATGATCTATCTCAGCAGGGGTATTTCAAAGAACAATTAAAGATTCTTCCATGGGATGGATTTTAGACAAAACTATCCCTTACTGAATTTAATGCATCAAAAGCATCCAAAATATATATGTATATATATAAGCTAGGAATGGAAAATTTCCAATATCAAGAACGAAAAGTTCACATACCTTTATTTGATTATAGGGTAAATAAGGTTGGCAGCGATATGCACTTAGCCACAGATTATGGTTCTTTCTCCATTCGCTAGGATCGAATGTCCACACGTTCTTTCTCCCACTAGAGTCTCAACTCTTGGCTATGTGGCATCTTTATTGAATGGGTCGCTCATTACTTACTCCACGCTATCCTTTTTTATACTTTTCTTTCAAGACTCGTATATACTTAACAGATAATCTTGGGGCAACCAATCTTTAGATCTCTCATGTCAACTTCTTTCTTTTCTCTTACCCACACAAGATCTTGCACGAATAGTTGGTACCGAACTGGAACAACCTATCTCAACCTAGGTATTCATGAGATAATAAATAGGATTCGAATGAAGGACCTGTATTGAGAATACTTCTGGTCCACTGTCTGCCTTGAATGTGCATGCGTTTCCAAGCCAGAGAAGAGGAGGTGGTAGGCAGGTGGTGAAAGAAAACAACCAAGGTGAAATCTTGGTTGTCGGCGAGGAATACATGTGTTCTCCATGAAACCATGGGTGTTCCTCCATCGTTCCCTTTCCCTGTATCTCATCTCTAGTGTAGTGAGAGCCCACCCTGTACGTCGAGGAAGTCTCCAAAAATAGGTGTATGCCACTGTGTGTGCAACACCCGTATTCTTTTTTTTTAAAAGGCCAAAGAATAGTTCGCTCCCCCCTTCTTTTATAACCGTTTCTTGATCGATAGCCAAGGGCCACTACTAGCGGTTGCAACAATACTCAAGTATGCATGTGTGACTCAGCGAGTGACAAGGAGCAATTGATGATCATGCCATCATGGTTACAAGCTGATAAGCATTGAGATTTCGCTGATATTAGCATAATGATATTATATATATATATAGAACTGCCATCTCTTAAAGCTATGTCGCGACCTAAGGGATCTGCGTAAGGCATATAAACTATGCAATTCATATAAAGATAAAAGTTAAAGCCATCACCAAATATTCTAAGAGTTGAATAATTTTCATCAAAGCAATTTTCCCTTCCTAACTAAAAGTTGGATCCTATCATTTAACTCTTGGCATATGTAGCCATTTCCAATTTTCAGCTTATATCTTAACATAATAATACTTTAAGAAATATTAACATCATGGGAAAGGTTGACGACATAGGTTGTTACATCATCCAATTGGCACTTCGTCGAAACAAATGAATTCAACGATGATCATAAATGATCAACATCCACATGTAATATCATAATGAGTCATTAAGTAAAAACGTTTAAATATTGAAAGCACATAAATGAAAATCATTCAAGAATTAAGAGTTGGTAACACAATCCTACATGATCGATGACATTGATCTTTTTGCTGTCTCTCGGTCGTATTCACCCCATAAATGAACTCAAAGATGATCATCATAATGACTTCCTTTTGCAAGGAATCGAGCTATCATATTAGTTCCCCCAACTTATTAAGCCAATTTAAACTATTATCAAGAATATAGACAATAATGAACACCCAATTACGCAAACGAGGTCACAACATAAAATCGTTACGACATGAGAAGTGACGTATTCGACATAAAGTTGTCTCAATCGCAAAACAACTAAAGTTCAACCTTGACGACGTCACTATCCCCCAAACAACTAGGTTTATGTTAAGCAACTAGAAATAGACTTAAGATGATGATAACCTGTTCTATTCCTTGTATCTATTCCCTTCTCTCTGATGATGCTCTCCCTCCCTTTCTTGGAGGGTGGAAACCTATTTCCAGAATTCAATCTTGCAAACACTAACTTGAGGTTAATGTATCATTAATCATTTCATAGTCCTTATGAAATCATCACATCTTATCAACTTTTAAACACATGTCAATTTTGTGTCAGAAAAACGTAACTCATAAAAACATTGATTTTTCTAAACATTTTTCCTAAGCATCAAATTATTGAATCATGCATACTCATTTACTAATTACCTTAAAAGTACAAAGTAAATCATAGTTAAAGTTAGGGATGTAACAATTGGTGTAATCCTTAGCTTTTCCATTATTGTTAGTTTTATTATGATTAGGCATAGATTTCTTGTATATCTTGAGATCCTAGTTTCCAGTTGATACCTCAACAGATATGGTATCATTCTCTATGATATTTTGGATGATATTATTAAGCTTCATTTAATTTGTTGTTTTAGAAAGTGTTATCAAATTTTACTCTGCCAATTTTCTCATAATTGTCTTGATAGGTTTCAATAACTATGTGTATTTGTGATTGGGATAGTTGTTTTTGTTACCGGTTTGCCTTGGTTGCAAGTTGGTGTTATTGATCTTATTGTTTTGAGGTGGTACCATTTGTTGCATAGTTAGTTGTATGTTAGCAATTTGATTATTGTTGGGTCTAGGAGCACTTAGTATTACATTAGCATCTACTACACCATCATTTTTTACATTTTTTTCTTACCCCATACATGAGGTTTCTCATTTGAACTAGTTGAAGGACGGTTGTCTTTGTAAGCTTGAGTATTTCCTTGTGACATTAGGGCTCTTTCAATGTTAATGGCTCTTGGAACAAGCTCGTCATAGGATGTGATGCATTGCATTTTCAAGTGGAATGATAGATTTGGATCAAGGTTGGCTATGATGATTTCCACTTGTTCATCAAGAAGTGGCCACTTGCTTTTACTAGCTCTTTGTCTCCATCATTGTAAAAAATTTGTGAAGATTTCCCTTGGATTTTGTTTGAGAGTATACAACTCTTCTAGACTAACGTCCATGTCAAGATTGAAGGAGAAGTGATCAATGAATTTGTCAGTGATCTCTTGAAAAAATTTGATACCAGGAGGAAAATGAGAGAACCAATCCATAGCAATACCTGTTAAACTTCAAGGGAAGAGGCGCATTAGATATGAATCATAGCAAGCCACTTCCATGCAGATGACGTTGAATTCTTTGATATGGTCTACAAGACTTCCTCTCCCTCTATATTTGTCAAACTTAGGGATTTCAAAACCAGGAGGGAATGGTACCATTGCTATGTTTTTATCAAATGGGTAAGGACACAAGTTCTATGTATGAGGTTTCTTTGTCTTTCCCATGCGAAGGTCCTGCATTTCTTGTGAGAATGTTTTCAATTGTGATGCGAGACCATCTTGCAGATTGGGTGGAGGAACATATGATGGGATGAGAGATTAATTATATGGGGTGCATGTGGTGTGAGATTCAGTGAAAGTGATGAATATGTTCCTGATGCGTTTGGATTGATGATATTGGTATGAGGAAAATAAGATCCTTGTTGTTGTTGTTGGGTGTATTGTTGAGCTAGTAAGGCTTGTTGTTGAGCTTGTTGTTGTTGTCACACCACTAAGGCTTGTTGTTGGGACTATTTTTGTTGTTGTGCTAAAGTTGCTTCTTCTTGTTGTTTTTGTATGGCTTGTTGGTAAGTTTGTTGTGCTTGCTATAGAGCTAGGGAATGTGCTTGCAATATGGGATTAGGTGGTTGTTGAGACATCTACAAAGGATTAGGGACATTGATGTTTTGAGTGATTAGTGGATTGGTAGTGAAAGGCGAAGGATTCCCTTGGTTTAACAATCCTTACAATATGGTAGAATGAGGTGGAGGAATGTATGTTTGAGGCCCTAATTGATTTTACATAGAAAAGGGAATTGTTGGAAAGGATGATGTCATTAAATTTTGCAATGGAAATGACACACTAGGACCTTGAGTCCATTGATTGAAAAGATTCCCTTGTCCTATGTTTGGAGGATTGCCTTGTGCAAAAGATGTAAAAAAAGGATTCTTGATCAAGCTACTCCTGGGATTGATAGAACTTGTAACCAAGGGATTTATCTGAGGTGGATTGATAGGAGATGATGTGGTAATGGTAGATGGAATGGATGAACCCACCAGAGGGTTGGATAAATATGTCCCTAGTTGCATTGAGGGTTGATTTTGTGATATGGTATTGACATGACCTTGTGTGCTGCTTTGATATTTTTGGTCTATACCACTCTGCGTGACAATAGGTACACTTGTAGTACTCATAGGTATGGATGAAGAAGGGTGTCCCAAAAATGTTGAAGTGGTGGTGGAATAGTGAAGTTCAAATAGAGTGTGTAGTTGTTTTGGATCTTCAGGAATGGGAGGAGCACCAAAGGTAGGTGTCCAAATGGTGGTGGGAGGTGGAGGATTTGTTTCAAGAGTACCCTCAAGTGTATTTCTTTCGAATGGTAAGGTGTGACCAAAATATTTAGCAAGGTTGGTTGGAGGAATAGGTATGTAAGTTTGATTTATCCTGTGCGATAAAGTTATGAAATCTTGTGTGAAAATTTGTGCTACAAACGTTGGGGAGATAGGAGCTACACTTTCAAAAAGTTGATGTTCTAAAAGTTCTTCCCTAGTGAGCTCAAATGGGTTGTTGGTGACGTCTTCAATTTCATATGGTCCTAAAGGAGATTATGGTTGTTGTGATGGTGCAACATGACTTCTAGGATCAAATTCTAAAGGATTTAGATCACTTGAGGTGAATGTAACTTTTTCTTTTTCCATGATTCTCTTGTGTTGTGATCTCGTCTTTACCATAAATTTGGTGTCAGCTATGGGAGAGTTGTGTTGAGTTTTGTAATGTTTGAACTCTCTAGTTGAATTAAACCTAGGTAAAAGGTATGCTCTAAGTCTCTTGGGAGCAATGATGAAAATGGGGATGAAAAGATGGGTGATATGGGAAGTGATCTTTGTAAGTGTTTTGGGACAACACTTTTTGACTTAAGTTTGATGTTTTGATGTTGGGATAAAGGTTGCTAATGAACTTAGAAATCCTTAGGGTAGACATGTGACCTTCAAGATAAACTAGTTCACAAATGATAACTATCTCAACTAAGTGCATGGAAAAGGATACATTTCACATGCAAAGTAGTTAAGGTAGCAAGTTGGTTTCATGTTTTAAGTCCCAAAGTGTTAGTTTATTTTAAATTTTGCAAAGATAGATGAGGTGAAGGATGAAATTTTGATGAATGGGTGAGTGAAATATTGGACCCAATGTTGACCTAAAGTGAACCTTTCATTTTGACAAGACCAAGGTAGTGAGAATGATGCTAGACCTCTAAAATGTTCAAATCCTAAAGACTCAATGATCTAGAAAAGTTGTTGATATTCAAAAATACGATGGTTCTACTTCATAAAGAATGTGTACATGTCAGGATATTTTCTCAATGTGCGTTCATAAAATTTTATCAACAATTTGTTTCTATTCTTGTAAAGTGCCTCAATGCGGTTGTTGATTGCTTTTGCACTACAATGTCTAAGCTTATGGTGATGACCATATGACCTTCGTTTAGGGATCCTTTCTTTAAGTGAGATCATCTAGGTGAACCTTTATTTCAAAAAGATCAAGGTAGCAAAAATTATGGTAGACCTCTAAAATGTTCAAGTCCTAGAAAATGAGAGGACGAAGGGGAATGTTCAAACCTGTTCGAGCTCTCCTAGCCTGAGCATAAAAGTTTCTCAACAAAGTGTAATAGTTGCAATAAAATATGGATGCCCACTTTTGATTATACTTTGTTTGACAATTCCTACGTCTGAAATGGAGTGTTGGAGACTTTACCCTATGGAGTTTAACTATTTTATGAATCATTTAGAGGAGTTGAGTATCATGAAAAAGACCAGGATTTTGACTCTAGAAGAATGCAAACAATTCTAGACTATACCTTGAAGCATGCTTATAAAAGTTTGCTACCAACTTGTTTCTATTTTTGTGAATTGCTCGAAAGTGTTTCTTAAGGGCTTTTGGAGTGAGATGCCTAAGTCTAAAATGAGGACTTATAGACCTTGGCTTAGGAATCCTGATTTTTCATGAGATCATGAGGAAACAATTTAATTTTATGGAAGAAAGGAAGATATTTATTGCCATGTGGGTGGTGTAATAGTGGCCTTCCAGCCTCAATATCGATGTTGTTATGAAATAACTTGCACAATAGAAGAATATGATAGGAAATATGTTGCAAATACTTGATAACAACTAAGAATAACAAGACACTTTGAGGGGGAAAACCTCCAAATATCTCTAATGAGAACACACTTCACAACTTGATGTGAAATAAGACTCATAACCTCCTATATATACCTATTTATGCCTAGGATATCACCTAGGCTGACTTAGACATGCCTATATAAGTCTTAGGCCGACCTAAACAACTAAATAATAATATACTAATGATAATATGTTTAATAAAGAGTTAAGATATCCATAAGCTGACTATTCTTTTTCTAGTATGGTTGTTGTGTTTCTCCATTATGTGTTTGTCTCCTTGTTTTCAAAAGTGAAGGTTCTCAAATTGCTAATGAGATCCGTTTGTTCATTGTTTATGAGTTCAAATTTTGGCTGAATTATAGCACCTAAAAGATCAGGTTGTTCAACAGGGGCAATCAATCTCCAAATAGTCATGTGGGGTTCATCTGTCAATTTATCTTTGCTTAAATGAATTGATTTTACCACAAACACTTGTATTTGATTATGTTTTCAAACTAGATGTTTATGTCAAAAACATCATAACTTTCACAATGTCCATTTCGTGAAAATCATGAGATTAAAGCCACAATTTCCTATGTTGTCTTTGGTAAATATGGGTTTGAGATTAATGTCAAGATATTTAGAAATGGCTAAGGATAAATCCTTAGGACAAGTAGTAATATCAAGGCTAACTCAAGAAGTCCATATTTAAGCCAAAGTGTTTGAAATTTTTGATAGTGAATATTTATTTTTGGATCATTTTGAAATCAAGCAAAGTGTTAAACTAAATCACAAGCATTACAACCCTTGGATGGAAATGGCTATATTTGTTGTATTCCCACTTGGATTTCTCCAACTACGCTTATTCAAAGTGGATGATTAGAAGCTTGACCACACTGGCTCCCCTCCATGACACTCACTTCTACGGGTCAGCCAAGCTTCAAGTTCTCATGAATCTCGCATGACAAAATTTTCATCTCTACTAAGAACCGCAAATATGTGGGACAACTTCGGAGGTCCGGCCTCTTGATATCAACAAATATTAGGGATTTTTGGCTACTACACAAAGGTTCGTAATAAGGGCATCCAGTTTAGGGTGTACAATGATAAAATTCTTGTGAGAGGTCTCATAACCCTTAGAACAAGGGCTTTATCCATCATAAAGATACTAGGGGAGAGCTATCATGCACCGCTTCCCATTGATTACAATTTTCATTGAAACCACAAATTTATATAGCAGTTTGGAAGAGCTTGGCTTATGCTTGTTACCACTTGGGTTGTTCCCTTAGGGTGAGTACTTTTTCCCACCAAGGCAGGCCCTCTAAAGGTAAAAAATAGTGAGTAAGTACATCTATAGTTTGATCATCTTTGTTTGCATGCACAAAGAGAGAACACACGCTATGCTTTTTCTCACACTAGCATGGTTGTTCAATTTTAAACCCAAATTGAAAGATGGAGGTGACTTTACAAAGTGTTAGAGAATGTTTATGTTTCTCAAGATCACCAAATGGCACAAGAGAATTTCATACACATTCACTAGCAATTTTGAAAGCCACAAAACAAAACAAATAGTTGCCAATTTTATCCTTCAAAGCAATAATGAGTTAATTTTAAGCACCAATTGAAAGATGAAGTTTCCTTCTTCAATTTTAAGCCCAATTGAAAGATGAGTTGTGAGGGTTCATTTTATCCTGGAACTTTGAACGTTCATTTTAAACCCAATGGAAAATTAGTGTGTTTCCTAAGACTAAATGCAAAAAAGCATGAAATTGGGTTATAATTGCCCCAAAGCATTGAACGCTAGTTACAATTATAGAATGTTTAGATAGAAGAGAAGGTATTCAATTTTTCTCCATGCCTTTAAACCTACAAAATCCTATTATCCTAACAATGAAAACATAGTCAAATATCGATCAGTGATCAAATAATCAAAAGAAATTAAGTCACATGTCGAAAAACAAACATGAAGTTTCTTACCCTGGTTGAGCGTCACTGCACAGGATGGCATTGCAATTTCAAATTTGGGCATCACTCTGGTGAATTTGAGTGTCACTCTGCAAAGAGGCCAGTGAGCA
The DNA here is from genome assembly GCA_007258455.2 of Sequoia sempervirens. Classification (NCBI taxonomy): domain Eukaryota; kingdom Viridiplantae; phylum Streptophyta; class Pinopsida; order Cupressales; family Cupressaceae; genus Sequoia; species Sequoia sempervirens. The sequence goes on from VDFB02047397.1 coordinate 32,930,280, forward strand.
CGATTGCATCGCTATTTTGATGGGTGTCGCTGTAAACGAGTGCATCATGATTTGAACTTTAAAAGTGTCAGTCTGGTGAAGGTGAGCATCATCATTTTCGATCCACGATACTTCAAATTTAAATACACATCACTATATTTAAATCAATGTCATCCAATAAAATATGTGTCACTGTATCAAATTGCTTGGGCATCGCTATATGGTGACGCTATTGAAATAGTGTCACTGTTTGTGTTTTGAGTGTCACTGCAACCTACAAAACAACATGAACATGAATTTTGAGCTAAAATATGGTTAAATGATCGGTTTTACCTCCTTCTAGCGCCAGAGTGTCGATGCGAAATATCGGTTATGGGCCGAATTACACTTGATCCATGAGGAATTGAAGCATAACAGAGCCACTAATACTCAAATCTCAACAAGATCGATCAAACCAGATTAAAACTAAACGTTTCATCAAAACTTAACATACTAAATAAATGGAAGCTATCAAAACATCTACTCTAATCCATTCAAAATTTATCTTGTCATGCAATTGGCATCACATTGATGTGGACCGATGACCCTTTCCCAATCCCATGATATTGAGCTTGTTTCAATCGATTATATGGAAGAGAATTGATGAAACCATGGTGTTTGATTTGTGAAAACCTAAATTATGCTCAAAATGAACATGATGCAAGCTAAGTTATCATGATTTTATGCTACAAATGATCTAATTATGCAATTGCTAAGCTAATCTAAGCTAATTTAAGCTAAAAATGAGCTCAAAGATAAAAACCCTAATTTATTTACAAACTAAGATGGATGCATGGAAGCCATTAATGGATGATCTAAGCTATTATGCAACTAAAACAAATTGAAAATAAGCTAAATGTGTGCAAATTGAGAGTATGGATGTGAGTAAATTTAACAACATAAGTTTGCAATAAAAGATGGATCCATTTGTATCCAAATAGTGATCTATTTATAGGAGAGCAAATGAGGAATGGATGGTTGAGATCAAAAAGCTTAATCAACGATTCAAGATGAAGGGGATGAGAGGCATGGATTACATGGATTCTCATCAACGGATGAGAATGAAAGATGAAATTTAATCAAGGGCTCACACTTGTTCAAACAAACACACTTTTGACCTACTCACACCATTCAAAGGTAACTTGTTTACGAGGTTGAAGGGTTAACTTGCTTTTGAAGCTAAGTGAGTTGATTGGAGGAGAGGGAATATTCCTTTAGGGTGAGGAAAAAGGCTAATTTACAAATTAAAACAAGTTTTAATTATGCAAAAAGGATAAAGAATATTCCATGGGAATATTCCTTTTGATTAGAGGAATAATTAGTTTAATTGCTAATTAAACAAGTTTTAATTTATGCAATTAGGGAATTAGAGGAATTAGAAGATATTTATTAAATTAGATGATTTAATAAATAGGGGAGGGCTGAAATGATATTTAATTAAATGACTTAGGGTTATTAAATTAAATGACTTAGGGTTATTTAATTAAATAAGATGACTTAGAAGATTAAATTAAATATTTTAATTTATTTAATTTAATTAGATGAAGTGTTAGTGCGAAAAGAGATGAATTAACCCAATTTAATTAATTAGGCCAATTAGATGAAAATGATGTAATTAATTAATTAGCTAGGATAATTAAATCAATTAAGCAAAAAGAGGATGGATTAAGGAGGAAATGATGTTAATAAATAAATCTATTTCAAATCTATGAAATTGATTAGGACATTTTTCAGTGTCTACAACCACAAACATATTATTTTGCATTCTTTATTCAATGACATATTTTTCCATTGTTTTTTCCATATCAAAAAACTCAAAATACCACAAATAACACATTCAACTTTTAATATATATGTATTTTACTAAAATCTACATCTAACACATTCAAAAAAATACACAATAAATCTAGAAAACCTATTAACATTACAACAAGTCTAATAAATCTAGCAAACTAACTTATCTCAAATTACTCGCACACAACATTCTACAACCTAGATTTTACTCGATAATGACAACATAACATTTTTTCAATAGATAATTAGCATATTTTCAACTTGCTCATAGGCCAATTTCTTCCAAAGACTTTCAACTCCATTATGACAATGTTAATTGCAAATTCCATTACCAACATTCTTGCAAGCATGCATGCTCTAGAGACTTTTTTATAGGTTGCATCTATTGACTCCATTCAACAACCTCATTCTACGATTGTCAAGTATCGTATACAAATATTTGATGGTATGCACACACATCTTGCTCTACAACCTGACTAGTTAAATTAGCTTGTTTTAGAGGAGGTTGTAGTCAAAGGTTCTATTGTCCACCTCAAAAAGTATAGTTGCAAGAATTTCCACAAATTCACATACGTCCATAGTTTCCTTATATTGTTTAGTGCTTATCATTTATGCATCTATATCTCCTTCATAATTTATTTATCTTGTTTCATTGAAGGGCTATCGTAATTGATAGCTTGGATATAATTTCAAACAATGCATTAATAGTTGGAACTCCAACTGCTCTCCTTCAAGCTATAAGCTACTTTCCCTATAGTAGCTCTCAAGACCCATTGGCCACTTCTCAAGCTACAATTTTTTCACTCAAAGACGCTAAAGTCTCAACACAACAACACAATATGGCCCCCCCTAAACCAATTCTTGATTTTGATTAAAATATTGATCCCATACCATAATTATTGGTCCATTAAGGTTCGTTCCTTGAAAAAAACTCTAATCCATGAGTTCAAAAATTCTAGCCATAATGGGGGCGGGGGCCCTAGCTCGTTTGGCTAAGTAATTCCGTTGCGGCTCTGCTGGTCACGAGTTCTAGTCTCCCCCATCCCGTGGTACCGGAGGGCGTGTCGCGCTAGCGCCACCGGTCACGTTAAAAAGTTTACCAGGCGCACTGCAGTTTATAGGGGGTCGTGCTACCCGATTCCTGTAGTTTAAAAAAAAAAAAAAAATTCTAGCCATAATGGGAAATTTTTTGGGTTTGATTTCATAGATAAAGTAGGCTTTGAAATACATGTTACTTGCTTCAATGAACTTGTTTATGAGTTCTACCATGTTATACACTCTAATAGTCTTTATGTCATTTCAAATGGTCACATTAAAGTCGCCAACACAAAATATAGTAGCTGCACAAACCCTTTTGAAATATTCCTCCACAACTCATCAACCATAACTCCATCCACATGCGTAGACTCCACCATACCCACACACAAATTTCATATCAAGAGCATAGAATCATTAGTGTCATTGCCTATAAATTTCCTTGTAGATCTCATTGGCATACTTTTATCTATCTCCCCTACATCAACCATATGGAAGAGAGATGGCACCAAAATAATAAAATTTACTGCTACAATCATTGACATGTCAAGCCATACCATTGATGTTCAATTTGGGGTCATCATTGTCAAATTGGTGGGAAACAAATGTCTGATATTTCCGTACAGCCAAACCATCCAATTCTTTTGATAAAATGTGGACATATAACATCCTGGTGTGGAAAATATATTAATACTATCTTTCCAACTACAATTCTAATCAATCCCAACTTGGTAGAAGCCTTGACATTACAAACGTAATATTCCACTATAGGGATTTCCCAACCCTATCTTTCTTTGTCAAAGATCCATCTTTCCCCCCATATTTTCCAAAATCTAATTGATATTTCATGTATTATAGTTACAAGCTCCCTTGAGAAAAACAATGTATGTGTAAAGGCCACGGTCACACAACTTCACTTAGACAATTTCTATTACCTTTCTTTCCCTTTATTGGTGGAAAACAAAAAATATAAGAAAAAAGTTCAACAAATTTCCCTCAGTAGTTTTAGATGCCCAAAGTGTTCATCTCTATGAATGTGATTTTAGCTACATGCTCAAAATGGACTTGCAAGATGTTACAAGTGAACTTCTTAATGTTATTGCATTTGAAGGACCAACAAATGCCTTGTTAGGTGTTGGCGCAAAATATTTTCAACTTCTACTAGCAAAGCCTAATGTTTATAAACACATTATAGACAATGTTGTTAATTGCCATTTTCTACTTGCTCTCACCATCAAAATAAATCCATTTGGTCGACATGAAACACAACGCATTATTACTACAACTATTAAGAACATTTAACTTTTGTATTTAACTCTCCACATGTACAATCTTATGTATATTTCCTATCCATATGTGTAAAGACAATTAACCTCGAAAAAACATATATATATATATATACATATACATACATACATACATATATATTGCACATTTACTTACATTGAATTTCCAAATATGTTCTATATTTTTTCTTGATGTAAAGTTTAATTTCCAATTCTACTATGTTTTTTCCAATTATGTTGCAACTTTATGTACATGGACACCAAAATAAAATCAATTAAATACTTATTTGGGTTCATTTCCCATGCTTCACACACACACACGCACACATATTAAATTATGTCTTTCATAGATACTATTAAAAGGATTTGGAAAATGAAAGGGTGCAAGGTAAACATGCCCATCAAAATCTGCTACAACGTACACATTACCTTGCAAGGGAAAATGGCATCAATAGAAGAAGACAAGAAAACCTTCACATCCTCCTTAATGGAGCCTCCACATCTACACTTCCTTCTTCCACTAACCCCTCCCACCTACATACACTTGCACCTGAATTACAAATACAATTTAACCAAATCCATCCACCTCCAAAATTTTCTCAATTTTATTACACTGGTAGAAATACCTTCAATTCAAATTTGGATAGACTTGCAAATATGTCAACATGTTTAGTAAGGAAAAATATCCATGAATTAAAATAAGGCAATCATATTGACTTGTTACAAATGTGGATCCGAAGAAAAATGGCCATCGTTTCTCCAAATGGAATAACATGGACCATGGTGAGAAACCTCTATGTTTGTAAAAACTAACTCAAGTTGAAGAGATATTAATAGCAAGGGTCAGCCCAGTCCTTCAAGTTACCTATGCAAAGGGGGGGAAGCTAAAATACAATGGCCACACTATTTGTTTTCCTCATGATATTTCTACAATTGCAACCCACTTGCATAGGAATATAGATGAATTAGATATATTATTAGTGAACAAAAAAAACATCGAACAACAAAACTATAGCTTCTATGTCAGTAGAGGACATGTATACAAGATATTACAATATAAAATCTTAAATGATCCATACTACAAAGCTATACAATTAGATGAGGTTGCATTATCATGTTTACCCTGTGCTTCCACTGACATTTGAGACCTTTTATATGCAACAACCACAAATCCTAATCCCATAGATGTAAGCTTCAACAATACAAATTTTGCAACCAATGATCCATTGCAATAAAACATGCAATCCACAACTTCATTTGTTGCTAGCCTTCGACCTACATAGATAAATCAAGAAGATTTGCACTCTTTCTTGCAACTAGGGAAAGGTCACCCAACCCCATCTATAGAGTGGCCACCCATTTGCATGTCTCCCATAAATGAATACACCATTGAAAGATTGTTTGTAATGGAATTCCCTAATTTTTTTTTCTAAAAGGTGCAGCCACATTCAAACAACAACATATGAGGGAAGTTAAACAGGGAAAAATTTAGTGGTGAATCTTTGTCAATTGGCGAATTCTAGAAATCGTCCAAGTCGAAATTGGCGAATTAGTCGTACCCAACAGGGTGTCCAAATCGCCTGGATTTTATGAATTATTGATCCAATCCATGTCCATTCACCAACAATTTTTTTATGAAGCATATTTAAGCAACAAATTTTTCATAACAAACTACGCATCTCAAATGGATAGATTAATATTTATGCCTAGAATCCCGGAAGCATGTAATAAAACACCTACATATTTGCCAATACTATTAAAACAACATTATATCAGGACCCATTTCGCCAATTAAAATTTACAAATAGTTGCTTGTGAAGATCCATTTCGCCAATTAAAATTTACAAATAGTTGCTTATGAGGACCCATTTCTCCAATAATATTAAAAATTAATTACATTTGAGGACACATTTCACCAATTGTCGTGACACCTCCATGCTAATCGTAGGGCCATAATCACCTTGAACATTCAATGTATTGTTGTATAAGCACGTGGGATTCAACAAATTTTTAATATACCATTTAAAAATCTTGTGGAATTCACCAAATATGGATTGAAATAAATACAATCAAAACTATCATTTATTCTTACACATTTTGTTTAGTTCTTGATTTAGAAGTTGGACTTGGTACCTTGAAGTTGATCGTAGGCAAGTTATAAACCTACAACACAGGGATTCCTGCATTAATGAATAGCAAGTCAGTGAAAACCTAAACTTAAAGGTAAGTGATCATTTCTTCATAGTGTTATAAGATTTCTTTATCTCTTTTCAATTATTGCTTCAATCTTAAAGATGATATTAATTAGGGAATGGGATCTATATTCTTTGTCCTTAAACAAGAAGACATTTTTTTCCAGCTTTTATTCGAAGTGAGATATCAATATATTGAGCAGCAAGGGTAAGACTCCTCAGGGTGGTGAAGGGACTAGGAGGCCATCAAAATGCCCAAAATGTAGTGGTACCATATAGTCTTACTTTGGAATTGGAAATGCTTCTAGTTTTGATCCATCAAATCAAGATGGAGCTACATCATCAACTCTTCTACCAAATATTAATGAAGGCATTCAAAATACCTCACCACCAACGGAAGGTCAAGGTGGCCGTGATATTTTCATTGAGTTAAATGTGTCAAATGAGGATGGTAATACCACAAAATATGTCCCAAGGGATACCTCAGTTAGCCAAAATGAGATGATTGACTTGGATCAGGATGATGTTGGTAGCAAGAAAAGAAAAGGAAAATTAAAAGTGGGGCACAAGTGGGAAATGACATGGAATTTTCAACTTGGTTGGTTGTCAAAGTACCCATTCATTGTACCAGTGGGGAAATAAAATGATGTTGAAACTACAATAGAATGCATGTGTACGATTTGTAGTTGGAAATGTAGAAGAGACAAGAAGTTGCAGCTAAATTTTGATACTATAGAAAAGCATATCGGTAAAGTTTATGAAAAACAAATCATAGACGGAAAGGAACAATCAGTCATATGATGGAAAAATCAAAGGAAGAATGTTTCATGTTAAGTATGCTGCAAAATATGAAGAGCATAAGCAAAGAATGTTGAATATTGTTGCATGTCAAGGTACACTTGAGGCTCAATTTGGAAAAGCAATGGAAGGAGCAAATCTATCAAAAACTGTTCAGATGAGTACCACGTTGTTTTTCATATTTTGTCCAGAGGGAATCTTATGATAGACTACCCAAAATATTTTAATTTATTATATTTTTTGGGTGTTCATCACTTTCCTCTCTCACATTGGTCAGTAAACCTTGGATGGGAATGGGAAAATTGTCTTGTTGCAGTGGAAAAACAAGATTTAAAGGAGAAAGTAAAAGAGTCAAACTTCATTGTATTATCTTTAGATGAAGTTACTATGGTAGACAATACTTATTGGGCTTGTATGCATGTGTATACTATGAAACATGTCCGCCAAGCTCATCTTCTCTGTATTCATAAAATGAAGGACAGTTCAACATCGCAAAATCTATTTGAACTAGTCAAGAAATCTTTGAATGAAATTGCAAGTATGGATGAATTGACAATTGCCAAAAAGTTAGTGTGTGTAGGAGATGATGGAGCTGCAGTGATGCAAGTTCAAAGGAGTGGTGTTTGCAAAAAGTTACAAAATACTTGTGCACTATACATGCTTGGCATTCACTACATGGCCCATATAATGACTTTAACATTCAAAATTGTAAGCAAGTTTCCTACAATATCAAAAGTTGAAAATCTAATATGCGAGCTCTATGCATACTTTTGTTGAAGTCCCAAACATTTCACAAAATTTCAAATTTTTGTTGAGGGAATAACAATAGGAAAAAGGATGTTGATACCAAATGGATCTCCCTGCATGGACCAATACAACAAGTTCTTTCAGAATATCAATCCTCGATTGGAGAAATGTACGAGCATCGCAGCATAGTAGACAAAGCTCCTAACCTCTTACATAGGTTAAGCGATATAGAGACACTCTTGACTTTAGCTAGTCTTCTCCCCATGTTGGATGAAATGAACAATATTGTGAAGAAATACCAAGATAGAACTATGTATATTTATGAACATTCCAAACTACGTAGACATACATGCATAGCCCTCGGTCATCTATATCTAGATCTAACAAAAGAAAGCCCAAATTATTTCATGTGGTAGAAAAATACTGATTTGAATAAGCCTGATAATTATTTATAGTTTAATGAAAGTGGGCACTTATGTATCTATGTAGGCGGATATGAGATACCAATATACCATTGTAAGACAGCCAGATGCTCTAGCAGAGAAATACCTATTAAAGAGGAAGATTTTAACGGCATTGTTAAATCTATTAGTGATAATTTGAAGGAAATTGCAAAATCTCTTTCCTCATAGATTCATGAAGATTCCCTTGAAATGAAATACTTGAAGCCATTAGTATTGTGTCTCCTCAATTTTGGGTAAACGGAGATAGCCCAAAATATTTTCATGATAAATTAAATATCTTGATCAAACAATTTTTGAAAAGTGTAACATACAATGAGCAGACAATAGAAGGAATTTTAAATGCAGATAAGCTTAGACAACAATGTAAGAATTTTGCAATAACTATAAGGGACAGGTATGATTCCATGGGCATGGAGAAGGCCTTTGAACTGGGATCAATAACAAAGGTTTGGAAAAACTTAGGTCAAAGTGAAATATTATGTGATACGATATTAGAATATTTCAAACTTGTTGATTTATGTCGAACAATGATATTGGGGTCAGTGGAGGATGAGAGAGTTTTTAGTTCATTGGCATTTTTGAAATCAAAGTTAAGAAACAAACTAGACAAGAATTTCAAAAATTGCTTGAGGATGAAAGGAACTACATATAATTTCAAAATATTTCCTTTTGAAAGGGCACTCACAATCTAGAGGTCCACATGTGAAAGAAGATGGCCCGGGTTGTGCAACACTCCAATTCCAAACACTAGTACTGGTGGCAGTAGAAGTGGTAGTGGGACAAATGACAGTGACACAATGAATGTTGAATTTGAGATGCAAGCCGAAGAAAATGAAGAGCAAAATCAGAATCAAGATGACTCTTTTACTTTATCTCAAGATGAACATCAGTTTCAGGACCCTGACTCCATTTGGGAAATGGAAGTGAATTAGCAACTTTTAGGTATTTATAATTCACTTCATGATTCATTTTCCAAAATATAGTTAATGGCATTTTATATTGTATTCCATGAAATTATGAATCATTGCACTTCACGAAGCATATTCCAAACTGTAGTTGATGATATTTTATATTGTATTCCATGAAATTGTGATATTTTATATTTTATATTGTATTCCATGAAATTATGATATTTTATATTTTATATTGTATTCCACGATATTGAATCTGATATGTGATTCTGCATCATTTTTAAAAAACAACACTTATCACACTACTTATAAATTCCTATTGCATTGCCATTCACACAATCTTTGATAAATAACCAAAAGGAATATTAATCCATTCCTTGAACATAAGCTAACGGTTCAATATTCATAACTTATAAATAATCGTTGATTATTTTGAGTCAGATGATAGTGAATACAATACTGGAGAGCAAGATAGGTCAATATTATATTCAAAATTAAAGATATTATAGTGTCTTTTCCTTTTACCTACATTCTAATAGTCTAATTCAAAGTTGACTAGGTTTTACCCATTCCTAGTCTCTTAAGTCATATCTTATGCCTTTGCGTTCGTTTACTCACCGACCCCTTGAGCCTAGTGTTCCCAGTTTCTACCCATAGAATCCTTATAAATCTTTCCTTGTCTTATGCGGGTCATAAAATTATTTACTTCTTATTCTTTCCCTAAGTTTGGGTTTTAATATTTTCTCAATATCATTCATGTTATAAACCTAGGCAGGCGACCCCTTTTAAGTCATGTAATAAGTGCACGTGCTTATAAAAATCCTTGCTTATGCTTGGCAAGTCCCATTGATTGATTTCTATTGGTTTCCCTCCATCCCGTAGGATTAAATTAATCAAATTAAGGAGTCAACAGGATAGCAAGTAGGTGACACCTAGACACCCTTTTGGCAAGGCCTACCACTGCTCGAAGGTATCAATGACTAAAGGTGTTCAAATTAATGGTTACTATGGTTTTTGACAAACAAATCTCAGTCGTTCCCCACCTCCCCACTGTCGTAAGATGCACACACTTTAAACTCAAAGGGGAAGCAGGGAGGTTGACATGTAAACAATTTTAATGCTTGTGGAGATGGTGGAGCCTACGGAGTGACACAAAGATAAATCCACATGGCATTTTTTGATTGGTCAATGGTGAAAACCGTTTGTAGTTATATTTTCAAACTTATTTGACTAAATCTGAACCATCTGTTGGGACATCTCACTGCGAGATCAACAATTAAAACTCAAAGTTCAAGATTGAGGGAAAATGAGTTGTATCAGTCGTTCTGGTTCGCACAAGTGAACCATAATGGTGGATATGATGCAGAGCTACCAAATTTCCAATTGGTATGTTTTAAAGCCAGAAAATTTGCTTTAAAGTGTAATTTCAAATTGCTAAAGCATTTAACGCATCTAAGGAGTTCTAGCTAAAATTTTCAAGCTCGTTCAACAACAAGAATTAGGGTTTTCAAGTGTCTACAAAACTGGTAAGTAAAATTGTTATCTTGCTTAGTGCTTCTTAGTTGTTTAAAAATTTGTTGTAAGTGCTTGTTCTATCATTCTATCATTAGGGTTTTTGGTTTTGTTGCATTTCTTTTAAGGTTTGATGTTCAATTCGAATGATTAGCCTGTTTAGTCCTGTTATTTCCTTACATCAACCTATACCCTAGTTGTAAGCTTGCAATTTGTTGAGTAGTAAACCCTAGTTTGCAAAAACTCTATTACTATGGCACCCAAAGTCAAAGCATATGTGTCAACAGACCAATCTTCTGATTTGAAGCCCGCTGAGAGACTGTTGTCACAAGACTTAGCTGAACAATTGGTATCTTCAACCTCTGAGAAATCAAAGGGACAACATATGTACTTTGGCCCTAGAACTAAATTTGGCATCACTGATTATTATTGTACAATTAAAGATGTTTCCCTACCATACTCTATCTCTGGATGGATTCTTTTCCAGGGATGGTTTGGAAATAGGAATTTTGGTATCCCTTTCTACAACCCCTGGAGGTTGGACATGGGTAAGTTGGTTGTACCTAACATGTTCATAGATGTTGATATTCTCAAAGCAATTGTTGCGAACTATGACCCTATGGTTAGGGTTGTTAGATCTCATGATGAACAAAATATGGTATGGGTTAATAAGGAAGAAGTTGCATATGTGTTCAATTTGAACACTTGGAGCAGCGACATGGTTAAGATTGATGAGCAGATGTTGAGGGAGGAATACAAAAGGGTAAAACACAACTTCAAGGTGTTGGTGTTGACCAATTTTTTGATATCAGTAGGGAATGGAATCAACAAAAGAAATATTACTTTTGGATCCTCTGATGTTGAGCCCCTCCCTATTAAGTATTTCCAACCATATTTTTAGAAGACCTTTTACTCCCTCTGCCAAATACTAGAGTTTGATCCTGGATCTAGCATGTCAATGGCTCATATGTACATGGCTGCGAGTATCCAACATCTTAACATAAATACCTTATATGATTTTTCCACCTATACAGTAGAGGAAATTCACAAAGGATTGGTGACCTTGAAGGGTGGGAAAATTGGTGTCAGATTTTGGTGATTTTCACTCTTTATGCATGTGTTTCTTTTCAAAGGTGTTGACTATTTTGGTCGAGAGATGAAACTTAAAAGGGTTGTGGATGGTATTGAGATGTCGGTGTAGTCATGGACCCCTATATTGGATAGGAATGAACAAAAGGCTAACTATGTGATTGATACAAATATTTTTCCACCAAATTGAGATGGGATCTAATGGTGGATGTACCTAGGATCCCCAAGGAATTACATTATTTTTTTTGGCCAATTGAAAGGAGGCTTGATTTGAATATTGCTCACAACTGGGGGGATGCAATACCTTATAACAATTGTACAGTTCTAAGGGTATTTGGTATGCAATTGACACCCCACATACTCCCCAGGGAAGTGCCTCTAAGGATTGGGTTTTTTCGAGGTGATGTGGAAGCTAGGGAATGTAAATGATTTCTTCTTGGATGAGAAGCAAAAGGGAACTTTCTTCCCTACATACACTGTGTTTGCTGATTTTTTCATGATTACATATGGATGGAGAAGCATTGTGGAGCACTATCTCATTCATTACAATATGAAGATCCGGGCATACATGACATATGACCCTAAGGGATTCATAGTTTGGTTAATGAAGAGAAATAGGGGAGGTCGATATGTTCACACCCACACCATGCCTAATGACCTCATTAGAAATATTTTTGATCTTGATGTCCAAATTGAAAGAATGAAGAAGTGGGGTGTTTTTGTGAAATTGGAAAGAGAAATTAAGGTTAAGAAGCCTGATTTTAAAGCTTTTTTGGATATTAGTGACCCAATTTTAAAGATTGAAGTTGTGATACATAATTTTGACACAGTAGTGGCAATATTAAAGGAGATAAAAAGTTGTGAAAGATAAGGGGAAGGCCCCTATGATGGAGGGAGAGTCAGTTGTGTAGCCTTCCAAGAAGGTACACATGTATTCAAGGAGGAAAGGCACAATAAGGAAGCAAAAAATAGTTGCTACTCTTGCACAATCTAGGGATTCAAAAGTGCATTCACCATAGCAACAACTACCTCCAATTCCATTGTCACCGCAACATTCTTCTACCCCTGAAATAATCGAATTGTATTCTCCAATTAGAGAATCATACCCTCCAAGGGAGCCATGCCCATCAATAAAGAAGCAAAAGGTTGAAGCTTCTGGTCTAGTTTACTATCCTGTAGAGGAGTCAGATGATGAAATTGCTATAACTGATGAGGAAATAATGCAGGGGATGTCATCTCCTCAAGGGGAAATAATATCACAGACTATGAGCCTTAGGTTGAGCAAAGCTAACCTAAGTGGAATAAATAACTCTAGGGATGTCAGATTACAAGCCTATGAAATCTTTATGGAGATGATCAATTTGTCAAGACACAAGCTTTCAAGGAATATGTATGGAGAGCAATGAAGGATGAGTATGCAAAATTGGTGCAAACAAGGAGAAGTGAGAGCTCCGAGAAGCTCCAAGGGGTTGTTGAAGCTGAGGTCCGAGATGAAATGAGGGTCAAGTATTCAAACACTTCTACAGAAGAGGGCAAGGAATTGGTGAGAAAGAGTGGAGTGTTATTACTTCCAGAATGGGACCTAGCATCAACAAATGCTTTTAACACTATGAGAAGAAAAGATGCCCCCATTTTTAATAGTGAAGAAGAAGTCACATTGGCTTTATAGGGGTAATATTTTAGTCAGTAGTGGGACACTCTTGCTATTTGGGCTTTAGCCCCAACCACTAAAAAGCCTGAAGTTGCAAAATGTGCCCCAAATGTAAGAGGAGGCTTAATCATAAAAAGAGTTTTAGATACAACTGTCTTGGAGGCAACAACCATGAATGTTAATGTGGAACAATTCAACAAATCCACAGTTGAGTCATTAACAGAGGAAAGGGATATATTTAGAACCAAATATAATGAGATGGTTTCTGAGTACAACTCGAGCCAGCAAAAGATTGCTCTAATGAAAACTCAAATGGCTCTATGGAAACAACAATTCCAAGCATTATAGCTTGGTACCTCACATGTTGCAATCTTTCCTCCTCCTTATCCAATTCTTTCACCTCCTCAAAATTATGAGAACTACCCCCATTGAATTTGAAGATGTACAAATGGCACAATTAGCTCCTAAATCATCAGATGCCCCTCAATTTGAGGAAGTTACCAAGGAGTAGCTGATGGAAAAGCTCAAGACTTATGAAGATAGGATGGATGATCTTGTTCATTTGAATAATATGAAGATTGTGACAACAGTGCTTGAGCACTTGAATAAGGGGGTAGAGAAAATATTAATCAATATTCATGCCAATTATGCTTTGATGTTTGATTCCATTAAGAACCTTGATAAAGATAAATAAATTTCTATTCCTTTAATGGATAAATGGATTCCAAGGGCTCAAATGTTGAGGGATATGGTTGTTGCATCCTCTCATGATGTAGATAAGCCTCCAAAGATACTTGCAACCCTAATATTTCTAATAGATACAAATGGTTCTCAAGGGTTTATTGTCATTGATTCTTTAGAGGTGAAGATTAGAGAATTGGTTAAGAAGTTTGATGATTGGAATTTTGGTCTTCTTCCAGACATTCTAAATGATAATGGTGAAGTTAAGTCCTTGCAAGAGTGGAAAGATCAGGCAACTCAAGCAATAACTTCCCAGGCCAAAAAAATATGTGATGAAATGAACTTGGTTATGCTAAGGAACGATATGGACAAGCTCATGCATACAATGACTTTCCTTGAAGATTTTGATAAGGAGGAAAATAGGTGGTAGTCAGGTATATCCCATATAGAAAAAATTCAGACCGTATCATGGGATTTGACTGACCTATAGAGGAGGAGTTTGCATTATGGAAGTCCAATTATATTGACATATTAGACATATAAATTGCTACAAGTGGGAGTGGGTGACATCAATTTTGGTTGGTGCTCTGTAATAACAAAGTTCAACAAGGAAGTGCAATACATGGCCTGGAACAAGTATAGATTAGGCCTTGGATATTTCAACGTTCAAATATTTCACTTCCTCAATTTCAAATGTGGTGACAAGGATTGTAGATGTGGAATTACTTTGGTTTATTCTCTCTTTCACTTTATGCTTTTCTTCTACAAATTTTTAAAGCATGTGGAATACAGTGTTTGCTCGTGGAAAAGATTACTTTGCACCGACTAAAGGAGCCTTTTGGAAGGCGAGAGAATCTTCATCGGCAAATGGAAATGGTTTTTGTCTCATATGAAATTCTCCCTCATATTTGGAAATGCAAATATATTTGCCTTTGGGGATGTTTTGAAATTGAAATTCAAATGTATGTCAAATGTAAATGTGACTAAATGTGATTTGGCCTGAAGCTTGTTTGCTCCCTTGTTCTTATAAAAGAGAATTCAAGGCCAATTGGGCGGGTCTTTGGTTGAAAGATCTTTTGAACTCATGTAAGATAATTTTGTAATTCAAGCAAAAAGAAATAGAGTTAGTGTTGAATCTTAGGTATGAATTCATGTCTGTAATAGCCATAGGTATAATGGTTTTACAGTAGTGATGGAATTTGAATGAGAAAATGCATATTCTGGAATAGATTCTCTCCTTATTTTTTCAAATGAATTATTAAGAAAATGATCAAGGAACCTTTTATTGGTCTTCAATCATTTTGGTTGAATGTATGATTTTGTCTCTGCTTTAAAGTTTAATTCAAAGAATTAATTAAAATGCTCTGATGGAATCATAGGTTTGTATGGCTAAATTAACATATTATTAATAATTTCATATTTTAATTGTGTTAAAACTTAAACATGTACTCAGTGATTCATCACTCAACTCAATGCTTAATAACATATTAACAATAGTATTAGTAGCATATTCAACAATGAACATCAACAATTGTTTAATGTGTATCTAGTAGTTGAAAATACTACATAATTTTTCTTCAAATGATAAAATAAATAATACAGATAATTCAACATCAACACATTACTGAATTTGAGATTTTTTATTGATTTTCACATGAAGAAATACATAGAGGCATTGGCAATGCAAAATATTGCTCAAAAACAACTCTACACTAAGTTGAGTTGGAACTTGGAAACTCATATTATCAAAAATAAAATCACTGTACATATCACCTTTTCTAGCAACTTCCAATGTTCAAGTGGTGGAATTGTCATAATTTGTTCTAACTGATGTTGTTTGACCTGAAGATTTGTTAACATTTCATGATTGAAATTGGAACATGTCTTGAATTCTTCAGTCAATTTTGCATTCAAGGTTATCAGTGGTTTGATGGAATCTAAATAATTCACCACATCTGGGTTCTAAGGAAACTGGTCCAAATTAATCTTCCTTGGACCCTCCATCTTCTTTTTGAAATCATCCTTTCTAGTGAATCGCGCATTTGTGTCAAAAGCCTCTGACAAACGAAGCTCTATGAAGTTCCTTACCTTTTCATCCACCTTCTTCATCTTGTCTGCAACCAAATGCAAATATTCCTTTGTTTCACACATTCTCAAACACTTTTCAATGATAGATGACAATGTCATTGATGTAGCAAGCCGATTATTAATCCCTTTTGATTTCAAATTATTGTTGTTGGCTTTGTAGACTGCTTGTTGAACTTGATCTATAGAATTCTATAATGCTAGCACATTTTTGTTGTCCACTAAATATTTGTTGAGCTTCTTATAATGTAATCTGATAGCATCAATCAATTGAAACATGTCACACAAATGATCAATCCTCTGCATTATTTCATCCCAGATCTTTTGTTTCATATGTATCATTGTTTCTCTATAAAATGCATATAACTTATTTTGACAAGAGTTAATTTCATTTTTTTCTTCCATCATCTCTGCCTCCAATCTTTCATTTATTTTTCTCTTTCTCCAATTTTTGTTCCCACTATGCATTTTCATTTGCAATAGCTTCGTCTTAATTTTTCTGAAGTGGATTTTTCCTCATCATATTTCTTGTTACTCTCATCTATCCTTTGCTTCAATTCATTCACTTCTCTCATTTTTTTTATCCTCTTTGCTTGTTGATGTAGAGGCAGATTTTTTTATTCTTTTTTCTAATTCATTGCTATTGTTATTTGTTGCTTTCCTCTTTGCTTTCTAATTTTCTAGGTCTTCCTATAAATTTTCTACTTGATTTTGCAACCTTTTCTTCTCTCTATCTTGCTTTAGCAATGATGTGTACACCAATTCATTGTTCTTCTTTCATACATTAATTTTTTCAATATTTTTGAGTACAGAAAAATCCAATTGAAAATTGCTCACCTAGAATTTAGATCAATCCATCTGATTTGCTGGTTTATTTTGAACTATAAGAACAACAATTGTTTATTCCATGATTTCTTTATTTGTGTCAAATGTGGGTAATACCATGGTTGTTGCAAGCTCTAAAGTTACAACAGACACACTCTCCATTAGTTGCTTCTTTTCTTTTTTATACAAGTTTGATTTCTTTTTAAACTCTTCAATGTAATCAAAACCTGGGGATGCAAGAATAATGGAATGCTTGAATGGCGAAGGAATAGGAGTACTTGTAGTTGCTAATGATGTCACAACCACACTAACTAGTAGTGGGGGAGTTCCTAGAAATAACTCCTTTGTGGTGGATCCACTGGTAGTGTGACTTGGACTTGTCGAAATCCTTTACCTCTTTTGTATGCCTTGATCACCTAGTGTTTGTGTGGTATCTTGTATTGTTGTCCTCTTGTGTGTAAATTTTTGTTGTAGCACATGTTGACCACTACTAGTACTACTACCCATACCATCACCACCAGTGGTAGTTCCAGTTGCACTAAGATCTCCACCATGGGCATGTCCTAGTTGTGATTGTATCTAACCATGATTATGAGGATTTGAATCTCTAACAAATTGACTTGTATGCCCTTGGTCTACTTTTTCACCTCCAAGCCCAAGGCCAGATTTATCAACTAGTTTTCTATGCTCTACATTTGTTACTATCCAAGGGCCTTGTCTTTGGGACCCTAAAGGACCACCTTCATAACCCATTTTTTCAGCTATGGTTGCTCCTGAAGTATATGCTTCTTTTGTGGCCTCACTTAAACCGGGTTTGAAATTGAAATGGCTTTGTTCTTCCCTATCATCATTAGATTCATCATCAGTTTCTTTATCTTCATATTCATCAGGATGCTCTATATTCCACAATTTTCTAAACTCACGATATTCGTTGTTATCTCCATACTCTCCAAGAGCTCTTGGATTACCTAGCTCCTTCCTCATAGACCAAAAGGCAGTACTTTTTGATAGTGACCAATTTTTATCCGTAAATTCCTTATCTAGAGAATCTAGTATTTTTACTCTACTAGATGGTTTATCACTTTTTTCATAAAAATTATTGTACCTCTTGATTGTCTTTTCATGTAATTCCATAATTTCTACTAACAATTGTTCAAAAGAAATGCCTTTCTTAGCAACACTTTTCTCCATTGCTATTTTGACCTCATCCCAAGAATCCTTGTTTCTCAAGTTTTCAAGCAAGGGTTTACTTTGATGTTGAATTCTACTTGCAACATTCTTATTGGCCACAATAATTGATTTAATGGTGCCACATGGATCATACTGCCAGTGACAGACAACATCAAAATTAAAAAAATTCAAAAGATCATGTGCCACACTAAAAGCTTTTCTCTCGAATGTGAACCCTCCACATGAAAAAGGTAAAGAAGGAAATAAGGTCTTCTACTAATTGACAAAGTGTAGTTCATTAGTACTCTTCAACTGCCTTACATATTCCAATGCAAAAATCCTTTTTGTCACATGTATTAGAAGTTTGTATGACTCTACTCCGGATCCATAAAATATTAGCACATTATATTCTTCCATTAAGTACCCATCAGCCAATTGTATTTCTTTTCCTAGTTGAATGCAATTTCTACATGACATAGGAAATCTAGGCATTGGAGTATTTGTAATTGCTTGATGCAATGGAGCCAAAAAGTAGTCTACAAAATGACTGTAGTTCCTTTGAGAATTATACACCCTTATCTCAGTGGTCCAATCATATACTGGAGCCATTTTCTTTTCCTGATCATTACTATAGGGTTGAATCTGAAGCTTGTTGGTCCCAAATATTCCTCTAAATTTGAATAGAAAAAAAATAGCACAAGTAGGTTGTGAACCTAAATGTCTTGGTGGAACCTCCTTTAATCATTAAAAATTGTTTATGCATGGATTCTACAATGTGCTCAATAAAATTATATTTGACATGTGGAACACCATAATGGATATTATATACCATTTCAAGAAGGCTTACACCCACTTCCCAATTGCTATCTAGTGTAAGGCAAAATGCTAGCATGGAAATAGTATCCTAAACCCATGGTCTAAAAATATCAAAATCATAAGGAGGCTTATGATTACCTTTCAATTTTTTTCTAACTTGTGTGCTATCTAGAACTATTTTATTTATGAAAGAAATTTTCTCCCTTTCATCCACTACTTCATAATCACTAGCAAGCTTTTCTAGGTCAATGTGGACGTTTCCAAATTCTTCAGTTGTAAACCCCAACACTTTTCCAAGTTCTTCTACATTAATAGATAATAATTCTTCTTTACTATCTTTATTAACAATTTCTCTTTTTTTATCATCATAATTTTGGGCACAGATCATGATAAATTCTAGACAAGGGAAAACCTCATGTAACATCATGCGGCCTAAGCCAGTTACCCATGGTGCACTGATACTATTAACTTGCATTTGCTTTACAGCCTTATTCTAAGATGAAAATTTAAGTTATGAGGTATGCCTACCAATACCATAGATTTCAGAATCATAAATATAATGGTATTTATCAGCGAAACCTAGGGTTTTAAGCAATTTTGCATAATGTATTTTTTATCCGATTTTTCTCTAGTGGTATTAGTGGTAGACATACTTATACAATGTGAAATTTTGAATTCCCTATTAGTCCTTATTTTTTCTTAATTCTTAAGTCTCTCAACCCTAAACCCAAAATTCAAAGTTTGACAAAATAAGATTTTAAGAAACGTCAAGCGATGAAACGTAGCCGCATGAATTCTTTCACTTACTCAGATTTTGATTCTTGAAAAGATTAATACTGATAGTCATGGAAACTAGAATGGATTTGTTGGAAGTGGAACCGTGGAACCCAGAACAAGGTGGTGCACTGCAATGAGCAATCTGAAGACTGAAATCTCCCTGTGTGTTGACCCTCTCTTAAAAATAAAATCACTTAGCAGTAGAAAGTGTTTTTTTTAACATTAAAATTTAAAGTAAATGAAATGTCAATGTTTTTCTTCCGGACTACACAATTAGTACATGGTTTTCTTGCATTGACATCAAATCCTAAACTATTGAGCTTTGTAAATCTAACGATTATAGGGTGATTCCAGAGGTTTAAGTTTGCAAGCCTAGCGCTCTGTGCATTTCATTCTAGAATGCAACTACAAACATACATCAAATGTCCATCGAACGATTGATAATTTTTGATATAAACAATAAACATGTGTTTTAAAGTTGTTTTAAACTTTAGTACGCTAGGATTGACATCAAGACTAAGGGGTCGGTAATTTAACGTTGCTAAGGACTTAATAAAATAAATAATGATACCGAGAACCAAGGGAGAAGGTCAATGACAAATTAGAAATCAATAAAATTTCGGTAAACCCTAACAAGAGTGACAACTTTTAGTATTTTTATAATGTTTTTTGTCAATTTGATGGCAACTTTCTTTTTTAATTTGTATTGCTTTATGTTTTAAATCTACATGCAATTATTTTATAAATAGATAATACTTAATTTATTAAAGGAAAAAAAAACTGATTTGAATAGATTCATAAACACTGAACTCAGAAAATAATTTTTTATTGTAAATGAATGACGAAGAATAACATAACCATTTATTCTATTACAACTAAATTACAATGTCACATTATTACATATCTTTTTAAAGATAAGTAGAGCATGCAACTTGCAAGCGCCAAGCTCCTATTTTGTATAAATAACATATGTTACTTTATATAATAGAAATACAAATGAAAGCGTCAAGCTTCTACTGGACCGTTGGTGACAACATATTGCAAATGATGCTCTACAAATAAATGCATGGTGATGGGACTTGCCCGATCAAGCATGCACTCTGAAAATAAATGCATGGAACTTTCCCAGTCAACCATGAGCAATGAAAATAAATGCATGAGACTTTCCTGGGAAACCATGGGCTCTCAAAATAAATGCATGGAACTTGCATGGTGAACCATGCTGGGGAAAGGGGAGCTTGAAGATGCAAAATGTACTTATCCCCTTTGAAAATACAAATGCGGCTCTGAAAATACAAATGCATAGGACTTTCCTAGCCAACAATGGAGAAGATGAGGGGTAGTAAAATTGCTCCCATCTTTTGCAAGAAACCTCCATGCACTAGGATAGCACTTATCTCCATCAGAGCTCCTCATCCTAGTTCAAAACCTATCTGAGAAGTCAGGTCAACCAAATCAACTTCTTTCCAATTCCACACGTTCTGAACTTGAAGGAAATTGGTCTTTTACTCTGTAACTACATAACTGGAGGTAGGAGAATTTAGAGTGTCCCCAATAATACCACATCATCTTCTTCCTAAATCCTTATTAACCCTATAAAATGAAAACCCTTATAACAATTCAGAACATTGTACTCAATAGAAAGCCTTTAGCCTTCAATGAATGATTTCAGTTATGCTCACTATCCCTATTTATGGGCCACGAGTGCCACTACCAGCTTGATCCCTGTTTACTTGTGAGTCATGTACTCATGTCACGTGTGAGGTTGGGTATAATGATAATCATGATTCACGCAAACCAAGAAACCAACTTAATCGATTCATGTAACTTAAGCCTTATATTTACAATTAAAATGTTTAATTTGATTGATGCTTGGCTACATGCAAACTGTACCTCAAGCTAACAAGCTGTCAAAATTGCTAGTGCCACTCAAACGATATGAAATCATTACAAATATCATTTCACTAGATCACTGGATTGATGACATCATCATTTATGATTCTACAGTACATCGTGCATTTTTCAATATAAAGTTGTCTAATCAATCGCTTCGGATGTTCATATGACATTAATCTGCATTGTTGTCTGCAGTACCACAAGCACACTTTCTTCAAAAAGATTGAGAATTTCAATTAAATGAAATGTAGCACTTCAAGGCATTGAAAAGAGAGAATTAAATGGCTTGTTTTACCTTAATCATTATCAATGTCCACTAATAAGTCACAATAAATTTTGCTCACTTATAATTAGAACTATACGTTGATAATTACAGTTAGTTTTAAAAGCCACATTTTTATATTGAACAAAGCAAAGAGGATTTCCAAGAATGGAGCCATGAAAATTATTTAATTTAAGTAGCTAAAGATTGAAGTACATAGTAGTAAGTGCATAGCCAACCTAGCCAAAAATCCACTAACCGTGACAAAAAACCAATCACAAAATACATATTACAAGAATTGTTATATGTTGTACAATAAAATATAGACACGTGACATGTCACACAATTTTTTTATTTTTTTTTGTAACATTAGCTATCACCATCAGCCAGGTGTTTGAGTAGAAGGTGAATCGAATTTAATTAACAGTAGAGAAAAAAAGCGTATCACCCGAAACCTTCCTCCAAAACTCCAGACTCTTCAATGATTCATTTTTTGTATCACATAGTAGACCCCATCTCATATCAACTAGGAAAATATCTTGCATCATAGAAGCATGCAATTCCACTTTTTGGAAGATTCCACCAATGGGTGCTAACCCACTTTCAAAATTGTAATGCTCCAGTGCCAACTCCAACAAAGAAGTAGAGTAAATTGAAGGTTGCAAATAACATATTGCCAGCATCTTCACCAAATATTTATCAAGTAAAATTTCCATGCAGTTGGATAAGAAAGCTGAAGCTACCTCAAAATATAGAGCACGAGGGTTGTTCTAAAGTTATTCCCTACCCATAATTATTCTTATAGCATCCTCAACATGCACACAAGCAATTGTAAAAACCATACCCAGTTTTCATCTATTGTATGCATCATCACTTCTTTTCTCCCAAAAACATTTGGGTAGCATGACATGCCATAAAGACTCCATATCACAGCTAAATTGAGAATAGAGAAGAAAGAAATCAAAGCCAAATATATTATAAATGATATGAAGAACATCAAGTTGGTGAAGTATATATACAAGTTAGAACGAAGACAATGACATCATTGCATCAAATACTCAACAAGTTAACATTTAATTCACAACTTGATAAGTTGATGTGACAATATTATTTCAAAAACATTGAGTCATGACTTTAAATCATTTAAAAAAATATTAAAATGTCAACCATTGATTTTTGTAAATCTAACGGTTCTAGTGTTATTCCAAAGGTTTGAATTCGCACATGCATATTTTTGCCACTTAAGTTCTTGTATCGCTCATCATCAAAATCCTTCAACCCATCGCCCATTGGGTTCATTACCACGATGAGCAATGAGCCCTAATCTCACCACCATCCACGTGTCCACATCTAACGGTTCTAGTGTTATTTCAGAGGTTTCAATTTGCAAGTCTAGTGCTTCATAGATTTACTTCTGGAATGCAACTATAGTCGTCCATTGAAAATTCATCGAGCGGTCGTGGTTATATTGATTTGCGCTAACATCTGGCTATAGACATATGGAATATCCTTCGCACATATTTTCTTCATTACTTTGGTTTGGGGATTCAATTATTTAAATATTTTATAAGGTTGATAATTCAGCCTTGTTTGGCCTTTACATCCTTTGTGTAAAACATTCTTTTAAGTTTTTAAGCCCTAGTCCTATGTTCTTCCTAGGTGGTCCCTCTTTTAAAACAAACTTTATGCATGTGCATATTTCTGCCACTTAAGTTCTTGTATCGCTCGTCACCAAAATCCTTCAACCCATCAGGTTCATTACCGCGATGAGTGATGAGCCTTGATCTCGCCACGTGTCTGCATCTAATGGTTCTAGTGTTATTTTGGAGGTTTCAATTCACAAGTATAGTGCTTCAGAGATCTACTTCTAGAATGTAACTACAGTCGTCCATTGAAAATTCATTGAACAGTCATGGTTATATTGATTTGCGCTAACATTTTTCCACTAAAATTTTTTATTAGTTTGAGATTATGTTTAATTCGCCAATGTTTTTTCTTATTCATTTGAAAATAGATTTAATTTTCCAATGAAAATATTTTTTTGGTTTGAAAAATAGTTTTAATCACCAACAAAAAAAAAAGTTTTGAAAGCGGTTTAATTAAGCCAATGGAAATATTTTATTGGTTTGAAAATAGGTTTTAATCACCAATGAAAATATTTTATTGGTTTAAAAAAAATTACAATTCGCTAGGATTTTCCAAAGACTTCTAGCAATTAGAAAAGATTAACCAATTGAGATTTTTTTTCCCAAAAAACGAATTAAAATGACAATAAAATTAATATTTTGATTGGGAAGTATACAAGATTCGCTAGGATTTTACACCTTTTCCGAGGTGGGGTTCTTAAAGTTATCCCTAAAGTTAAATTACATGAATATGTTATCCATCTTCTAAGGTACCATGATAATAGGTTTGGCCAACACCCTTGTTTTAGGTACTTCATACTAAATATTCTTATGCACCATCACAACTAATCTGCAAGATCTGTATTTTTCCATAAATAAATGGATACTTGTTTACCATCAACAATTTTTGACCTCTACTAGAGATTAAGGGACCTTCCCGATGACAAGATTGTTGAACAACTTATGTGATTTGAATTGTCAATACATGGAACACACCCATTTTGGAACCATAATAAAGGGGAGCTTTCTGATATGGTTGTTGGAGTTTCTAAAATCCTGGTTGATTTTCTCATTCTCCATTGATATAGTCTACCTTTTGATAAACCCTTATCCTCATAAGTGAGTAGGGTTTGGTCTTGTGAGCCTTCGAATGTTCTAATTTGGCGTTGACTGATTATGCCAATTCTTGGTCCTTTAAGTCACTTCGTCGAGCCATTGTTTACATCAGTTTATCGGCCCCTTTGGTTAGAGTCCTGGTTACTGAACCCATTCATTGATTTCACCAATTCCCTAAGTTGGGGTTTTAATTTTCCTGATGACTTAAGCTTAAGTCATCAATCTGCAAGTGGTCATGTCATCGACGGCTTAGACAAAGCCTTCCATTAAATTCTAACATTATGTGAAGTGCATGTCTTAAATATTCAAGGATCCAGGAGGAGATCTGGAACGTACCCCACCAACCTGTGGGAATTAAGTGCCTGCAGGATAAATACAACGAGACTGGTGAAAAGTAGACGCGTGTCTCTGTACAGACGCGAGACCCACTCCCACTACTGGCCCTGTGGCGCGGCATCTTCAATGAACAACAGAGATGCAAGTTGTGAAATGATCTTCATTGTTCCTTGCTAAATCACTGGGTGAAGATGAACAATGGTTAAAATGAATGAGATTAGCAAGATCTCGACACCTATCCTGGCCTGTTCAGTTTGTGGAGCCCCACACTACGATGATGCCATCCGACATGGATGAAGATTATTGGCTGAGAACACTTCAGTGAAGCACCGCTGGAAGTCCAAGGTGGTCAAACAAAGGCCGGTTATCTAATCAACCATCAAGGAAAGAGATCAACGAATAGCATTCAAAGTTGGAAAACACCATGTGATGGCCATTTTTACTTTGTGCAACTAGCTCGCATTAATGGCTAACATCTTGTAGAGTGATTGAGTTGATCTCAATTCATGTGGAGATGCGAATGCTGGTAATCATGAAGTATTGTCTATGGATTTCCATGCAAATGGGGAATCAAATGGTGGTAGTACGTCTGTCGATGAGTTTCCTGGCTTACGCATGCATGCTAAGCATTGATTATGAATGTTGTCTCCCCACACGATAAATACAAAAGGAACAAATGCTATTAGTGCCATCCACACCCAGCAAATAGATGTGTTATTGATTAAGGCGAGGTAGTTTTGAATAATTGACACAAAAAATGAGTGCACTAGCGAGGAGATCTGCTCATCTGAGCTCACAAAGGTCTGGTTCTGACGCACCAGAAGCTACTTCGGCCATGGAGGCCAATATTCCCACTAAAAAGCGTAAACTCATATCCACTAGGTGCAGTCAAAGGCTACAATTCCAGGGTGGTGCTTCATGAAAAGCGGATGACAAAGGAAAAGGCCCAGTGTGGTCTCCTACAAGAGCAGAAAGGAAAATAAGATATGGGTGTGGCTCCTTTCTACACCAACACTCGCCCATTGATCTTACGAGCAACACTTCTGATAGTGAAACCAAGACCGACTTCGACTACTGTTGGTATTTAGTTCTTTTGAATCACGGTCTGCCCTCTGATGAGGAAGTGATATATGTGGTGCCATTGGTGGTCAAAACCCCAAGCGGACGGACTGGAACTGTGTTGGGCAAGGAAAAGAAAGAAGAGGAGGCCGAGGTTTCCTCTCCTCCTTTGGCAATGACTAGGATTGGGCATGTGTATCGGGGTCTAAGTATTAGTAAGGGAAAGGTGGATAGTCGGTAAGAAGTTGTTGTGTGGGATGTAAATTTTTGTGTTAATGATGTTGTTGTTGATGGTGTTGGTTCTACGTGTGTGGCACATTTTGATGTTGACTGTGTGCCTTTGTGGCAATTTTGTTTCCTGTTTTTTGCTACGTGAATATCGATAAAAGGGATTTTGGCAGAAATTTGCATTCCCTTTTCTGATGGTAGTTACAACTTTAACTTTCCCTATTTGCACTATGTTTTGCAGATTCAATGTGTGGGAAGTTTTGAAATGAAATTTAAATGTAATGGAGATTTTGATGAAATGAAATTAGTGGTGAAATTGCATTTGAGCTTGAAGCTTGTCACTCCCTTGTCATATAAAAGGGAATTCAAGGCTCACTTGCAAAGGAGGGGAGAAAAACTAATGAAAAATCTGGCTAGGTTTTGGGTCGAATGCATATGGGTAGATAGGAATAGAACAAAATACCAATTTTGAGTTATGGATGAAATCATGCAATTATCTTGAATTTTTCTACAAACATGACTTATAAATACAAGCAGATATATAATTCCGATATATTTTCTCTCCTTTTGTAAGTTTAAGTAAATTTTGGATGAAATATTAATGGTATTTCCATTCTACTTTGAAAATTTGTTTGAATGTATGTCTCTGTTCTTTGTTTTGATTCAAGCAATAAATTAAAATACTTGATTGGGGTCATGAATTTACATTCATTTGCAAAGGATTTGATAAGTATTAATATATCAAAAAATTGAGCTCCATAATGCAAGGTATTATGTGAGTAGTCCATTCTATTAAATTCGTGGGTCATTTCTGTTTTACTGGTACTTGTATGTGCAATTCCATCGCCCAACGAATAAGGCACTGATCTATTTCTTAACGATTTTCCTAAGGGGTTGATCAAATAATTGTTAGATGATCGAACTAAAGTTAGGTTTTCACTCCATATTAAAATTCATTAATCTTCATACATAATTTTGTGTCTATTACCATGAGAAATACTCCTTGATGAATGGGTAGCATGCTACTTAGAAACAAGCCAATTTCATAGTAATTGTTGCACTATTATCCTTCATTCAGGTTGATATGTGAAAATGATGTGTTATCCCAAGTATAATTCAAGTGAACACCAATAGGAATACCCTCCTTGGCCCCACAGAGCCTAAAGTGTAGGAGATCTTAGTCTTCGGCTAGGTCTTGTTCATTGGCCAATCATTTTCAAGAGTCTTAATCATAGGAATTGGCTATCCCTTAGAGATTTCTTGGATGCACCAGAAAAACAACCAAAAAAATAGCAACTCTACTGGGGAATGCACTCAGAAGTCCGGTTGTAGATTGTCTTATCAAAGAGTCATTCCAATCTTGAACTATTATTTGTAATTGGAGGTTGAAAATTATTGTGACATCTTATTTTCCCATCTGAGTCACCAGTAAAATGGTGACTCTGCTGAGGAGAATTTGAGAAAATTCTCATTGAAGAATCTAGAAATAGAGTCATATCATTTGCATAGAGTCATATTGTTTTCCATTGTGAATTGAGTTCAAATACTGAAGGATTTCCAGCCTAGAGAAAGAATTGTTGCAGTGAACCTGAAGATTACAAGATTTGTGGTGCTCTACTGGTGAAAGGAACTCAAAAATAAAATTATATGTGAAAGAACTTCATGTTGTTTGAAGTTCAATCTTCTAATAAGAGAGATGGTGACTCTGTTACAATAACCTATTGAAGAGGTGAATAAAGTTCCAGATCTACAATATTTCTATAACAAATTTGCAACAACTGCAACGTTCCCAGGTATCCTTCACATTTTTGAACATCTTAGAAAGAAATTTTGGTTCCCTATTAAGTGATTTAGCACTAGATCAGGAAATATTCAAGAATTTTAGCATGCTTCATATGTAAGTTAAAATTTATGTGGTAAAGTGCAAGGAGCATGTCATGTTGTAAATTCTTAGGTAGCCTTTGTATGGAATACTTGTGCTAAGATCTTGGGATTACAATTGTAAAACGAATTGAAGTAACTTGTTGTATAAAGTGCATAAATATTTTAAAATTCCTTTTCAAAAATTAGGGGTGAGTTGTCAATTTGTGCCATTTGGTACAAATATGGACAAAAGCATACAAATCAAGCAATCCTAAGCCCATCAAGATGGCTTTTGTACTGATAGGTACAAAGCTATCAGTTTTGACAATATTTGTGGCTACTTGAATATTGTCCCACCCAAGATCAGGGATAAGATACCAAAGTTTAGTGGTGAGAAATCTAAATTAACAAATAGGCATGTACAAGAATTTGTAGATGTAATGGGTGATTATGAAATTGATTTGGAAGATGTGATGAAGATGTGTGTAATCACTAAAGGGAAATGCAAGAGACTGGTTCTCTTTTCTTCCTACTGCCTCTATACATTGTTGGAATGAACTCAAAGCTGCTTTCCTAGAGCAATTTGGTGAAAGGATCAACCCAAGTGTGGCAAGGAGAAATTTCATGGAAATCTCTAAGGATAGAGAAGAATTGGTCCCAACCTTCAACCTAAGATTTTTCAAGGTTATAAGAAAAATCCCTGAATATTTAAGACCAAATGATGTTGAATTCTTGATTGTATATTTGGGGGAATTTGACAGAAAGATGAGTTTCCTGTTGAGGGATAATGAACTAGCTACCTTACAACAAGCTTACTAGGAAGATGTAAATATTGAGAATAATATGAAGTACTCAATTATGAGGAGACCTGCGGTGACCAATGCTGCTAGCTCTAGTAGTATTCAGGCAATCCAACTAGGTCAACTAAAAAATAAAAGTGTTCATCAGGAGGAGGAATCTTTAGATATTTTACTCACACCATCTACAAGAAATGTAGAGCAAGCATCAACCTCTAGCCAGCCATGTAAGGGAGGGATAGAATTGATGTTAGCTATTGGGAAATTTTATGAAGTAAAGAGACATACAAATGAGTCACCATATGACTTGTTTTCAAGATTCTTGGATATTCTGATTGAAATTCCCATAGGTTTTAAGCCTAAGGAGTTGATGTGTATTAGCCTATTTTGTGAAGCCTACACACCAAGATCAAGCCAATGGTCTGAATATGTGAAGCCTCAAAGCATTGATCAAGTAGTAGACTGGATAAGTATGGTTGAAGAGGCTGAGCATGGTTGTATGTATCCCATTGTTTCTCATAATGTGGATAATGATTATCATAGTGAGGAGAGACAAAGATCAATATTAACATATCAACAAGAAGCATTAGTGTTTGGACAATTAGCTATTGAGTGTTGTCATTTCACAGACAGTCTAGAGACAGATGCACTTAGCAGTGATGAGGGTGAAGAAACAAAATGTGAGATCAAGGAGGTCATATCTCACTACTTCCCTCTAGATGTCTTGAGCCATGAGCCTGTGCAGGAAATGCATGAAACTGCACAAATGGATTATGTTAGGATCCATCCTATGTCACCCAGTGATAGGGTTACACCTTGTGTTTATGATAAGGCACAAGTAAGGAATCAAAGAGTTGAAGTTAAGTCTGAACAATCTTCAGTTGAATATAATTCCTCTTATGAATTAGAGATAGAATCCATGGCTTCTAGTAATGGGTATGTTAATAGCCTTGAGGGGATCTTCTTTTTAGGTAGTGAACATTTTTCCTCATGTGAAGAATTTTCAGAGCATGGATCAATTGCTATAAACATAAGTGATGAAGAGGATGGTGAATGTGCTTCTCTTTGCTCCTCAAGTGACTATATTGGTATTGGATGCTTTAAAGACCAAGGTCAAGGGATTCCTCATGATAAAGATGATGAGATACATCCAATTATATCCAAGATATGGCAAAACTTTTTATTCAATGAGCCCACATCTAAAATTAAAGAGACAAAGGATGATCTTTATTGGTGTAGGAGTAATCCTCTGTTTGAAGACAACTTTGATGAATACTTACCAGATATCACTAGTACATATGTTGCATAGGACATATATAGATGTCAAGGTGATATTGCATTTGAGAATGTCTACCCTAATTTCATAATCTTCCAATTGAAAGGGAAATCCAGTAACACAGATATGGTGAGGATTGTCTGCCAACATGGGGTTGAACAGGTGGCCTATGATGAGCATGTTAAAGATGGTTCATGTTTGTGGGAACTCAGGGATGGTAATGTCTCATGTATTAAAGAGAACTATGATTACAATATTAGATGTGACATTGCCAATAACGAATATGTAGTTGCTTCTTATTATTTTATTACCGCAACAAATAATGTGTTTGAGAAGGGGGTTGACTTACCACCAGCCTATGATCTACATTGCAATAAGGGGCAGGATAAGGAAGAAAGTTTTCTCTTCGGTGATCAAAGGATTAATCAAGTTGAATGTACCAATGCTCTAATGACATCATGCCATGTTGAAGAGGAGAATCCTATTGATTTGGTACACATATTTGATCCACATGATGAGCAATATGAAAGTGCAGACAACCAATGGAATTTTGATAGTCAGTATGAGGCTGCAGTTGAGTTTTTTGCAGATACCGCTTACCTTCTTGATATGATTATGGATTTTATTTCACCTACCAAAGACAATGTTGATGAGAGGTACATGAAGGGAGTGTATGGTTCTATTTTCCCTTTTCCTAATCTTATGAAAGAATTCCCTAATGTAAGCCATAGTACTTATGAAGTTTTCAAATTTGATGAACAATTTGGGTGTGATGCTACACTTCATCATGGTGCAGAATATGAGGAATTTTTTTTTTCAACATAATTGGATGAATTCATGATGGGAAAGGATGACTTTAGCAGTGTTATTCCAGGTGCTATGGGCCATACTGATTATGATGAAGCTAGATTCCTAGAATTGCACAAAATTCATGAAGGTCCACCGTTGGTGAAATAGGTTAAAGTGTTTGACAGAGGGAAGAATTGCCCCTAATTTTTGGTGGCCATGGGCCTCCAATTTGGGGATTGAAGCCAATGGTTCATATGAGGCTTCTGATGTGTATTATAATGTATTCTTTGTAAAAATTTTACATAGGGTTTGGTAGGCTTGCTTTCTGTTGTTTCTACTTGCCTCGTCTAGGTAAGCTCCTTTTTTGGTCTTCTGCCCTGGTCTTCTTCACCTGAGATCTATTTCTCACCATACCCACTAATGGTATGCGTCCCCAAGCATGAGCCGCTGTTGGAGTTTCTAAAATCCTAGTTGATTTTCTCATTCTCCATTGATATAGTCTACCTTTTGATAAACCCTTATCCTCATAAGTGAGTAGGGTTTGGTCTTGTGAGCCTTCGAATGTTATAATTTGGTGTTGACCAGCTTTGCCAATTCCCAGTCCTTTAAGTTGCTTTGTCAAGCCATTGTTTACATCAATTTACTAGCCCCTTTGGTTAGAGTCCTAGTTATTCAACCCATTCATTGATGTCACCAATTCCCTAAGTTGGGGTTTTAATTTTCCTGATGACTTAAGCTTAAGTCATTAGTTTGCAAGTGGTCATGTCACTAGTGGCTTAGACAAATCCTTCCATTAAATGCTAACGTTATGTGAAGTGCGGGTCTTAAAGATTAGAGGATCCGGGAGGAGATCTGGACTGTACCCTACCAACCCATGGGAATTAAGTGTCTGGAGGATAAATACAATGAGACTGGCGAAAAGTGGACGTGTGTCTCTTACAGCCACGAGACCCACTACCTACTACTGACCCCATGGCTTGGCATATTCAATGAATGACTGAGATGCAAGCCGTGAAACAATCTTCACTTTCCCCGCTAGCTCACTGGGTGAAGATGAATGATGGTTAAAATGAATGAGATCAGCAAAATATCAACACCTATCCCAACCTATTCAATTTGTGGAGCCCCACACTATGACGATGCCATCTGACATGGATGAAGATTATTGGTTGAGAACACTTCAATGAAGCACTGCTGGAAGTCCAAGGTGGTTAAACAAAGGTTGGTTGTCCGATTAGCCATCAAGGAAAGAGATCAACAGATAACATTCAAAGTTGGCGAACACCACGTGATGTCCATTTTTACTCTGTGCAACCAACTTGCATTAATGGCTAACATCTTGCAGAGTGATTGAGTTGATCTCAATTCGTGTGGAGATGCAAATGCTAGTAATCATGAAGTATTGTCTATGAATTTCCATGAAATGGGGAATCAAATGGTGGTAGTACGTCTGCTGATGAGTTACTTGGATTATGCATGTGTGCTAAGCATTGATTGCAAACACTGTCTCTTCACACGATAAATACATAAGGAACAACTACTATTAGTGCCATCCACACTCAATAGATAGATGTGTTCTTGATTAAGGTGAGGTAGTTTTGAGTAATTGACACAAAAAATGAGTGCACCAGTGAGGAGATCTGCTCATCTGAGCTCACAAAGGTCTGGTTCTAACGCACTAGAAGCTACTTCGGCCATGGAGGCCAATATTCCTGTTGAAAAGTGTAAACTCATATCCACTAGATGCAGTTGAAATCTACAATTCCAGGGTGGTGCTTTAGGAAAAGTGGATGACAAAGGAAAAGGCCCAATGTAGTCTCCTGTGGGAGCACAAAGGAAAATAAGATATGGGTGTGGCTCCTTTGGACGCCAACACTCGCCCATTGATCTTACAAGTAGCACTTCTGATAGTGAAACTGAGACCGACTCTGACTACTGTCGGTATTTAGCTCTTTTGAATCGCGATTTTACCTCTGATGAGGAAGTGATATCTATGGTGCCATTAGCGGTCAAAACCCTGAGCAGATGGATTGGAACCATGTTGGGCAAGGAAAAGAAAGAAGAGGAGGCCAAGGTTTCCTCTCCTCCTTTGGAAACGACTAGGAGTGGGCGTGTGTACTAGGGTTTGAGTATTAGTAAGGGAAAGGTGGTTGGTCGGTAAGAAGTTGTTGTGTGGGATGTAATTTTTTGTGTTAATGATGTTGTTGTTGCTAGTGGTGTTGGTTATGTGTGTGTGGCACATTTTGACGTCGACTGTGTGCCTTCATGGCAATTTGGCTGCCTAGTTTTTGCTATGTGGATATCAACAAAAGGGATTTTGGTGGCAATTTGTGTTCCCTTTTCTTATGGTAGTTACAACTTTAGCTTTCCCTAGTTGCACTATATTTTGTAGATTCAACGTGTGGTAAGTTTTGAAATGAAATTTAAATGTAATGGAGATTTTGATGAAATGAAATTTGTGGTGAAATTGCATTTGAGCCTAAAGCTTGTCACTCCCTTGTCATATAAAAGGTAATTCAAGGCTCACTTGCAAAGGAGAGGAGAAAAACTGATGAAAAATCTGGCTAGGTTTTGGGTCGAATGCATATGGGTAGATAGGAATAGAATAGAATGCCAATTTTGAGTTATAGATGAACTCATGCAATTATCTTGAATTGTTCTACAGACATGACTTATAAATACAAGCAGATATATAATTCTGATATATTTTCTCTCCTTTTGTAAGTTTAAGTAAATTTTGAATGAAATATTAATGGTATTTCCATTCTACTTTGACCATTTGTTCGAATGTATGTCTCTATTCTTTGTTTTGATTCAAGCAATCAATTAAAATACTTGAGTGGGGTCATGAATTTACATTCATTTGCAAAGGATTTGATAAGTAGTAATATTTTAGAAAATTGAGCTCCATAATGCAAGGTATTATGTGAGTAGTCCATTCTATTAAATTCATGGGTCATTTTTGTTTTACTGGTACTTGTATGTGTGACTCCATCGCCCAACGAATAAGGCACTGATCTATTTCTTAACGATTTTCCTAAGAGGTTGATCAAATAATTGTTAGATGACTAAATTGAAGTCAAGTTTTCACTCCATCTTAAAATTCATTAATCTTCATACATAATTTTGTGTCTATTACCATGAGAAATACTCCTTGATGAATAGGTAGCATGTTACTTAGAAACAAGCCAATTTCATAGTAATTGTCGCACTATTATCCTTCATTCAGGTTGATCTGTGAAAATGATGTGTTCTCCCAAGTAGAATTCAAGTGAACACCAATAGGAATACCCTCATTGGCCCCACAGAGCCTAAAGTGCAGGAGGTCTTATTCTTCGGCTAGGTCTTGTTCATTAGCTAGTCATTTTTAGGAGTCTTAATCATAGGAATTGGCTATCCCTTAGAGATTTCTTGGATGCACTGAAAAAACAACCAACAATGGTCATACAAATTGGTTCTGTAACACTATTCTTTACACTAAGTGCAATGGATACAAAATGGCTAGACTTGTATAGTCTAATTCTATCTATTGCACCTACAAATCCACAAGGAACTTCTAGATGGAGGATGTAAATTATAGTTCAAAATTCATACCTTATCGCACTCTATATGCACTATAGATTTATTGCATTTTGTGAAGAGCTAGATTGGAAAAAATTCTTGGTGCAACTGAGTATGGGTACAAGTATATTCTTACTAATCTCATAAATTTACATTTAATACCATTTAATTAATTGTTAAACATAAGCTTTCACCAGGTATGAATGGAAACACAGAGGTTCTGCACATATCCACAGTTTCCTTTGGCTCCAAGAAGCACCCGATATTGGAAAATTGTATTGGGATAACCTTCAATCAATATAAAATGCACTTGAATACATTGATAAGTATGTCTCTGTATGGAACCCAAGAACCCTTGCTTTGAGGAACCAAACATTCCATCGATTTGTTCTTGATGGCCTATGATTATTCGATACAAGAATTATTTTGACTACCAATCCTTCCATTGAATACAACGAACTACTAAATTTTGTTTAACAACATACAAAGTGTAGCTTGCTAACATGCTTAAGGAGAAAAGGACAATCCCTTCATTTTCATTATAAATCTCCTTCGACCATGCAAGATAGATCAAGTCTTGCAATAGATGAGATTGGCCAACTTAAATACACCCTCACTCGCAATGATGATCGCTTGAATCTTCACAACCCATCTATCCTCTCTATCTGGAGGGCCAATATAGATTGTTAGGTCATTCTCTCAATCAATGCATTTCTCAAATATATTGCAAAATATGCAACAAAAGCTGAAATAATAAAAAACATACCATGCCATGCTTTCTCGCATTTCAACCAATATTGAGTCTGACAAACCAACCCCAATTTCTTTTTGAAAAATG
The DNA here is from genome assembly GCA_007258455.2 of Sequoia sempervirens. Classification (NCBI taxonomy): domain Eukaryota; kingdom Viridiplantae; phylum Streptophyta; class Pinopsida; order Cupressales; family Cupressaceae; genus Sequoia; species Sequoia sempervirens. The sequence continues at coordinate 32,965,777 of VDFB02047397.1, forward strand.
ATTTTTGGAATCCTTGCGGATCATGAAATTGGTTTCTAGGAAAGTTTCCACATTTTTCTTAAGCATCCACTCTCCCTATCTAGCAAGAAATTTCTTTCTTTAAATGTAAACCAAAGAAACTTTCACCATGTTTTAGTCTCCTCCAAATCCACAACCACATCCCCAACCTACATTGATGCTTACATGGCTCATCCAATAAATTTATAGTCTATGTCACTTATTGAAGTTACTAAAAAGTGAGCCTTCAAAGCATTTCAAAAACACAACTAATGGAAAGAGCATTCCAAAGAAGCCATTATTTGTGTCTCCCCATGCTTCACAACTATCCCTACAAAAGATGACAAATGCTTTGAAGCATTATGCTAGAATGAACTACTACTATACAAGCCATTCTATAGCATAGCCAATGATTATGTGTTGTCAACCCACCAAATTCTAGAACAATGGGAAAGGTTTTCATGTAGTTACCATCTTTAGCATGTGCTACGCACACCAAAATAACCTTCAGAAGAACTTGCTTCCAACAGTCCTCTCAACGAGGACGTTACAATGCAAGAAAACAACCCAAAAAAATGGAAAGTCTTGTCAAGCCTATACCCAGACCTTCCTTTTCACTTTGATGAACTAGACATGCTTGGTCACTATGACATAGACTTGCACCATAATTGAGGATCTTCCCAATTCAATCCACACTAACAATTATTTACTACTACATTCATAGAATCCAACCATCCAACATTTCAAGTCTGCCATCTTCCCAATCACTATACCCAAAATGAGCTCTTTTCCCAGCAATGAAAAGCATTTGATATACTTTTGTCACATCTACATGAGGATACTTCACAACCAACTCTAAAAATAATTGTTCAAGGAACTACTGGAATTGGTAAGTTGCACCTGATAATAGCCATCAAATCCACACTCATGAGTTCAACCCCAAATGGTCAATCACCATTACTATTTCTTGCACCTACAGGTGTAGTAGCATTCAACATAGAAGCATCGACAATCCATTCTGCACTTTAAATACCTATATCAAAGATATGCCCCCCTGTAAGGACAAACACTTGCAAGCTTCCAAGAAAGAATATTCTTCATTAACTACATCCTTATAGATGAGATGATCTTCATTGATCCAAAGTTACTACAACAAATTGATATGAGGTTAAAAAGTGAAGCATTCCCTAGCCATAACCAAATACCATTTGGAGGACGTTCAACCATGCTCTTTAGCAATGCATGTTGCCTTATCAACTACAGAGCAACTTAGGGGGTCACCGAGCTCAAATCCAAGCAAAGAATAACTTCAATCTAAGATCCTTTTGTGTGTTTAACAGAAGGAAATGTTATGTTAAAATTTATGGGTGGAAACATAACTTGTCAATGGTGCACTTGGACAAGTCAAAGCATTAGTATACAAGGATGGCGAAAATCAACCTTTACTTCCCTTATTTTTTGGTTGTTCAATTCAAAAATTACATAGGTCCTATTTGGGATCAAAATAACCCAAAAATGTCTGTCACCCATATGAGTCATGGTATCTATTGTCAAATCCCACTCAAAATGGCATGGGCCTTAACAATACACAAATCAAAAGGTCTAACACTTGACAAGGCAATAATTGACATCGACAACATAGATAGGCAGGGCCTAACATTCACAACTATTTCAAGAGTCTATGAACTTGCAAGCCTACATGTAAAACCATCCTTCATAGTGTACTCTGTTAAAAGAAAACAACTTCTCCTTTCATTACTTCTAATTGTTCCTTTCAATAATCATTTGTATATATATTTAAAATGACTATATAATTTCTAATTATTGCACAAAAAACAAGTTTGCATTCTTTAATGCTATCCTTATTTTTTCACAATCAATTGTATCATAATATATTCCTCTTCATATTTGCAATTTATAGACCAACAAAGGATTCTATGACCGTTTACCGCTTTTTCAATGTTTGTTGCAAGTGTTATATAGCTACTTTTATCGCATGAAAACAATCAAATACATTGTATACTAGTACCATTTAAACATGCTTTATATTGGATACATTTTCAATACAAGTTTTGTTATTCTCCTATTTATTAATTTCCTCAAAAAATCCAACTTCTACAATTGTAGTTTATGGAAATCTATTGGTAATATGATCTTTGTGTCCCAAAATTTGGGGCATTGAACAATTCTTTTGTAAAGCTATCCAGCAAAGAATTATTAGCTAAATGTTATTCTCTCTAGACCATTCTTTGTGTTTTATTATTGCTGATATAGAATTTAAAAAAGGTAACTTGATAAATTATGAAAATGCAATGCAAGAATGTGGTTGGTGGTGAAATTACTCTGTCAATTGATTTATATTTGTATTTCTTGTTAATTTTTTTAAACATGTTCATTTATTCTGGTCATAACTATGTGTTTTATTTTCAATCTCAATTGGATATAATTTGAAGACTGACATTACAAGCAGACATGGACATACATGTTTTCTTAAAAGCAATTAAGCCCTACAGTTCTACAAACATTTTTTACATTATTTTTATTTCCATTAAATGCAATGTTTTCCAAAAGATTTGTGATGTTGCATGTGATGTTTTGTATCAAGCATATCTACATGGTCAAACAATAATTACACTCAATGGAGGAAGTCTTATCCTAAATCTGCTATGTTCCTTAAAATACATTGTATGTGTATATGATCTACCAAGGACATAAATCAATAAGACAATTATATGAATGTATTGTTCAAAGACTTATGTATTTGATTGTGTACAATTTTTTACATCAATGTTTTAGATCACACTCCATGATCCATCATCGGGATGAGAGTAGAGAGCATAAGGAGAAAAATAGAGAGCTCCAGACCTAGAACACCTTTAATAGATCATAAAAGGGCGGAGAGAAGGCTGCACACGAGCCAAGAAGACAAAACAATTTTAAAATTAAAAAAAGAGAAAAAAAGTTTAAAGAGAAACCAAGGGGAAAGGAAAATAAGAATAAAATTAGAGGACTTAACACATTTAAGAAATTGACAGAGCAACAAAAGAACAATAAAATAAAGACAAGAAAGAGATTAAAACAAAAAGAAAGATGAATTATATACAAGAATCGTTAACACATAATAAAATAAAGAACATAACAATAAATTCGAAAGAAATTTTATAATTAAAAATAAAAAAGGAAAGAAAACAAATAAGAAAGAAGACAAGAATATAAGAATTAAAAAATTAAATAGAGATGAATCAAATAAAAGAGAAAGAATTAAATAGAAATGAATCAAGTAAGAGATCAATAATTAAATAAATATAAGAATTGAAAGAAATGGGGAGAAATGAAACAAATAAAAGAAAGAATTAAGTAAAAGAAAGAAACAAATAAATGATAGAACTAAAAGAATTAAATAGAAATGAAAACAAAAGGAGAGAAAGAAATAAACAAGTGCCACGTAGTGGCGAGTACTTGCCTTTGTAGTATTGTAATTAGAGGTTTGTATAGTATGTAAGTTTAAATAAAGTGAATACAATTAAATGTAATATTTGTTATTATTATATTTTAGTTTTGACTCTTTTTTTTTGTTTAGTAGTGAGTTGTTTTTATTTGTTTTGGTTGTATAGTAGTGATGGTTGTTTATTCACCATGCTACTTCTAAAGTATAGGCATGCAAAAACTAATTGATTATCATTATAAAAGTTCTTATAATATGATATGGCATTACTAAAAAACAATTATATTATATAAAAATAATATACTACTAATATTGTTGAAAACTGGTGCGATGTGCAAAGGCGATGGCGCAAGTGCTGCGGTGGATGGTGGACACGCTCGGGCTAGTGACAAGAAGAAAGATAATGGGAGTAGTTGTCGGGTGCTGGTTTGCCCCCTCGGTTCCTAGAAGAACTTGACGTGAGCTAGGGCACAAAAGAATGCAAAGGGTGTGCATTTCGCCGTCTCGGCTAGGGCATCACAGTCGATGGGTGCTGTTGTTTCACCCGTGGGCTCTCCCAGGAATTCGTCCCCTCCTGCCACTGTTCCCTCATCCTCAGCTCCTCTCTTCGTCGAGGGTTGTAGAAATAGAATAAATCCTTTTCATGAATGCTCAGATTTTTGCAAGTCTCAAATTCGGTTGGACAACCTGAAGCCACCGGTTATGCCCTCCCCTGATCGAAATCCTTTTGCTCATTTGGGGATTCAGAGGTTTGCTTGAACGATTCTCCTGCGGAACTTCATATTTCAAATGATCACATTGAGGAACTTGTGAATGCAATTGGGCACATGTCCCTCCTGGTGCGCTATTTGAGCAAACAACCTCCAGTTGATAGTTTCATTGATTGGATGAGGGCTTCCTGGAGCAATATTTTGCTTCCAGACATCAAAATCCTTGATTTTGGCTTCTTCCTTCTTCACTTCGCCTCTAAGGAAGATTGTATTTATGTTAAGCAGGCCAGTCCTTGGTTTTATGGCCAATCTGGCCTCTTTCTTTTGGATTGGTTGCCCTTCTTCGATCTTGGTAGCTAAGATCACATTTGTTCCCATATGGATCAAGTTATATAACCTTCCTCCAATCCTGCGTGCACCGGAGCTCATTAAGGATATGATTGATCAAATTGGAACCTTTGTTCATCTGGATTTTGATGTCCCCCACTGCAAATACGCAAGGGTGTGCGCTATCATTGACATCTCCAATCCCTAGCATCACTCGGTTCTGGTTCACTTGTCGCATGGCACATGGAATCAATTCCTTAATTATGGTCTTCCCTTCCGATGTTTTCATTGCAACATGTTGGGGCATAAAATCATTGCTTACACCTCTCCCAAATCTGCCACTGCCAGACATTTTCGGCTACGACAATGGGTTAAGGAGTTGGGAAGTCCAGACGCAGATTTCGTTTGGCACAATCATGGTAAATTTTTGGCTGCTTGTGAGGACCCCAGTTTTGCTGATGTGGCCCCAATGGGGGCCTCCATTGAGGTGGAGCATCTTTCATCCTCACCCATTGGTGCTCCTGCTGTGGCTTCGTCTCCTTTGCCTATTGCTGACCCTCCTCTTCCAAAGGCAGTGGATGATATCAAATCTGATTCTGAGGGATCATACCCTTTCATGGATGATCTGGGTGAGGATTTCCATAAATTTTTGGATTTTGATGAGGAGGATATCAATTGCTCCCTCTCTCAAACCAAAAGTGCCATCTCCAAACCAAACATTGCACCTAAAAGGAGAAAGGGGCACAAATTTGAGGCTGAAAAACTCCAGATGGAAGGCATATATGCTGTTGATGAAGGTAAACAATGGACTATGGATGCCCTCCTCACCAGGAGTATGCAGAAAGAGAGGGCTAAGAAGGCCCGATGAGTTTTGCATCCAGGATGGTAGACTTTAAGGTTTCTTTTGATGATGGCAAAAAGGTCTTTTGTTTCATCTTGTTTCTGGTTTCTCGTTTGATCTTTTGTGGGTATAGGAGGAATTTTCTCTCTTTGTCTTTTTGTGCTCCCGATATGTGAGTCTGAAGCAGGTTTTCTTTTGTGCTCCCCATTTTTAGATTTGAAGCAGTCCATTGTTCAATTTATGGGTGTTGCTCCACATGCAACGATTTACCAATCAAAAAAAATTATATTATATAAAAATAATTATATATTAAAATTTTAAATACTATAAAGATATTATAAATATCAAACAAAATAAAATAAATAAATTATATTATATTAAAAATAATATTTATTAATTATATAATATAAATCTAAAGAATAATTTTTGAAATTATTTTATATTAAATAAAATATAAATAAAATGAAATAATTATAAGAAATAATAAAACAATAATTATTTCAAAATAAAATTTATATAATAGTTTTGTTAAATAATAATATGTATACTACTAATATAATTTAAATGTAATGTAATATAAATACAAATATTGCTTTCATGCTTTTGTTTTCAAATATAGTAAATATAGTAAAGTTAAATAATAGTTCAACTTTCTCAAAAATAAAATATATAAATTTAGTTTCTTAGACAAAATAATAGTTGAGTTTTCTAAAAATTAGGTAAAATAATAGTTCAACTTTATAAAAATAGGCAAAATAATAGTTCATTTTCACTTTTTCTAAAAATCCGTCAACAACACACAAAATTTCTTAGCCAATCATATTGAGGAGAAATAATTTTTATAATTTGTAAAATTAAATATTGAGCAAGTTCATTTTACAAAATTGAATTTTACTTAATTTTTTTTAAAATTATTGTTTTTGATTGGTTGAAAGCTAACTTATTAATAACTAATTAACTAAGAAAAGCAAAACTCATTGCAATAGTATTGCCTCTTGGTACTAATAAAAGAAAGAAACCAAGAATTGAAAGAAAGAGATTAAAACAAGAAAGAAGAAATAAATAAAATAATTATTATAGAAAAGAATAAAATAAAGAAAAGATTAATAATTCAAAATAAACTTTGTAAAAGAATTATTTCTATTTAATGTTTTTTTTTTAAATTTCTATTTCTTTTAGGATAAACTCAATTACCTCATAATTTAAATCAGCTGTTTCAATCGAATCATAAAATAATTTCCAATCAATGAGATGTCAAACCTCTTGTCAGATATGTTAGATGAATAAATTTGTTCTGAAAGTTTCTGCTTTCATCTACCATTCAATTTTTTTTATATCTAGGGGAGAGGACCCAGTAGTTGAGCATGTTTCAATAGTTGAGAATGTTTTTGTTAATATAATGCCCAATAGGGGAGAAGACCCAGTAGCCGCCAGGGCTAACTTCGCGCAACCGTAGAATTCAAACCGTATGTTGAATCGGAAAAAAAATTTATGGGTTTTTTTCGCACATGAGTTAAGTGCTTATAACTAAGGTTTCAGCTTCTGGGCAATTCGATTGAGTGTGGGAGCATTGGAAATGCCCGCGGAGGTAAAAAAGTCACCTTTTAGAGGGCTGTCCCAGTAGCCGCTCGCTATAATTTCAATCAATTATAACTGTTTTAGCACTTAAAATCCACTTAAATCAGTCACTTTAGCACTTAATGAGCGGCTATTGGTGTTTTTGTAATTAGTTATTCAATAACATAAAGTTTTTTAATGGATCAAAGTCAAATTTTTTTTGGGGGGTTAAGTGAACATGGAGGTGGCGGTTATTCAATGGCGGGCGGCTACTGGGTCTTCTCCCCTAGTTGTTTATATAATGCCAATAGTTGTGACTTTACTACCCATAATTAAACAAAATGTATTCTTTTGATCTAAAAAGCAACCAATCATGTGATGCCACATCAGCACTCAACTATTGGTGATGTGAATGCACAAGTATTGGTAAGGGGTTTAGACGGTGCCTTTTTGGACACCTTGACAAAAAACATGCTGATGTGGCATCATATTTGATGATGTGGCCCCGAAACTTTTGTTATAAGCAGGGGACTTGCCAAGTAAGCTGCTGTAAAAAAATTGGAGTGATTTGAAATTTCCAAATAGGATTTTGAGAAAAGCGAAGTTAGGTGCACAACTACTGGGTCCTCTCCCCTAACTCACTTTGATTGAGAACATTCATACGGAAGAGGGATTCTGGCGAATGCAAGCCATATAATTCAGCAAAGGATAGAATGAATGAATACTTTTTAGTTTTATCGTAACTTCCAGCCAATCTTTTGGAGCAGTCAGCAATGTGCAATGGAGGATGATTACGACAACACCCAGACACACCATTTACTCGATGGGATGTCTCTGTCTCCATTCATTTCAGACTAACACACAGATACATTGTTTTGCCTGCCAATGCAATGAATAAATCTACTTTTACATAAATGGGAGCTTTGGAACATCCATCAAAACATAAAGGATAAAAGCATTTGTTGGGCATTGGTGCTATCGACAAAGCCCACAATTATTTTCCTGGCGTTGTCAGTTCCTTTCAGCTGAGGAAGGACATCCATAAAAACATAAACAACTTGCTCCAGGAAATTTCCGTATGGCGTTGTCAGTTCCTTCAGCTGAGTAAGGACTGAGTTGGCTAACTCAATATTGTCCACGGAAACTGCCTCCGTGCTCTGTAGTAGCAGGTTCAGCAGGTACATACCTTCTTCATCTTGGTCCCTGTCACATCTCCGTCAACTGCCTCCACGGAGGATGTTGGAGTGTAAAGAAAAGTAACAAAATAAATAAATAAAAATAGAGAAGAGGAGTCAATAGATTAATTAATGAAGCATGGGCTACGATATGGTTCTGCTGTGCAGGCATTCAATTGAGAAGACAGGAAGAATGGCGGAGGCATGACACCCATTTCCTTGGGCGACCAAATTCTGTGGATCGCATGGAAAAATTACAAAAATCTATGCAAGCTTAAAAACCCTCATTACCCCTTTCTTTGGGCATTCACAAGTGTTTGGAAAGTGAAAAAAAGAGAACGAGAAGGTAGATAGAGCGCTCAGAGAATGTCACGCAAAGAGGAGGAAAGAAATCGCGCAGAGGTAGAACACTAAGGGGCAGACGAGTGAGAAGAAGAGGGATTCGCATGGGAGAAGGAGGGAAAATCGCGCAGGGAGAAAACAAAAGACAGAGAGAATGGGAAAAATGGCAGGGGAAAGAGAAGACAAAGGGCACGTGTAGGGAAAAAGAGGAGAAACAGAAAATCGGGCGGAGAAGAGAAGAGAGCAGAGGAATGTGTGGAGTTGAAAATTCATGGGAGGCACTTCTAAGTGGTTTAAGGCAAGAAAACAGAGATGTCAATAGAGGAACTACACAGGAGAGGGAGAGGAATTTTGCAAGAAGAAAAAGAGGAATTTTCAAGAAAAATGCAATTGGCAGAAGTAATGTGAGATTCCACAACCCCTGTCAATATCTCACGCCTACGCCAAAATGGGGGCGTTGGAAGAGGGTATGGACATCCATCGCAACATAAAAGAAAAGGAAGTTTGTCATTTGCTAGTCATAATTTGCTGATAGACATGCATATAAGACATGGAATCTTAGTCCAGGCGTGGGAAGGGAAGGACGTGAGAGGAGATGGGCAGGAAGCCAACGCGAGGAGGAGAAATAAGAGCTTGGACTCACCAACACACGGGCAGAGGCAACCACTCATCAGTTATAGATGAGTTACTTCTTTCTTCCTGTACTTTATAGGCTTTCTTTTTTTAATGCTTCTCACTGAAATGCTATACTTTTGATCTGCATCCCTATAGCTAAGTGACCCGCCTAATAAACACAAGTCAATTATAAAATCTGGGTGTGGAAAAGCTTAAATGGTTTTGGTAGCTATACTCACCGATTCAGTTCATATCCCCTTTGTTTTGTAGTCATAAGCGAAATGGGTATGGGGAAAATTTGAAGTTATTATCCTTTAGTACACTTTGGGATGGTATCATTCAATCAAAATACGATTTCTGCATTAAATTATTTTATTGATTGGAAAAATTCTATCTTGAAGGTTGGCTAAATTGCATCTTAGATCACATTAAAATTGATATCAAAGAGTGGGTGTAAACATGGGTAGTTTCTTGTTAATAGATGATTAAATGATATATTCTATTTCTAACATCTATATGGGGTATGTTGTTATTAATAATCAAGGGTTTAAATTGATATAGGATGAGTAGTCAAGGGTTGAAGTTGATATAGGATGAGTTGTCATTCCGTCTTTAGGACATGACTATGATTCTTTACTATTGTTTGATCTTCAAATTAGATGGTATCCTTTGATGGTCTACTAAGTATGAGAAATTGAGAATATTTATTATAGTAGTTAAAAATTGTTATTTCAAGGTGATTCATGCTTATTTGCAAAAATTGAATAATCAAGAAATTGAATAGTATATTTTCCTATTCTTAATTATGAAGCAATTTATTACCAAGTGCAAGAATGATGTGAATTTTGACAACATAGTTGTATATGTGTGTGTGTGTATAGAATGATATTAAATAAAATGAAAACCATTCCTTATAAGTATTTTGGGAAACCAAGATCTAGAGGTAGCTAATATCCTGTAGGGTGCCCAAGATCTCAAACACTAGAATACTTGATGTGTGAAAGTTGGAATTATTAGGAATCCATAAACAAGGTATTTTCTATAGCCAATGGTTAATTATCTGAATGTCCAAGTGTTTGGAGTTTTGAGTAGACAATGGTGGGAGACAAATAGGATCTTACCTTGAGTTCATTATACCTCTATTATGAGACTCCAAGTATAACAAGATGGCAAGGAAGTCTAGGTGAAATCTTTAGCGACAAGAAAACCTCATTATATGATCCAAGAAATAAATACACGATACAACATTTGACATACAATCACTTAATAAAGTAGGTGATAAGGACTTCATTAACATAACTAGAACCATACTTGTACTAGACCGTTACATGATTAAATATAATTAACTATCATTTATTTCCATGGTTTTGTAGAGATTAAGAGATAAGTACAATTGCAATCATATAGTATAACATAACATGATATCTTATTGCTTACTAATAATTTCATAATTAGTTATAAGTGGCAGAGTGAACATTTCATATATTGTAAACTAAGACTATTTTAAAGCTATTGGGTCTCACTAAATGATAAAGGATATTAAGAGATTAAAAGCATATTATTATTGGTTATGGTATTTCCAAGCTTCTTAAATAGGATTCATGCGTTGATTATAACTTAAAACAAGCTCATAAATACTAATGCATGTCCTTAGAAGACATCTATTGACCCTTTGAGTATAAGAGCCTCAATGTTGAACCTATTATAAGAGTTTCAAATGGAATGATTTCCTATGGGTTGGGTGAACCGAGGTAATTTGGTTTTAATTTAATAAGCCTAGTTGGGCTAGGTTAATGAGATGAAAACATAAGAGAGTCGAGATGTACAAACACGATTATAAATAAACTAGGTAGAGCTTGATCCAAGACCTCGATGTACTTAAAGGTAAGTGAAACCTTGGGTTGTGGGAACCTGTGCATAGGTATCCTTGAGAGGCTTCTAAGGAGAACTACGTGTGACTTTGACCTGTTTGCAGTCTGGAACGTAGGTGATCCTTGGGCGAAGGATGCCTCTGTGACCTCAAGTCCATAGGGGGAGGGTTTTGGGAGGGTAACTCCAAGGGTTGGGGTTGTTCCTGATTGGTTTGACCTTCTCCCTTTAGTAGACTTCAATTTGAGGCTGAATGGGTATTGAATGGGTATGAACGAGTTAAGAGAATATAATATTGTGTATTTAATACATAATATGCTTTTATATAATAAGCGAAGATTAACCACTTTATAATGGGTATTTGATTATACATATATGATGGGTAAAGTCCATTTCGTGTTGGTTCCATGTATCTATTATGTGTTTGTGTAATTCAACTCCATATCTATGTGTTTATGTATAGGCCCATGTATCTGTGGATTGAGATTGTGATTCATGTTATGTATGACCCGCCCAAGAGTGAACCTCTGAGATATTTGAGCAGTAACAGTCATTGGACCGTGCCAATGACCGATGTCTGGGCTATTGCTAGGGATTAGTCAACATTCACGTGGTTCACGGAGATGAAGGTAGTAGGCTACCTTGGTTATGATATGGTCGTAGCGGTTGCATTAGTAGGGACCCATCCGTGTGGGTAACAGTGATCTGGGGCTAACCGGTATTGAGAGGGTTCATTGGCTGTCACTGATAAGTACAGAAGTGACTGATACCAAGTGTTACCCGGGATTGTGAAGAAGATAGCTGACAATATCACTAAGGTCACAAGGTGGTATATGTTGGGAGCTACTTCTTCTTTGGTGGACAGACTTGTCGTCGGTGGCCTCTAGGCGATTGAAGTCGGAATCCACCGGGTTTGGTAGGTTCACTACTTGGGGAAACCCTTGGGATGGTGGACGGACCCATGGTGTAGTATGGGATGCACTGAATCCCCTCGTAGTTGTTAGACTATATATCTAACCTTGTGGGATTGAGGACGGACCCGCGGTGATGTATGAGATGCACCGAATCCTCTTCCCATTTGTCCAATGATGTAGAAGACCAAAGGAAAGGAGAGGACCCACGGTGTAATGCGCAATGCGTCGATATTCTTTTTATTTGGGATGCATTATGGACATGTGTTAACCATTGTGATGTGTTAATTAGCCATTATGGATGTAATGTATGTTGGAGGTCATCACTATGTGTATGTGATGAATGTTGAAGCTTGCCACGGTGCATGTGATGTATGTAGGAGCTCATCACTAGGTATTAGTGATGTATGTTGGAGCTTGTTATTGTGTATTTGTGATGTATGGTGGAGCTCGTCACTGTGTATTTGTGATGTATGGTGGAGCTCGTCACCGTGTATTTGCGATATATGTTGGAGCCAATCACTAATGTAATTGTGATATGCGAATGAGATAATAATTGTGGTATTTGTGATGTACATAGCTAGTCACTGAACTATACTTGTGATTTGTGTATGATCCAGTCACTATTGCATAGTTTGTGATCTCTATATGATCCAGTCATTGTTATATTTGTAATCAGTGTATGATTCAGTCACTGTTATACTTGTGATCTTTGTATGATACATTCATTGTTGTACTTGTACTGTGTATGAGCTAATTAGCTTATGTATATGGGGGTATGCCCATGACGGCCATTGTGTATAATCTTTGAGATTATGGTATGAATGACACCTTGTGAATATTGTGAATGTTTGAACACTAATATTTGGTAATGTTTGGTATGGATCCAACACTTGATGGCAAGTTATTATCATTATATTATAATTAACTATGTTAATAGCTTACATGTACTAAATTAATAGTTATGGAATAAAGGTGAGATAATAGATCTCATATAGGAGGAGAGATTGAACTCCCTTTATCATTGTGGGGCGGAGTACGAAGCCTTTGATTTCCCATGAGGGGATACGTAGGCAAGGTCATGACGAATCCTCGAGGCTTAGGTTGTAGGTCTAGGAAAGACCTTGTCCTTGGGACCTTACCATAGGTTTGAGAGTAAGCATATAAGTAGTGGTGTTGATTTTTGTTGCCACCTTGGTGAATGTAGAACTATTGAAAATAACACTTGTAATTTACATGGAATATGTTTGGTTGGATAAATTGGTAGATGTGCATTGTTTATGTTAAAGAAAAAAAAATTGTTGTGCCTGAGATGGGGATTTTACAATCCCACAAATTCCTTGGTTCAAATTCTCCTTGATGGCGTTTCCTTGGCCAAGTCCAACTTCAGAAGAGTACCCAATTGAGCTTTGGTACTGCTTCACCAATCTTAAATCATTCTATTTATTAGTCGGTTATATATTGTATGCATGTTTAGCCAAAACCTGTCTCATGCTCCGTCAAACCATTTATCTAGTTTGTTTGACCACTTTACGGGTAAACTTCACAGTAGATTGACAACTTCATGGTAGCATAAACTTCACGGTAGATTGACCTCTAGCATAAATGAAATTTTATGGCCTCATTTAATAGGCTGAATGGCCAGACCAACTGGGAGAGTATGAAATCAAATGAAAATCTATTGGATAAATGCATAACAATTGCACAATATCCTTCTTGGAAGATTTTGTTTTCGTTGGCAGTCCATATATTGCTTGCATAAATGTTTACAGTAAATGGAATAAATGTTATTAGTTGTAGACAGCCATTTGCATTCACTCATCGCCCTCTGATCACCACTCAAATAGAATGAATACTGTGAAAAAAATATAAGCATTACAGCAGACAATTCAAAGCAGACTAGTCAAATGATATTCTAGTGATAAAATTTGAAGAATCCATGATACTTTTTTCTTGTTTATTCTTTTCTGTTGCACAATATTAGTTTAATTTGTCTTCTATCTGGGAATATACATCTTATTTGTGTAGTTGCAAAATTCTCCTGACTATTATCCGACTCATAATACGTGCTTCCTAACACTTTGTTGCTAGAATACTGGTCTAAGAAATCCTCCAACTTACGGCTCACATGATCCCCTGAATTCTTTTACATATCTGTCACAAGGGATAATTGATAGAGGCATCTAAGAGCCACATACTCTGTTGTTAGAATAATGGCTTAGATAAAACCACAAAACCTGGTGCCTTCGTTTAACAGATAACAACAAAATTGTTTTAAAATGGAATGAAACACAACAAAATTGTTTTAAAATGGAATGAAACACAACAAAATTGATCTAGTCAGGTACATAGAAACCTCCTTGAAACCATGGCAAGTGACTTACCTCAAAATTTTGCACAAATTGTGTTCTGCTGTAGGATGCAAATGAGAAAAAAATAGGTAGAGTTTGGAGGAAAAATATTATGAAACCCAGCTAAAGAAAAAACACTTTTAAAAAATGAGATTAACTGAAACCACTCTTGTACAACTATTGCTTCAATCCATGGCCACATTAACATTATTGATACCTACAAAATAAAACGAACAAACACATTAGATTTCAATGATGATGTCAAAGAGGCTATAATTTTATAGGACTTTACCATTGTTATTTCTTTATATTTTAAAATTTTGTGCAGTTTTGGCAACCACAGGAAAGCTCTTAATGTTGAAGAGCACAACCATTTACTCAGAAATCAATTCTTAGCATCACTCTCAATTTGAAATGTTAAATTCATGTGTTGTTATTAGCACAGATTTGAGGAAAGAGGCGTTTGACTGTACACATTCATATTCTATAAGAGGATGGCATCTCACGAAGAGCAGAATTATTAAAATTCTTTATTAAATTTAAGTTTTTTCTTAACCTTCTCTGATGATCTGGAGGCATTAAAGTCCATTTGAAGTTATCATAGCCTACTCTTAACACAACATTTTACCAAGGAAGGATAGAGGCAAAAACACGAAATTTCTACAACAATATTCTAACTCTTTTATTCAGCCATGAAAAGCTCAACAACTGCTGCTTCAATCTATTCACAATAAACAAAAACTAGCTTTAAAAAAATCATGGTTTTATATTACTAGATTATTGAGTTTGACACAAGATTTTTGCAACCACTTAAATGAAGATATTGGTTGCAAGCTCAAATACACCAGTCTCCCTTCACCTGTTGCTTCAATCTATTCACAATGAACAAAAAATAGAACACAATATTTCTTACAACCTTCTAGACAAAATACTGTATGGCGACAAGAACAAGAAAATCATAATCAACGTGGATCATTATTCTGAACCATACGCGGGAGGCATGCAATTACCAAGTGTCTATTTCCTGTGGATCTTGTTAATATAGTTGTTCAAATCTTGATATGACAATCATTTTTTCATAGCCCTATATGTTCTCACTTTTATTTAGCCGATAGGCTATATTTTGTGTCAGCTTTCACCTAGAATTTTGGCTCACGCCTGAACACCGTTTGATTCACGCTTGAACATGGAAACTTGCCTCCCAAACAACCAGTTGTTTTAGGTAATCTGGATTTTCCCTCCCGTAAACACAATGCTTATCTTTTCTGCAAAAAATGCATAATATCATTTTAACCCTAATTTTTACCCCTGCTGGCAGCGATACGTTTATCCACCTCGTTAGCGGCTCAGACTATCAGATTTACTTTGCTTCACCTGCTACGCAACTACTTTGATCATCGCCAATATTCCCTATAAATATGCTCCAAAAGTAACGCCACTTCCACACCATTTGTTGTTTCGTTTCCTATAAAAATTTACTGGTATATTCACTCTTTCATTGCCTATCCACTATTTTATGGTTAATCTATTTATTGTTGTTTTACTGTTTTGCTATTTACTTATGCAGATTTGTTTTTTTATGGTATGACGATGAAAGTGAAGCAACGAAAGTAAATAGTTGTTCTTGATAATTCAATAGGACTAAACCCTAATTAGTTTGTTCGAGCAAGTTAGACAACGACCTCTCTTGTGTCTATTAGCTATTTTCCTTTGCCTTAAAGATTGTCAATTTGATGATAGCTTGAGAATTTAAGGCATGTTTCCTTGATTGTATTAGGTGCTTTATATCTATTGTAATCAAGATATGCACACAAGTGCTTTCATTCTTCGTTCTACCCTTAGTCCTAGACTCTTCAATAGGGTTTTGAATCTTCTCTTCTTTTCTAAATCAATGATAATTCTTCCCCTGTATATCTGGTTTTTTAGGGTTTGTTGATGATTGATCATGGAATTCAATGCTAACTCTCTCTTTTCTTGAAGCTTCATCAGTTTTACAAGTTGAACTTCTATTGGACCATTCTCGATGATTTGGAGTCGCTTGATTAATTGAAAAACATGAATTTCCATTGAGATTGTCATAACAACGCCTTTGGGATGTTCCTAAGATTTGTTTTGAGGTGATTTGATCAGCCCATAATGTTGGTTTAATATTTTCATTCTATTCCCTTTTATGTTTCCAGCCCATCCCCTTAATTAATCGGACCAGTTTTTTATTCGTTGACTCTACCAAATCATTTCCTTGAAGATAATAATTTGAGGAAGTATATAGAAAAATGTCATGTTTCAGAGAAAATTCAGAGATTATGGTCCCTAGGAATGCTTTGGCATTATTTGATGTGACTGTATGGATTGATTATTCTTATGTTGAGATATCTGGTTTTTTAGGGTTTTTGGTTCTTGAAAATATAGATCATGGCAAAATCTGGATATGCGCTTCCTACTCATAGTTATCTTCATAAATTATTCAAGCCAATGACTATGTCCATGATGAAGTCAAATTTCATTATTATTTTTAATTTATTCGATATTCAGATCATTTTTAGTCACCTACTAAATGAATGCTTCTCCATTTTTGCAACTTGCATGTTGAACATTAAAAAAATGTAAGCTGTAATATTTAAGGTGTTGAAAGGCATATGCCTTGTTTCATCTTGAGAGATGCTGTAGAATCTCTTAATTGGATTTCATATGATAGGTCGTGACATCTATAACAAGATGTAACATGAAATTTTAAATTGTTAAAACACATTTTTGTAAGAGAGTTTTTGTAAAAGTATAATGGTGGGAATGTGGAAACCATTTCATTTTGTCATTCCTTAGAATGGTTCAAGTGATTTTGCCATATTTTTTCTTTATGAAAGATACAAAAAATGAAAATTATGATCATTTTCATCATTTTGATCCACTCTTAGTTTTTGAAACCTCTTTTTTACCCTTCCAATATGATCTATCCATTTTCAATCAATAACATTTCATCCAGATTATAGCCTGAAATGACTGGAATTCTCCTGGAGGCCTATTAGTCCTCTCTTTGCATAACAAACATCTGTGTTGTGATCATCAGAGGAGATGTCTAAATTTTGTTGATTTAGAAAGGTTGATGTGTAACCCCTTGTATGGAGAACCAAATAAAAATCAGAATAGTAGCAGGTTATAGGCAAGGGCAAGATAAATCATAACATTTAATGAGATCAATATTTTATGTTTGGAATTGACTGGCCCATTTGGTGAATTAGGGTACTATTCCTCTCATGTACAAAAACTGCAACCATGGTGGCCTCTGAAACCACATTTGTTTGAGACATTTTTGTCAAACAATCTACGTGCTATGTCTACCTAAACAGTCGCAACTACAACCTATGAAGGCCTTCCTCTCTCCTTTATGCTTCAATGGATGCCCATATGTTGTTCCAACACTCCTATTTTGGCATAGGTTGTAAGGATATTGACAAAGGTTGTAGCGATTTGGCTTTACACTTTAGAACTGTATTTGCTTAAAATTTTCTAAAGCCCTTTCATTAAATTCATTTTTGCGCATACCTGCAAACATTTCATTCCATTAGATGACACCTCTTTGAGGCGGCTTTTAGACTGTTCACAACTTTGTTCACACCTCCACACTTCACATGCGCGTTTACTAGGGCATTTGCAACTACCATATCTGACAATAGCCACCTTCAAAAGTTGTGGAATTTGAATTTATACACCTGCCATTAAAACTCTCATGAAAATGCATCTGGCAAATGTAATGCCAAAACCCACAACCCGCCATATAAAAAAAATTCATTGACATGAATTCTTTTTAAATTCACTCACTCTTGAACTTCCCAATCAGGGCATTGCTCATTTCGTCTGTAATTTCATTCTAAATTTTTGGAAGTATTATTGATGTCTCTGCTAATGTCAAATTTAAACATTATAGAATTATAAATAGACAAATGTTTCAATTACTGTTGATGCTGTAAATGCAATGGTTATCATGAACATTTCTGCACACTTCCTTTCATACATGTATGATTTACCTCTTTAATAAAACACCTTCAAATTTTCAGATACCTATATAATTCTATGGGCGTATTCCTTGCACCTCCTCTGAGTGCAAGTGAGGTGCAAGTGCTAGCTTCTATCCCTATTGGCTTATGAAATTTTGGTATCTCGGTCAGACGTGAAAATGGGTGCCATCCATAGTTTGACAGGATGAACGGGTAAATATAGCAGAGATACTGAAAACAATATCATATTTTTTAATGTTCTATTATTAAAAATAAAATTTGGACCAATTTTACCAAGATGGTAATATTGATTCTTGCAGCATCTTTTGTCTTATGAGAATCAAAGGAGCTCATTGATTTTGTTTTCAACAGTCATGTTTAAAAGTAAAGGTAAAAAATAAACAAATAGTCAATTGTTCTCTAGGCTGTCGGAATGTAACATACATATATTAGAACAGTAAGTTATATGATTTTTTTTGGAAGGTATATCAACGTCTCAATATGGTTTGGATGTAAAAACTTGGAAACTCTATGGTTGACAATTTTAGCTTCCGTCTTTTGGGGAAAATGTGTTGAATGCAATAGCTTATTTCTAAGGAATCTCTAACCCATAGCACAATTGTTGGAACAAAGTAGTGGGTTTAGTTGGTGCTTTATTGCATTCAGGGTCTAGGTAAGTAGTTCATGTGTCTCACTAGAATCAAACAAATATGTTCAAGTGGAAAATTTCTTCACCTCACATCTTGTTAATAAGGTAAGAAAGAGAAAATAGATACAAGATTGTCAAATGGGATCAACAATTAGGTTAACAGAAAATAGCCCTTGTATTTCATGGTCGATGGGTTTACATAAACAGTATTGTATGTATTTTAAGATTTTATTTCAAAACTATATGCAAAAAAAATAAAAAATCAATACATCAAATATTATAAATAAAATTAATGTAATCTTCTATGCATGTATCAAATTTTACTCTCTAACATATTATCTTATATATATATTTCTATCGGCATAACCCTTGCACCTCCTTTTGGTGCAAGTGCTAGTCTTAGAGGAGGGCACATGGATTAAAGCTGGACAATTTTGACTACGTGTTGGCTCATAATTTAGAGCCCATGGTTTTGGAAAAATATTTAACATTTATAAGATCTCCTTGGTCTATAAATTGAAGCCTGGGGGAGGAGATTGTATGATAATTTTATTTTTAGATTCAAATATTGAATACCTACATTGAAGCATTAAAATTTTCATTATAATTTAATCACCTTTTTTAAATTTATACATTTAGTATGTCTTTGTTTGGTTTACTTTGTAAGGGTTTTCCTAGAATATAGATTGTGACCTTTATGTTGTTACTCTTTTGAAATTTCCATCAATATATTTATACGTTCATTAATTATCTCATTATATTAGTATGGATTTAGTCTAGGTTCTTTTCGTTTGGTATTAGAGTTAGATTAGCTTGTTAAGTTTATGGGAGGAAGTGTTGTATCAATCCTTGTTTGAGTAGGATCTCTACATAGGTGATCTTATTTTTCAAGTAAAAATAATTGAAATTGCATCCAATTAAAAATTGAGAAGTTAGACAACACTAACTTTGAGATCTGGAAGTCCAGATGGAGGACCTTCTTGTTCATAGAGATTTATAGGTTTTTTTTCCTAGTCAAATACCCTATGGCATGACCATAGAATACTAAATTGTCATTGATAGAAAAGCTAGAAGTTTGCTTTTCATGTGCTTTTTTATTCTATGCTCCTAAATGTATCTAGAGGAACCACCACCAAGAACCTCTAAATGAATTTAGGAAGCTTGTATTAGACAATGTTCATTATCAAAAAAGAAATTGTAGAAAAAATTATATTTTAAGAGAATGATTGGTGATGATTCCATTAAAGAGCACTCCAATTCCTTCAGTATTATGTTGATCCAATTATCCTCTATGGTTTGTAAAATGGGTGAGGAAGACCTATGTATACCTTGTTGTGTTCTTTGTAAAATTTATGGGACAACTTTTTGTTTCCATCAATGGTATTGTCTTCAAGGTAAAACATCAAGATGAGGTTAATTCCTTATTATTAGAAGATATAAGGTGAATTAATTAGAGTCTACCATGGATGAATTAGTCACTAGAGGTCATTCAAAGGAAAAAGGAAAGAATAAGAAGTATATGAGATTCAAGTCTAAGGAGAGATATTAGTCTCTTACAATATCTAAGGGTAAGTTTTGGAATTATGGAAAATCTAACTAAATTAAGGCCTATAAAGAGAAAAAGGACAAAAAGAGACTAATGATGTTTCATATTTTAAGACCTCAAATGAAAGTACTAGAGGTACAATTTTTATATCCCTTGCTATAGATGTATGTAAAGAAGCATGCATAATTGAATCTAGATCTTCTTTGTAGATGAATCCCCATGAGGAGAGGTTTATTTATTATAATAATATTGACAATAGAAGGTATACTTCAAAGACAACATATTTCTCAAAATTATTTGTTATGGAAAAGTCAAGTTCACACCGAATATGGAAGTACCTAACATCTTTCTAGATTTTTTGTGTATTCATGGTTTGGTAAGGAACCTATTACCTATAAGAAGAAGAAGAATGTGGGTATATAGGTGAATAAGGAAGTCCATGTAGTGTGGTTCATGGAGATGATGTTTTATCTAATGGAGTTCAATTTATACCTCTATTTCATCTTAATGTAAGCACTAGTTTTGAATGTAACATTTCTAAGGTTCCTAATTCTGGGAATCATAAGCTTTCTACTAAGAACACTATGTTGTGGCATAAACATATGGGCAATATTGGTGAGAAATTTCTTAGGACCTTGAAATCTAAAATTATGGTAAGGGGATAACTACTTATTCCTTTGGTTGTGACTTTCTGAGCTTCGTATTTATGAAACGAAAATTATTTTTATTTTATTCCATCTCTTATAGATTTTTAGGGATTTTGGATTTGATTCACTTAGAAAATCCTTTTACAATATTTTATTAACGATTTCTCTAAGAAAACACGGGTTTTCTTTTTCAAGTAGGAATCCAAGTTCTCGTCAAGGTTCAAATATTTCAAGTATCTTGTGGATAAAAAGATATAAAAGGTCACATTTTGTAAGTTAAATAATGGTGGAGAATTTTTTTTAATAGATTTTTAGCAATTTTTATAGGGACAATGGCATTGTGAGTCATAATACAACTCCATACACCCCTCAATATCTAATGGATCTGAAAAGAGAATGGATGAATTAATGTTAATAGAAAGGGATAGGAGTATAGTAATTAGAGCAAGTTAGGATAAAAATTTGTGACCAAAAGGCATGAGCACAACTTATTATCTAATTAATAGACTTTGTATGTCAACTATTGTGGACAAAACCCCTGAGGTCATTTCAAGGGATGCAAAGCCTTCCTTGTAGAATATTAATGTTTTCATTTGTGATGCAAGTGTTTGTTGCCTAAGGAGAAGAGATCCAAGTTAGATTTTAAAGCACAAAAGTGTATCTTCATTAGGTACAATAATAGAATTAAGAAGTATAAACTTTGGAAATCTGAGATAAGAAAGATAGTATACAATTAAAATGTGATCTACAAACAGATCAAATCTTCTCCTAATCCTTTGAAACCTATAGATTAGGATATAATAGTGGTACATCTTGACCCAAAGACCAATAGGACTAAACCTAAGGTTTGGGATGGACTTAATGAGGAAGTTGATTTAAACAATGATTCGCATGAATAATAAGAAGGAAAACCTCATACCCCACTCTTAAAGAGCTCCACTCAATAAAAGAAACAACCAAAAGGGTATAAAGATAAGTACTAAAAAAATCCACGAATAAGGGATATCTATATTAGAGAAGAATAGTAAATGGGACTTGGTACTATTGGCTAAGTGAGGGAAACATATCAACCACAAATGGGTTTCTAAGAAGTAATTTATGAGGGCAAGAATGAAATGTAAAAGACAAGGTTAGTGTTTAAGGGTTATTCCCAAGTAGAGAAAACTAATTTCAATGACATTTCCTCTCATACTGCAAATCTTACATCCATTAGATTTATTTTATCTATTGCTACTACATGTAACTTTGAGGTTGACCAAACAGATGTTAAGAGAGAAATTTTTGGCATGGGGGTTGGAGGAAGATATCTACATGACAACAACACTTCATAGTATATGGTAAAAATCAAATGATTTATAGGCTAAAGAAATCAACTTATGGTCCAAAATAGTCCGCTAAGATGTGGTATTAGAAACTCAATGCATATTTGTTAAATTTGGAATTTGTTAGAAATCACTATTTATTATGTTGGTGATCAATTTATTATTATTTGATATGATAAGAACATGTTAATTTGTAACTATAAGGATATTATTAAGGTTTTGAAATCTCAAATTTCATTACGATTTAATATAAATAATTCAAGGATTGTTACTTGTTTATCTCGGGGAAGGAGAATAGGAAACATAGATATAGTAATTGTTTTCATTAAGCTAGAGAAAGTATTTTCAGTCTCTTTTGCAAAGATTGAAGGTATAAAATTATAAACCTTTGACTATTCTCATTCTTATTGGAGAAAAGGTTTTAGTTGAATAATGTCCTTTAAAACCTAATAAACTTAATATGATATATGTCCCTTATGCAAAGGTAATTAGTAGCTTAATATATGTTATGATTTGCACTAGATTGGACATTACCCAAGTAGTGGGAGCTGTTAACAAATATATATCCAAAATGAGAAAGAATCATTGAATTAAAGCTAAGAGGGTATTTGGATACCTTCATTATAATTCATAATATTATATTTGATACTAGGGAGCACTTGGTTTAAGAATGATAGTAGATATATAAGAATTCATTGATTTAGGCTAAGTAGTAGATATGGATAACAAGAGGTCTACCAATAGCTATGTCTTTAATCTATAAGAGATTGGTTGTGGTTTCTTTCTCAACTATAAAAGTAGTGTATATGAAAACTACTCATTCATAAAGAGGTAGTTTGGATTCAAAGATTATGTTTAAATATTGGGTTTAGTCAAGATATAATATATATTCATTATGAAAATTAGAATGTCATGAACTTTGCAAAGAACCCTACTTTTCATGCATGGAAAAAAGGCATTAATGTGTAGCAACATTTTCTTCATGACATAGTGAAGTCTTGTAGTCCCCTTCATCCTTCCACCTCAGCCAACTCAACACATGTATGGTTCAATTTGATGCTATGTGTTAATATTTAATGACATTAAATGCATTCATTCTTAAAAAATTAAGTGCAATCAAGTGCTTATTCATTCTAGAAAGCATTGATGTAATCAATAGTGACATCTTGATTTGGTGTGGTAAAAAAAGAGTAAAGAATCTACATACTTAAGTGCTTGCTATTATTTTCCATAATGTTCAATTTATGGGTATTGATCTAAGTGAAGGCTCCTTGCAACATAACAACAATCCTTTAAGTTATTTTTAAATATTGTTAGTCCCCCAAGATTTTAGTTAAAGCATAGAAAAATGTTATTTATCAAGCAAATTTGTATGGTAAAACACTCCTAATTGATCTATGTAGATTTGTAGCCATGAATTTGTCTCAAATCCACAAACTTGTCTTTTGATAGAAAAAAAATCCAATCTATAATTTCAAGTAGCTCATTGATAAAGAGAATTTCTAAGTCTAACATCAAGC
This sequence comes from Sequoia sempervirens, assembly GCA_007258455.2. NCBI lineage: Eukaryota > Viridiplantae > Streptophyta > Pinopsida > Cupressales > Cupressaceae > Sequoia > Sequoia sempervirens. The sequence goes on from VDFB02047397.1 coordinate 32,989,593, forward strand.
AAATTCCATAACTATTTAACATAATTTTTTAATTATCAAGCTATGCATCACCCTTTTTTGCATTCAATTTTTTAACTTAAAATTTAATTATTCAAATATTTTATTTCCTTTCCCAATTCCACTTTTTCTTTAATCTAAATTATTTTATTACACACACACACACACACACACACACACACACATATATATATATATATATATATATATATATATATAAATTGACCTTAATAAAATATTATTTTTCTTTTTGCATTATTAATAATATTATTTTTTATTTTTTATATGAACAATGTTATATCGTATATTAAATGATAAGAATATAATATATAATTCACATAAAAGCAAGTGGAATAGAATCATAGCTCAAGAAGTCTAAGCAAAAACCCAAAGGGAAAAAAGAGGGATCAAACCACTAGGGTGCCATGGCTATATCAATAGGAGGAGAGGAATCATGATTTGGTGGACAACCCCAAACATTCAACAGGTCTTGATTGTCTAAAGTGGGCTCTCATCCTAATCTTTGTTTTCAATTTGTTGAGAAATAGCATGCCTAGGCAAGATGGAAAGAACCAAGGATGGAAATTTTCCATTATCCATCCACCCAAAGTGACCTCATTGAGAGGCAGACGACTATCCACATGAAAAAGGAGCCCACCCATGGTGTCAAGGTTGCGGATAGCCTTGCAAACCATGGTGACCTCACTTAGAGCCATGACTATGAGCTTTTCAATGCTCATGAGGTGAAGAGGCATGCCCATGTGGTAGAGAAGCATCCTTACTAGTTGGATTAGGAAGCACATGATCAATCACACAAGGGGCATTATCCTAGTTTTCAATTAATATTAGTAAATGAGTAACCTCTAAGGCCACCTTATTTTCTTCCACTTGAATCTATAACATAATATTAGAATAGATATTGGCTTTAGCATATATTGAAAAGTGTTTATCCACAAACAAACCAACAAAGAAATCAACATTTCTATCTTTCCAAATTGAAAAGAATATATCCTCTTAAAGCATGTCATATCTAGGTGTATTTAACTAGAATATAGTGTCAATTGTCAAATGGTATCATATGACATGAGAAAGGCTCAAGGTGAAATGGCTTAAAGAAGTTGTGAATCCAAAACCAAGCAACCTAGGCTTGAGGGAAGAACTAGAAGATGTGCTTGATGGGTTCCAAATGACCAAAAAAGGACAATGTGAGACTAACACGCCTAAATGAGTCAACAAGGATTTCATAGGGAGACCTTAGTAGAGGAGACACCTAACGAAATGAACCTATTTGATCTCAACCAAAACAACCCAAACTATTTGGAATGTTTGCCTCTAAAGAGAGGTAAAAAACATATTCCACCTCGCATTTAACATAGTAGCCATAAACAAGTGAGAAGAAAGCCAATAATATCCTTTTCAAAAAAAATTAAACAAAGTTTGACACATCCAAATTATTTGGCTTATTTGTAGAAATTTAATATTAAACTTGTATAGATATCTAAAATATATCTCTAAAAAATGTCTAGAGATATCAAAATTATTATGACAGTAGACATTCTATAATGGCATCAAAGAAGTTCATGTCATTACTAAATACATAAAACTATAACCTATAAAATTATACATTTTATAGTATATTATATTTAATACACTTTGTAAGAGTAAAATCAAAATTTAATATAAACAATCTAAATAAAATAAAATAATCCTAAACTTTAAAAAACTCTTCACTAAATAGATGTTTTTAGATAGATGAATTTGAGATATCTATACTAATTTTATTTAAAGAGTTTTATTTTACCTTAGAATTACTTTATTTACTATTCATAAATCTATTAAATATTTTAGATAGATATTAGAAATGATATTTATATAAATTTTATAAATATTTATATAGAAATGTCTTCATTGTACAAAAGAGGAAGAAAGGTCTTCTTAAATCACTTCCTCAAATTCACGTTCGAGCGTTGGGCAAGAGGCCAACCTGTTTTAGCCCTAGCATTGTTCTTTCCAGCTTGGCCGATGTTGTTCCTCACTTTTGGTGGTGTTGTTTCTCTATTGTATATGGCCAGATTGGGTTTGTCTTGCCTTGGCTTTTGGCAACTTTGTGAAGAGTTGGGGCCCTAGTTTCCCATTTTCTTATTCTATGTCTTCGGTCTTTTTGTACAAGGGTCTAGGCCCTTTCAAAATTCATGCTTACCTTAATCAAAACTCTTGAAATAAAAGTAAAAGTAAATAATTTGTTTTGGTTCAATGATTTAAAATGTTGGGTATGATTTATATCATTTATTGTATTACTATTGAAAAATAAAACAATTGTTCAATAAGTGAAAATAAATAAATATTGTTGTTCATAGCATAGTGTGATAGTTAAATCACGATATTGTTGTAGTCACCAAGGTTCCAAATCATGTTGGACCATTGTGCTCACTGGTTTAGACTATTTGCATGTTAGTTTTTACTTCAAATATTTAATTTTTAGTAATTATTTAGAAGGTGGGGTTGAAAATTTCTATTAGAAAGCACCTAATAAATTTTAGATATTTTTTGAAGAGATTTTATTTCCTTTTTTGTTTATGGTCTTAAGATGGATTGGTGAAGTTTATAAATAAATTATGGGACCACCATCCTCTTAAAAGTTTTTAGCTCAAATTTTCAATATTATCTGCTCTTATAAAATTAATGGGACATTGTGATTGTTAAAAAAAATTTATTCAACAATATCCATTGGTTCAAGAGTTTGAGGTCAATTGGTTAAAATATTGGCTTCTTATTATGTAGACTTAAATTCAAATCTGTAAAGAGGAATCTAGCATGGAATTATCTTTCTCTCTTATTATTGACTTTAGTATGGACGTACATTTCTAATGTAAAATTTTTAAGTTGTGATTCTCAATATTCTTTTGTACTAATTTTTAACCTAAATAATACTTCTAAACTAAGTATTAGTCTCATGAGATATTAAAAAAATTGAAATAATCCTCTCCATAAAATCATAATCTAAAATAAGCAAACAAAATTATAACTCATACATTAAGAACTTTAAAATAACCCTACATAAAACCATGAGCTGAAAGAAGCAAATAAAATACAAGCTTATGGAAAGAAGGAATGCAAAATCAAAATGTCTCCCATCCCTGAAAGCAATTTTTATCTCATCTCTTTTCTAAAAAAAATAATTGGAAACTGAATTATTCAACTTGCTGCTTTCCCTATAATGGAACCATACAATCACAAAGGACAAATGAAACCCACAGAGAAAAGGCAATGTACATGCTACCAAGAAAAATGTTCCCCAGTTGATTGGCTGTGCAGAATTATTTTCAACAACTGAACTGATTGAGGCCAATTCAGAGGGACATTAAAGCATTAATGCAATATGGGATTCGTTTTAACATTAAATCAATCATATATGACACATATGTAGCAAGTTTCGTCTTTTTCACTAAAGTTTCTTAAAAAATTTAAAAGATTTTAAATATTTTATAATGTCATTTTGAAAGTAAGTTTGAGAGGTAATTATTCTATTACAATTGTATGGATGTAATTTTGTTTCATTTTTAAAGGTTATCAAATTTTGATATTTAATAAGATTATTAATATATTTTTTATAAGACTTGAATTTTATTGATCGATCTAAAGTGTACTTAACATTTAACTTTATTTATATTTAAAACATTGAAAAATTTAGAAATGAACCTATCTTGATTATAATCAAACATAGATCTTACTTCTTCAAGTTAACCCACAAACCAGTTTTCCTCCAACCACCATTTTTAATTGGTTCTTGCATTTGATCAAAGCTAAAAATGTGACTGATGCTATTACGTACATTTAATAAGTCACATTTCAAAGATTAATTTCAACACCATAGCTTAATTCTTGCAAATAAAATGAGCACCTCTGCAAATCATCCTAGTAAATAAACCATTAGAATCAATAGTTTAACACATACTCACATGCATATGAAAATTACTAAATGCATGTTGCATTAATTTCATCCTTAAAGAGTTATTTTTGTAGAAGTGACTGATCTAATATGACTAGAGGTTTGTGGATCATTTGCCTTGTAATTATTTACTGATCTAATATGACTAGAGGTTTGTGGATCATTTGCCTTGTAATTATTTACTGATCTAATATGACTAGAGGTTGTCCTCTAACTAAGAGCACATCCTCCCGCATTAAAGTGTGATCTATGGAGGCTGTTCATTGCACTTCCTACAAAGCAAGGAGCGCTTTATGGAACTGTCCATTCCAACATAAACATACAAATCTACTCTAGTTAAATGCACCTAATTTGTCAATCCAAGTTGCAGATGAACATCTTATAGAGAGTGCTTGATTTGATATATGCATATTTGTTCAAAAAACATACAGTTATTGCATACCACAAAATGGGTTTCAGAAGTTGAACGTGGAAAGGGTATCCATCTTCTTGCATAGCTGACACTGTCATATTTTTGGAACTCTATGATAGAGATGCTCAGGCAATCGAGGAGTTGCAATGGCCTCTAGAGGCTTCGCCATGTAAGTTACAAGTCCGGGAGATTCTGTGAGATCTATATCTTCTGCCTTCACTCCTTCAGGAGGGGTCCGTGTGAAATGGTGAAGTGAGCCAACATAGACTGAACCAAATAAATTCCCAATTGTGCACCAGGGAAGACCCTCCGCCCTGCACCAAATGGCAGCAATCTATAATCATGGTCCTTCATGTCAACATCCTCTTCAAGAAATCTCTCAGGCCTAAAGGCCAATGGATCCTTCCATATAGCTGGATCCCTAGCAATGGCCCACACATTAACTTGTACATTGGACCCTTTGGGTATATCATAGCCACCTATCTTGACAAGCTCTGTTGCTTTGTGTGGAAGCATCAAGGGAGTGGGTGTGTGCAAGCGGAAAGCCTCTTTAGTGAACATTGCAAGTAAGGCAAATTAGGAAAATCGGTCTATCTAGCTCTTCTTGAACTTTCTGCTGTACTCGAGGATTGTGAACAAGTTCAGCCATGACCCATTCCACGGTTATGGCTGTTGTATCCATCCCTGCAGTGATCATGTCCTCCAATAGATTACAGAAATTTGTAAAGCAGTTAACAATATTTATTTGAAGTACTTGTATGAATTGGATGGCATTGCATGATGTTCTATTACCAAAAAAAGGATAAGGTGGCTAGAGAGACTTTTGTAGAACAAGATCACAAAAGACTATTGAACAGAGCAAATAGATCTACTAATGAGTGGCTACTTAAGTAATCATTGTAAATTATTTGAGGATGATGAAACTTATTGACAGTATAAAGTCATCTAGGGATATAGAGGCTTACCCAAAGGAGACCAATGATCGTATCCTCACTCGGATCATATTTTTCTTGTAGTGCAAGCAGTGCATCCACAAAATGTTGTTTGGTACCACTCTTCTGTCTAGCCGGTGTGCTCTTCCATGATGGCTTTGGTGAGTCTATCTCTCCTGGCCCCATGCCTAGCAAATGCACCTTCTTCCAAAGGGAACATCCAACGGAGATAAGGAATATGTTCGGCCATAGTGAGGGAAGCCCCCAGCTTCAATCCTGTTCCGTTTATTTCATTGATCTCCACTGTGGATCCATCTTCCCTTCTTCGTTTACAAACCGATTTCCAAAGGCAATTCTGGTAATGTTGTTAAATGCCACAGCTGACAGATATTTCTTACGACCAAAGCCCTACCTTTGCCTTCAGTACAAACAACATTAGTCAGCAGCAATCGTCCTTAACAAAACAGAAGGCAAAAAATCTCATACTAACAAAAACAAAATGTTCAAACATCAGCTAGGAACAGAGCAATCATAAAAACTTCAAAATAACTGTCTTTCAATGAATTTCCACTTCATTGATCAGAAGCGCTGAAGCCAGAAATGTAAATACAAGCCAGGCAGGAAAAAGAGTCAATCAAGAGTGACTAATAGGCACACATAGATGAATATCTATAAACCTTGGTGTGAGAAGACCATTTTTCTTTCTATATTTATTGGTCTAATGAATTTTCAATTATGAATACCAAAGTTTAGCAGCATTTGATTCAAACACCAAATGTTACTGATACAGAGAGCACCTCTACTCTCTCTCAAACACTCTTCACCGTTCTGTGACCTGCATATTAAATTTTAAGAAACATCCACTAACAACTAAAGATGCAACAACAACTGATAATCAAAACAAAATTCAAATCCAGAACTCAGATCCATTTACACAGCAGACATGCACAATAACAGGTACAGTAAACAGCAACTCTCCTTATTCCCGTTCTCATTGATTTCTCTTCCCCACAAATGTATCGTAGCCTCCCCCTTTATTCACCCCCAACCCAAAAAATATCCCCTATAAAACCAAAACCTAAAACAGACAAACAAAATTATAACTCATTCGGTAAGAAATTTAAAATAACCCCCTCCGTAATACCATGACCTACGAAAAGAAGGAATCTTTAATTGCCGTATTGAATAGAAAGAAAACAGCCAACATCAGGGCAAAATGTCTCCCATCCCTGAAAGCATCTTTGATCTCATCTCTTTTCTACAGAATTATTGGAAACTGAATCATTTAACTTATTTTTCTCCCTAGAATGTTACCATGCAATCACAAGGGACAAATGACACCCACAGCGAAAATGCAATGTGAATGCTACCAATAAAAATTTTGCCCAGTTCATTGGATGTGCAGAATTATTTTCAATGGCTGGCCTGATTGAAGCCAATTCAGAGGAACATTGAAGCATTAATGGAATGAGGGTGTTTTTTTTATCATTCTATCATACACACGTAGGTAGCAAGTTTGGACCTTTTTAAAAGATTCGAAATGTTTTATAATTTTATTTTGAGAGTAGGTTTGAGAGGTGATTCTTTCATAATTTTGTTTCATTTTTTAGGGCATCAAATTTTGATACTTAAGTAGACTAACTTTTAATAAAAAAATTGTCTTGAATTTTATAGATAGATCAAAAGTGCACTTAACATTTAACTTTTTTTATACTTAGAAATAAAACTATCTTGATTAAAACATTTAACCCACAAGCCAATTTTCCTCCAACCACAATTTTTAATTGGTCCTGCATTTGATCAGAGTATCAAAGTTGGTGTTTTCCTTCAACCACAATTTTAAATTGGTTCTCATCAAGCTAAAACTGTGACCGATGCTATTATGTATTTAATAAGTCACGCATTTCAAAGATTAATTTCAAACAGCATAGCTTAATTCTCAGAAATAAAATGAGCACCTCTGCAAATGATCTTAGTAAATAAACCATTAGAATCAATAGTTTAACACATACTCACATGCATATGAAAAATTATTTAGTAGTGTTAAATTTAGGAGAATGGATATTGCATTGATTTCATCCTTTAGGAGTTATTTTGGCAAAAGTGATTGATCTAATATGATTAGAAGTGCTTATGTGGTTTGTGGATCATTTGCCTTGTATATTTTCTAATATATAATATACTTACAGCTGTTCATGTCGTTTGTGGATCACCTGTCTTGAGATATATATATATATATATATATATGTTAAGAGGTAAAACAGAAACAAAACAAAAATATTATGTTGATGAATTATGCACCAAAAATAATCCCTCTGTCAAAAATCTCACAAATTTATATTTTATATTCATATATATGCTGCATCCTCAAGGGCATCCTGCTGAAATGCTTTTTAAGTAGCATCAATGCACCGTGTGATTATTCAGGTTGCCCTCTAACTAAGAGCACATTCTCTCGCATGAAAGTGGGATATATGGAGGCTGTTCATTGCACTTTCTACAAAGCAATGAGCGCTTTATGGAACTGTCCATTCCAAAATAAACATATAAATTTACACTAGTTAAATACGCCTAATTTCTCAATCCAAGTTGCAGATGAACATCTTATAGAGGGTGCTTGATTTGATATATGTATGTTTGTTCAAAAAACATACAGTTATTGCATACCACAAAATGGGTTTCAGAGGTTGAACATGGAAAGGGGTATATCCATCTTCTTGCATAGCTGAAACTGTCATATTTTTGGAACTCTATGATAGAGATGCTCAGGCAATCGAGGAGTCGCAATGGCCTCTACAGGCTTCGCCATGAAGGTTACAAGTCCAGGAGATTCTGTGAGATCTATATCGTCTGCCGTCATTCCTTCAGGAGGGGTCCATGTGAAATGGTGAAGTAAGTGAGCCAACATAGACTGAACCAAATAAATACCCAATTGTGCACCAGGGCAGACCCTCCGCCCTGCACCAAATGGCAGCAATCTATAATCATGGCCCTTAATGTCAACATCCTCTTCAAGAAATCTCTCAGGCCTAAACGCCAATGGATCCTGCCATAGAGCTGGATCCCTAGCAATGGCCCACACATTAACTTGTACATTGGACCCTTTGGGTATATCATAGCCACCTATCTTGACACGCCCTGTTGCTTTGTGTGGAAGCATCAGCGGAGTGGGTGGGTGCAAGCGGAGAGCCTCTTTAGTGAGACATTGCAAGTAGGGCAAATTAGGAAAATCGGTCTCATTGATTACTCTGTCTGTACCAATCACCCTATCTAGCTCTTCTTGAACTTTCTGCTGTACTCGAGGGTTGCGAACAAGTTCAGCCATGGCCCATTCCACAGTTATGGCTGTTGTATCCATCCCTGCAGTGATCATGTCCTGCAATAGATTACAGAAATTTGTAAACCAGTTAACATTATTTGAAGTACTCGTATGAATTGGATGACATCGCATTATGTTCTATTACCAAAAAAAGGATAAGTTGGCTAGAGAAACTTTTGTAGGATAGCCTAGAACAAGATCAAAAGACTATTGAACAGAGCAAATAGATCTACTAATGAGTAATCATTATAAAGTATTTGAGGATGATGAAGCTTATTGACCGTATAAAGTTAACTAGGGATATGGAGACTTATACCCAAAGGAGACCAATGATCGTATCCTCACTCAGATCATATTTTTCTTGTAATGTAAGCAGTGCATCCACAAAATGTTGTTTGGCACCACTCTTCTGTCTAGCCAGAGTGTGCTCTTCCATAATGGCTTTGGTGAGTCTGTCTCTCCTTGCCCCATGCTTAGCAAATGCACCTTCTTCCAAAGGGAACATCCAACGGAGATAAGGAATATGTTCGGCCATAGTGAGGGAAGCCCCCAGCTTCAATCCTGTTCCAACTATTTCCTTGAACTCCACTCCTTGTGGATCCATCTTGCCTTCTTCATTTACGAACCGTTTTCCAAAGGCAATTCTGGTAATGTTGTTGAATGCCACAGCTGACAGATATTTCTTAACGACCAAAGCCTTCCCTTTGCCTTTAGTACAAACAACATTAGTTATCAGCAATCGTACTTAACAAATCAGAAAGGCAAAAATATCATACCAACAAAAATAAAATGCTGAAATATCAGCTGGGAACAGAGCAGTCATAAAAACTTTAACATAACTGCCTTTCAATGAATTTTCAATTCTTTTAAATCAGAGGCGCTGAAATGCAAATATAAGCCAAGCAGGAAAAAGAGTCAATCAAGAGTCACTAATAGGCACCCATAGGTGAATATCTATAAACCTTGGTATGAGACAAGATCATTTTTCTTTCAATATCTTGATCTAAGGAATTTTCAATTATGAATGCCAATGTTTAGCAGCATTTGATTCAAACACCAACTGTTACACATGTCGTGATCCCAAAACCCCCTCTCAGAAGGCAATCGTATTGACTTGTAAAACAATTCCATTGTGAAGCGGTGTAAGGCCAAGATGGCCAGTGACTTCTAAAACCACTCCATTGTGAAGCGAGGCCAAAATGACCAATTATTTCTAAAACCATTCCATTGTGAAGTAAGACCAAGACGACCAGGGTTGAGTATAAAGCTAAAGGCACTATTTTAGATCTAACACCTGCCAGACACCAATTTGGTCTGCCACACCCCATTGTGAAATAGGATTATTTTTCCAATACCCCACTCGCCTCTGGATTCCAACTTGTGTCTAGTACACAAACCTTACCATTAGGCCCACTCAGAGTCTACATAAAGAGGGTTCTCTGCATATATAAGACCAATAGTCAATTTTCTTGGCCCTTTTGACAGCCTTGAACATGTCAAGTTTCAGTAAGTTCATACCGTATAAATTACAAAGAATGAAATAGCAACTTTAGTCAATTATCCTTGGCTAGCTGGTTCTCTGGGCTGTTTACAATAGGAATGCATTCAGCACTCACCTCGCAGTACCTTTGATCAAAATGTTTGGAGCTAAATATATGTCTATGCAACAAATCACATATCCGTGTGCAAATAAAGATTTTTTAAAAGACTCATTGTAGCATACTAAAGCATACCTTGATCCTTAAATATGGATTCCACCATTGCAGCAACCTCGTCTTCCCTCACAGCCCTCAGGGCCTCCAACCTCTTCGGAGTGAAGAGCTCGAGAGTACATACCTTCCGGACCTTTACATAATGGGTGCCATAATCCGCCCAAATCAAGTCCTGACCATTTCTACTGAATTTCTCAGCTGATCGGGATCTGGGCCTGTCAGCCAGCTGCTGATCATGCTCCTTAAGAACCTCCTTTGCCAGCTCTGTATTGCTTACAATCACATTCAGCGTCGACCCAAACCACACGGACATGATAGGACCATATTTCTTGGACCATTCCCAAAAGCACCTGAACCTCACTGCACCTATGTCTAGCAGGTTCCCCACTACCGGCAGCGGCCTAGGCCCTGGAGGAAGCCTGTATCTCATCCATTGCACCACTTTGTATACTACCACCACTAACAACAGTACCCCAACCCCGCCCAAAACAACCATTTTGATCTCTATTCCTGAGCCCCAATTGCATTCCCTTGCCTAGCCTATTTAAGTGAAATCCCTCAACAGGTTGCAGGTTGCAGGTCGCTGTCAGGAGTAGGTATGAATGAGCCCCACCATACCTACTTTCCATCGTATCCACAGATTACGTGGATTACTTAAACCCACCTAAGCTTTAAACCAAGTTCCAACAAACCCCACCAACTTCTTTACTCTCCGGGGAATAAGAGATTCCCTACTTGCAATTGCTAGACTGAAACTATGGGTATCTATAAATAAAACCCACGGCTGCAGAGCGGCTAATCCTTTTTTAATTGATCAACGATGGGGTTATGATCCAGTTGTAGAGGTCATAAACAGGGGACACCATCTCTGTCGTTAAGGCGACTCAAACACGATACAGGAGTTAATTGGTGGGAAGTTATATTTGTTTTGAGAATATCCAAACGAAACATTACATGTTTAAACTAATCTTTGTGTCATAGGAAAAGTTGCTAGGCTTCTACTATTTGTTTTATATCATTTTGTGTGGGTGTCTTAATATTTAATCTTAACATATAATTTTGAATATTTTGGGATTTAAGGGAGAGGAGTTAACCCTGGGTCGGGGTTGTGTCGTGGGTATAGTAGGTGACAGCCTCGACCCCACTTATTAACAATAAAATAGTCAAAAAAGAATCAAATATTTTTATTAATATGATAGGACATTTCATGTTAAATTCATATTATGTCCTATCATAGGTAGAGTATTTATTTGTCACCTTCCGAAAATTATATGAATGCAAATAGATATATTTATTTCCACAATATAAATATTGTTTGTCACCTTCCCAAAAATAGGTTAATGCAAATTGGTATTTTTTTTTCCAGAATAATGTTTTATTGCATTAAGAGTGAGTTGACATGTACATAACTCATTGCCAACTAACCAACTTGCAAATACATTTTAACATATTACAATAAAACATGTTCCATTATTCATCCTTCATTGACAAACTACTATTTCCAATATGTCCATCTACACCAGGCTTTTTGGTAATTTACCTGCAAAAATGCAAAAAACGAATTCTTAGGCTCACTATGCAATACAACTTAAAAAAAAAGACTAATTATGTCAACCATACTTCACAATTATACATGATATTATATAAATCATAACAAAATATTAAAACAATCAACAATTTCAAATTTTCTAAAATCACTTTTCAAATCACCAACCAAATTTTCTACGTACCCATTTCATATCACTTCTACTATTAATTCCTTTAATGCAACCTCAAATTCCCCCCTAGAATTTAAATATCTCCACTTGTACCCACCTATTCAAATGTATACAACTTAATTATTTATACAAGAGACCATAATTGTGTGATGCAAGCTAACTATTCAACATTTCAAAATTCTGAGTTTTTGTTGGAGACACATGTTCGAGAGTCAAGCAAGAGAGCTCCTCCACACTTTTGCAACCACCTCCTTTAGCTTCCATGATATGATGTTTTGAAACCTACTTCATTTTTTAATGCAGTGAAATAGCAATTGATGTTTCATATGCCTTGTTCATTTAGATTCAAATTAATTACATTTACGGGTTTTTACAAAAGTTTCATGTTCATACATATCCTGATTTGCTTCATGATCATACGTATCATGATTTTGTTCAAAAATAATTTCATACATACGTACCATTCCACCTACACTTGTTGTCACCCAATATACCCATGACACAACCCGACCCAATATCAACCCCTCTCCCTTACACCTAACTATGATAATGGCAAACTTCTACTTTTGTTATAAGCATTTTTGAAATAACATTATGAAATTTATATATAAATTGAATATTAGTATGGTACAAATATTTTCAACCCTTCTAACACACACACACACACACATATATATATATATTGCACACATAGATAGATATATAAGTTTCCTATAGCCTTCTTCATTTACACTCAACTTAATTAGATGTATGTTGTTATAAGCATTTCTGAAACAACATAAGAAATTTATATATAACTTGAAACAATAGTATAGGACAAATATTTCCAACCCTTTTTGATATATACACACACACACACACATGCAAATAGATAGATACATAAGTTTCTTCATTTACATTCAATTTAATTAGATGTATGGTTTGTTTGTTCTTCAATTCTAGTGATTCTAACATGTACAAATATGTTGTTTCTATTTATATCATACTCTTGTTTCTAGTTAGAAACCTTCAAAACAGTTACAACATAAGTGTTCACAATCTAACAAATAGTGCCCAGTTGTATGATACAAATATTTGTAACCCTATTGTTTCAAGATAAATATAAATTTCATAATGTTATTTTATAAATGGTTATAAATAATTGCAGCTTAATGTTGTTTATATATGTATGTACAAATATCAAATGCTCTTTCAAGTTATATATAAATATCATAATGTTGTTTCATAAATGCCTACAAATATTTCAATCGTAATGTTGTTTATAGCTATATCGAAATATCATTATGTTATTTTAGGAAGGGTTTTAAATTTTTGTATCATATTATTGTTTCAATTTATATATAACCCCTTAATGATTATATATAGTAATTTGTTAACATGATCAGGTCTAAGGGTTATAAGAGTTAGAATTGGGGATATGATCAATTGTATATAACTCTACTTTTTTGCATTATTTTGATTTTTTGTTTACTAATCTTGAAATTCTCTTAATGTAGATGAAGAACAAAGCGCTAGTAAGAACCACATGAGTTGTAACTGAACGATGGTGGAAAACTTTGCTTGCACAGAGGAGAGGTGTGAGGCTACTAGATAGTGATGACAATGAAGTTATTCACATACAACAACCGATTGAACCTGCTAGGCTGCCACATAGTGATGACGACAAAGTAATTCCACTCCACACTCGACTAAACCTATAGTCCAAGTCAATCCAATTGTTACAACTAAAAAGGTTGCAGTGCAATAGGAATAGACCATGGCTAACATGGAATCTATCATAGTAGATGTTGAAGACAATGATATGTCAGCAAGAGGGACAACAGAAAAGTGGGGTCTTCCAACTATCACATTGTCTAATTGGTTGAGTGGTGTTACATCTACCAATTTAAGGAACGACCCCCCAACAGTCTTGAATGATGACGAAGAGGTAAAGGTTGTCGAATAATGCAACAAGATGGTTGTTGTTGGTCATGGTTTGGAGATTGTGAATCTAAAATCTAAAGTGGCCCAAATCTGCCAAATGAGGCCTAATCCATTCAAATATGGACTTCCCAATAAGTCTTGGTGGATGGGCTTTAAAAAATGCATCCCAATCTATTTTTAAGGATAGCCCAAGTGCAAGATAGAGACTATGTTGTCAATCTCAAGCGTCCATTTGTAGTTGCATTCTATGAAACACTAGAGAAGGCATACATTGCTAGGAGTTATGATCCACTAAGGATTTTGAGCTATGATGAGACAGAGCTACAAGCTGGACGAAACAATGCAATGAGAGTGCTTGTCAAAAGGGTAGCAGAACTGTTTCCTATATCATCTCCAAGAATTGAGAGTGGACCACTATTTTGTGTTGTGTAAACACTGTCAAACAAAAGATTTCTGGCTTTTACTTGTTTAAAAGAAAAAAAACCTCCACAACTACATAATCAACTATGAACTAGGAGCATGTATGGTTGTTCAACCTCATATATGGATGAAAAAAGAGCTATTTTTGAGATGGCCAAAATATTTTGATCTACAAGTACCTAGGGGTGTCTCGCCTAGTCATAGATGCCTCATTTTTTATGTCCATGGTAGCCATGTTGCTTATTCTACCATTATCGAAGCAAGGACACTAGGCATTGACTTGCTTACCCTATCAACCCACACATCACACACTACCAACCCACACATCACACAGGTTGCATCCACTTGATGTGAGCATGTTTGCCTCTTTCAAATCACATTTTAAAAGGGAAAGAGCAACATGGACTATGAAATATCCAAATTTGGAAATTAGGACATAATTGGTAACACTTGGCAGCGTTGCTATTGAGAAAACATTCACAGTTGAGAACATAAAAGTTGGATTCAAAAGAATAGGTATTTGGCCTCTAAATCTAGATGCATTGGTGGATGACATGAGGCCTAGGGAGACATTCTAGTTTGCTGCCCTCGAGGAAGAATCTATTGTAGAAAACATTAACATTCTATATCCACCAATGGTTTGCCACAAATTGAGGCTAAATGTACAATTAGAACAACAGAATTTGTAGACCAGCATAGTCCACTTTCTTATAGTTGAATGTGTAGACTAGTAAAGTCCACTACAAACATCTAGTTTCTAATACCACCAATCACCAAGTGGAACATTGGGTTTGGGTGACCAACATAGTCCACTCCCCACAATAGTTTTGGGAGACCAAAATATGTATGCAAACATCTCTCTTTCTCTACGGAGTGCACAAGAGGAGCAATAGTGGCTGTTAGAGGGGGCTACAAATCTTGGAATTGATTTGTATGTGGACTTACAATAAAGTTTGAAAATGCCTTCTCCACCCCACAACATGTGCCCAAATACCTGTTGTACCCAAAATATTTTTTTTGGAATTTTGTCTAAATTGAGCTAAATCTTGTTAAAATGTTGTTAAAATTCTGTTTTAGGTCGAACCAAACATAGGGTCCTTGTGGGTTTCTGTCAAGGAACACGTGCAAAATTATGAAAATTTGAAAATCAAGGTTTTTTGTCCCTATTTTCAGGGAAACCCTCAAAAATAGGACCTTCCCAAAAATGATTGAAAATGATTTTGATAGGATTAAAAGGCTTCACGATCACATTGGTCAAGTCAGAATCATCAAAAGACAAGTTTTACTCTGGTGGGTCTATTTCTATTTTTCAGGAACAAAGTTAGGAGCTCCATAGCCATTAATGGCAGATTGGGCAGTACCAGGTGCTGAAAGCTAACCTTCAAAAGCTTCAACAAATAAACCATGGCGAAAATGCTTGAAAAGATGCTCTGCGACAAAGGGGATTTTCAAAAATGAAAAATGTTGAAAATTGACTAAGTCTGGGATTTTCAAAAATGAAAAATGCTGAAAATTGACTAAGTTTGGAGAATGCACGCCTTGTTGCCAAGAGGAGGCTATGCAGTCAAATGCCTTAGTCATTTTCCCAAACACCCATACACGATGAACGTGAGACATGAAGAAATGGTGATCTTTGATGGAGGAGTTTTCTGAAACTGAAAAAGGTCAAAATTTGACTAACTTTGGAAATGCTACGAAGGAGAAATCAGTTCACGAGACGAAAAGAGCCTTTTTCAAGTAGGGGCGCCCTTGATTCTTAAGGGTCGGATGCAACCTGATGAATCATCCAAGACAGTCATCCTCGGCGTTCACTTGCTGGCTCGACGACGAAACAAATAGCTAGGTCATTTGATGAATTGATCATAAGCAGTTGTCGACGAAGCAAAAAGAGGCAGTTGACGAAGTATCAAGAAATGGTTATCGAAAGTGAAGATTGAAGCAAAAAAGAGCCTTTTCCAAGGAAAGGTGCCCTTCTTTCTGGACCTCTAGATGTTTTCAGATGACTAAAGGCCTCCTAGGACAATCTTCTCAGTCTATGTAGATCTCGACAATGCAACTGCGAGCACAAGCATCTGACAAAGCAATCAACGAGTAATCAAGATCAAACCAGGGCACATTTCAAAAAAAGATAACTAAACAGAAGAGCAAAAGTGCCCTTTTCAATGAGGGGCGCCCTTGAATAAAGGGACCCCAAACTGACTTCTGAGTTTTCCAACTCCAGTCATCTTTGGTGAAACGGAGCTGGCTACCTGACAAGATATCAAACGAGATCATCTGATTCTCCGATCAACGAGAAATCCAGATCAAAGCACGAGAGGTCAATTCAAAAGGCCTAAGAACGAAGATTGAAAATTCACCAAGGAAAAAGCAAAAGCGCCCTTTCTTGGAAAAGGTTACCTTTCTTTTGAGGCCTTGTACTCAGCTTTTTGCCATCATATCTCCCAGGCACTTCTCTTCAGGTTGGATCCAGCTCAACAGTGAATGTGCCAACAACAACTCAAGATCAATAGATCAGGCTAGATTCAGGATCAAACAGGGGTCATTCAACAAAGAAAATAATAAAAACTTGTAAAACTCAAAAGGGATGCCTAGAAGAAGTCAAAGGCCAAGTTGTTGACTAAAGTCAAGATACTTTGAGATTAACTTGGCTAAATCACTCCACGATCAGTGGAAATCACCTTTTTGAACTTCAAATCAAGCCAAAACAACTTTTGATCATGAGTTAAGTCCCCAAACTTGTGGATCTAAGGCTTGAGTCTATGTAATCAAGGTATAGGCATCCCACTTCATTATTTCATTGCAGGTTGATGATCAAGAACAACCATAAGCTCTTAAGGATGCCACTTACAGATCTGACCAAGGTTTTCATCCGTTCTTTGATATTTCTTGCAAATTTGAAGCAGAAGAAGATTGCTAATATGAGGTTGGATTCAGAGATAGATTTTCTCAGGGAGTCAGATAAAAACTTCTAATCCATCTTCTGCCTACTTCCTCTCTTCTTGTCTTAGGTTTTCTTCCATGTCACACAAAGCAGCAGGCTACATTAGATCTGATCAACTGGGTAGATTCAACATAATTTTCCAGTGAAACCCATCTTGTCAGATTTTCCAGAATCAACAAACTTGCTGCCCCTATTTTTGGGGGTTTTTCCCAAAAAGTTTTAGAATCAAAATTCTGAGGAACTGGGCTTGTTCAACATTGAAGCACAAACAAAACCCATGTGCTAGACTTTTTCCGGAAAAATACTTCTCGACAGGGCGCTATTTTTAGGGGTTTTTCAGAGATTGTTTGAACACATTCGTGTTTACAGTCAACAGGAAAGTTCTTCACAGAATGACAATTTGGCGTCCTTGGGCTCCAATTGAACAACCAGACCTTGCACCAGCAACTCTCCAACCAGATCTTACACACATTGCTGGAGAGCAAACAGACATCATCAGCAGTCTGTGAATCTTTATCTTTGAAAAGAATACATCTCCCGCTCAGTGGAGAGCCGCAACAATTACTCTAGACGAAGAAGAAAGAAAGGCTGATCTTGTAGCAGAAAGACCTGTTTTACCACCTCCCGCGTGGTAGTAAGCACCTTGGCTTGCCAACTACGAAGAGGTCATTCCAAACACGGAGCCGCCAAAGTTACCAAGAGCAACAACTTGCACAAGAAGAGGAGATGTATCATCAAAGCATTGACTATCCAAAAATGGAAGAAGTCAACACATGGATCAAGGAGTTGTTGACCGGATGTGGTGAAGTGTAAAAATACACCTAGGAAGGACGTCCTACTTTCCAATTGGAATTTATGATACTTGAAGTTAACTTGATGCCTCATTCCAAGTCAACTCAAGAAGGCATTAAATGTAGTTGGAGTTAACTTGATGTCCCTTTCCAAGTTAACTCCATATCCCTTAAATCATGCATTGTCAGATCCCACTGATTAAGGATGTCTAATCGACTCCCATGATTTGTGTATCTTAGATCTCCACTAAATGTGGATGCCTATTTTGGAGGGATACTTACATTAAAGTTCACCTTTAGTTTACTTTTAGTCAACTGAAGTAGTTTCCAGTTGACTCCTTTACTTTCAGTCAACTGAAGTAGTTTCCAATTGACTCTTTGTTTACTTTCAGTTAACTGAAGTAGTTTTCCAGTTAACTGCTTGTTCCCCCTTTTTAGGAATAAATCTTGCTAATTGATTGGCAAGAACTCATTGTTAACTCAAGGAGATTTTGGGGTTGCCCACTCCTTTGAGTTCTATAAATAAGAGCCTTGGGCTCATTGTTTGTTTAACTTTTACTTGCTATGCAAAATTGCTGCGCCATTGTTGCCAACAGCTTTGAAAGCGGATATTTGTTCACTCTTGGATGAGAGTTTGTTGGTCGATTGTAATTGTGCATGATTTCATGCCTTTGCTATCCCAACCTTTGTAATTTGTTGAAGAAGCTTGAAGAAGAATATCAGAAGGTGCTTGCATTTTGATCTACCTATTTGAGTTATTTCCATGTCTTGTATCTAATAGCTTGTTGTTTCATTTCCCTCCTCGGATAGGGGTTCCTCCTCCTTGGATATTTGTCATTGACAGTTATTGTTTGTTGTTGTTTAATGTATTGTCCTTCAATCTATACTTCGGGTAGGGGTTCCTCCTCCTTAGCAAGCTTGTCGGCCAAGGCATTGTAAATTTGTTGTTTCTTGTAAACTGTTTCCTAGCCCATACCTCGGATAGGGGTTCCTCCTCCTTGGCAGGTCTCAGATCCAGTTTACCGTAAAGAGTGTTTGCTTGTACCAACCTTATCCTGGTATATATCCGAGAGTTCAGAGCCTCGGCCATATTCTCAGGAGACGACGAAGTTAGGTGATCCAACCAATCCATTCCCACTCCTTTACCCTCATGTTTTGTTTATCTTGAAGGTATTGGATAGATTAAAAGCTAGAATAGTCGTAGTTAAGATCTGCAGAAACTAGAGAAAAGCTTAGCTATGGCGCATTGTGTTTGTGCACCCTTGTGTCCTACCGTTGAAGTACAAAAAGATAGTAATATTAGTTTACCTTTCCCTTCCCTACGCATTGCTTTCAGCAGAGAGGGACTTCTCTTTAAATAACGAAGAAGTGTTGCAAAACATTTGAAATAGTTGAACGTTTACAATCAACACTCCAGAGGTGCTAATTTAAACACCAACAATACCTTAGCGCATTTTTATGTTGATTGGGGAGAAAGTCAAGCAAAGTAGTTAGACGACGAAGTGGAAGAAACAACTAGTTAGGTGCATGTTACAAATGATGAAGATTCAATGGAGCCATTAGGAGGCCAAACAAGTTCAAACCTCTCCCAATTTTTGAAGCTACATGTTCATGTAGTGAAGGATAAGTGCAATTAGCTAGTTGACCGTGGGATTAATTAAACTTCCAAGAGGATCCCAACTCCTCACTACTGACGACTACATGAAGTTGCTAAATGAGCAAGAGGAGAGGAAGAAGGAAATTCAACAATTGAAAGATAGGAAGAGAGAACAAATTGAACAATGCAAGATTGAAAGAATTGCAACAAAGGAGCTAAAGGAACAATTGAGAATTGAAATAGAACAACAATGAGTAGTAGTTGAGGTTGAAAGAGAACTACAAAAGGAGCAGAAAATTGATCAACAAAGGATTGAAAGGGAAGCTGCAAAAAAATGAAAAATAATTGGAGAAGGCTAGAAAAGAGGCAACAAGGGAAAGGCGTCTTAGCAACCCTTTAAATCTCTTGCTTTATCGTCATAGGATATTCACAAACTTTGTGTCAATTCATTGCCCCCAAAGTCATTAAAATCATTAAAATCTTGCCGCAAATAAGTTCAAAAAGGGGTGTCCTAGGTAAGGACCCATTCGCCCAAAGTGGCGAATGGGCCCTAGCACAATTTTCTAGGACCAAGCTTCGAGGAGGTGAAATAACATTAAAAACCCACCTCAAATATGCTTAAAAAAGGGTGTCTTAGGTAAGGAGGACCTATTCACCCAAAGTGGTGAATGGATCCCAACAAAGCTTTCTAGGACTACAACTTTGCCAATTTAAATGTTATGCAATATCATTAATGAGTGTCGGGATAGATCCTTTGGAAAATGTAATTAATAAGGCCTGGATTTGAATTAAAGGGGCCAATTAACCTTAGTTAATTAATGAAGCCCTATATTAGTGTGAAAGTGTAAGAAAACTCTTTACAACACCCTAAATAAGGCACAATTAAGTACATTTTATCATTAATTGTTTATTCCCAAACTAAACGTGAAAAAGGGTTACTTTTTTTGATGCTACATTTTGCCCCCACTTTAGTGAGAGTTTTCCCCCATGACAAACTCACACTAAAGTAGACATTCAAGACACTTAAGTATGCAACAATAAAAAAGATGCATAGTTATACCCTATCAAAGACCAAGAAAAACAAAGGAAAAACAAAGGACCAAGCTTCAATCATTCTAACACAATGTGGAACACGACTGTTTGTCCAAGAAAAAGGATCAAGCTTCGACAGTCCAACACGATGTGGAACACATCTAGGCTGTTTGTTCATAACATGCATGCTCACTCTGGGGTAGTGGAACCTCTACCCGTCCACTAGGTGAGTTATCCCAACGAGGTGGCCAATGAGACAATCATATTAGCCTCCCATACCATACGGAAGTTATGCTTTATGAATGTTTTTGAATGTTATGTCTACAAGTTTTTGTTAAAGGGGATTTTGCTTCGTTCGTGTAAGGTCTTCATCTTAGGGAACAACATGCCTAATGTCTCCAAGAGATGACAAGTTAAGAGTATCATATCGCCACTTATGGGATGCCTCGTTCCCATCATGCCACCAAGGGAAATCATATACTTAGAAATATTGCACTCTTGAAGGACATCAAACCCAATGACACCACCAAGAAAAGGACACGTCACAAGAAAAAAAATCACGCCATGAAATATGCAAAATGTCGAAAGATGTCATCGATGTATCCCCCACTTTAAAGTGTTTGCTAACACCATTGCTATGAGCAACTGCTTTAAAGTAGCTAATGTTTTCTCCTAAGACATGAGAGCTTTCCTCAAAAAACCCTATGCCAAGTCATGTTTATGAAATAAAGCTACACCATGAAATAGGAAGGAAGGGTTGCCCCCAAGAATACATAAGGGATCTATGGATTCGGGGTTAGTATGTCTTTGCTACAATGTTTTTTTAGAGCTCGGAATTGTCATCATTCCCCAAATACTCATAGAATTGGAAGAATGGCACAAAGAGAGCAAAAACAAAAAAAGCCTTTTGGGTCAACATGGAAGAGACCTAAATATCTCAACACCTTGCATCATCCCCAAAAGGAAAACACAAGACAAAGAAAAGATAAAATGCTTATAACATAGAGAAGAAGGTAGGTACATATAGAGGTATGCACAAAAAGAGGGAGATACATTAAACAAAACATCATGGGGGATCACATTGCACACAAGCAATCACATAAAGAAACATGAAAAAGCAAAAGAGTAGTAAGGAACATGCAGGTCAACCTATAACAGGTTGTTCGCATCCCAATCTCGGTCGATATAAATGAAAGGCGGACAACTAGCCAGAGGGACAACAACATGTACCAAAACTAGGAAAATGCTAACTATCCTCTTGCCCCCACTAAGTGTAGGACAAGGATGAACCGAGATAGGTGATGAGAATGAGCTCCTTGCAATAAAGAAAATGATTTGCAATGAATGTATAACATGTAATAGTGAGAATGTTAAGACCCTGGGACAACTATTACATGGTAAGGAGAGGAATGCATGCTTTAAGGGACCATCTTTATGATATCAAACTTTTTAAATATTTGTTGTAAAGCACAACACTCTTCAGTACTATGTCCAAAAATTCTATGGTATCAATAATGTGATGTGTTTGTGTTCTTAGGAATTGAATGTCGATTTTCTCTCATAGGTGGTAATGTAATAAGACCTTGACTTAGAAGTATGTGTAAAGTTCTTTCAGTTTTAGACGGTGGACAAGGGAATTGTAATTTATTTAGTTTGTAAGGCCTTCGTTGCTTGCTAGATTCAACGACTTCTAGAGGTGGATATAGAGGAGGACCTGAAATGTTGTTGTCAACTTTATCATCGTTATGAGGCATTGGTTGTTCTTTAGGAAGGACATTTACGTTAGGAGGATCTTGATATCCTATCACTTTTGTTTGTTGAATAGGAATTTTCTCTAAAATTTTATCAATTTCATGCTCATTAGTTATGTCACATCCTTGGTTAGTTAAAATCTTAAAGCCTTGGCCATAAGTCTCTTCAAGGTTGATGGGAGTGTTGGTCAAATTTTTAACATAAAATGAATGATTATGCCCTTGGCTAGAGGAACTAGGTTCATTCATGGTTGGAAATGTAGGTTTAATTGGTGACTCAATTTCAGTATGTAAAAGACCAAACATCTCAAGTTGTGTTGATTGTTTCATGGAAAGATAAAAGGATACATTATTCTCAAGGTTGTTAAGGAAATCGTTTATGAATTCGTTCATGCTAGCATCATCTTCTCCAATGATGTCAACTTCACGAGGGCACTCATTAGGAGTTGGGTGAGCATGAGTAGGTTCAATTGCATTAGGTTTGTTGCCAAAAACACTACTTGAAACATCAACCAAAGAGAACAAAGACTTTCATACATTGTTAAAACACTTGTCCATTTTCAAAATTTCAAGCTTAAACAAGGTAATTTACTGATTAAACTATGCAATAGACTAAAAATGAAATGTTGTAAATGAAAATTTGAATTTTGACAATGCACTACATGAAGCAAATTAAGCTAGATTCAATGAATTTAATGTTGCAAGTATGAAGAGGTTGTTGCAAGTTGTCATTGATGTCAACTGGTCAATTGGCTATCAACTGGTTGCTATTGTCATTGGCTATATATGTTGAGGATATTGAGAAAATTATATTGAAGGAAGATTGTAGGTGTTTAGTGGTTGCTCTAGGTTTTTCTTTGGGATTTGCTTCTATGTGTGTGCAATTCAGATATGTTGTTCATGGTTGTTGGAAGCTATTATATCTAGATTTTTGGCTTCTGATTCATTGTATAGTGTCAGTTATGTTCGCCAGTTGTGAACCCTGGTTTTCTATGTATCTGGTTGAGGTCCAAGAGAAATGTTGTTGGTCTGAATTTCTCTTTGGTTAAGTCTTATGTCTTACGGTTCTAGAGTTAAGTTGTTATGATCATGTTGAAGATAATTTCAGTATCTGGAAGGATTGTGATTAATTGTTCTATGTGTTTTACACTGGTTTGGTCGACTTTGTGTTAAACACTACCTTCATAATTGATGAAGCGTGTTGGGACTTGTTTGGGTCCTCATCAAGCATGTGTTTGGGTCGCTCTCATTCTAATGCCACCCTAGGATGTTTTGGCACCAACCTAATTTGAATTTAGTAATGGATGGCTGACTTTGTATATGTTTCAAAGTTGAAGATGGTATAAATATAGGATGAGTGAGTGGTGAAAGTAGAATAGAGGGATAAGTGCAAAAAAATAGAGTAGATAGATGCAAAGCAGATGTGAATTAGTGGGTGCATGTGATATGAGTGTGGCAGATTAGTGCAGAGCTTAAATGTTGAGTTTCCGGATGCAGTGAGTTGATGGTGGACTCTATCATTCATGCATGTCTGCAAGTGATTGATTAACTTGTGGTGGATTTCTTTGTTGCATTAATATTGTCTTCTCTTTGCAACATATCTCTTCTATCTTCTTTGTATCTCTATGGCAATGAGCTCTTCGGGTGGTTAAACCCTGTTGGATAGTGAGTCTTGATTTGGATAGCGAGTCCTTATTTTGGTAGTGAGCCTTTTCTTCATGCAGTGAGCCTTTTGTAATCAGTTTTGATATTCTCTATATTGTGAGTTAATCCTCACCATGGTTTTTCCCTCATTAGGTTTTCCACATAAATCTGGTGTTATTATTTTTGTGTGATGACTTTAAATTTCTGCACTTGCACTTAATGTTTAATCATTTTAGCAAAGTTAAGAATTGCGATTGATCTAAGTTCCAATGAGTTTTTTAAGGTTTAAATTTGCTACAACTGATTCACGCCCCTCTCAGTTGTCTTGTTCAAAAATTGTTCTCAGAGCTCGATTCCTTGGAGAAGAGCTTAACCGCTTAAGGAAGGTCCAGGATGGCTAGCAAAATTACTCATGATTATTTGAGGTTCGATGGAACTAATTATGCTATCTAGAAAATATTGATGGAAGAATATCTGGAGTACTATGGATATTATGTGGAGAAAGCTTACAAGAATCCCTACACTCCTGCTAATGGTTTGAGTACGACTGATGAGATTAAGACACATGAAGCGAACAATAAGGTGAAGTACATTCTAAAGAATAGTCTTGTACATTCCAATTTGATTAAAGTTCAAAATCTGAAGACTGCTAAGGAAGTCTAAGATTCTTTGGAAAAGGTGCATGAAGGTGATGAAAGGGTCAAAGAGGCAAAGTTATAGAATTTGGAGACATAGTTTGAGCTCATGTACATGTCTGAAGATGAGAATGTTAAAGCTTATGTACAAAGATTAGATGAGGTAGTAGCTGGACTTGGTGCTACAATAGATGAATCCAAAATTGTAAAGAAGATTTTTAGAACTCTCCCTAATGCTTAGAGAAAAATGGTATGAGCTATTGAAGAACACATAGATTACAAGACTTACACTAAAGATCAGTTGTTGGGAACTCTAACATCTTATGAGATGAGAAAGCCAAATTTGAGAAATGGATCTAAATTAGAGACTGCTTTTAAGGCTACAAAAGTTGAAGATTTGGATGAAGAAAATCTTGATGCTAACTTTGTGAAAAAGATGAAGAATGGCTCCGGCAAGTATGAAGGTGAGTTACCCTTTAAATGCTTTAGTTGTGGAGGAATAGGTCATTATGTTGCAAGATGTCCAGAAAGAATGAAGAGGAATAAACAAAGATATGAGAAAGAAAATAAAGGTAAGAAGATCAATAGAGCATATTATGTGAATGAGGATTCTAGTATATTTGATGAGGAATTTGATTATGGAGATCCTGATGACAATGAATGCTTGTTCTTGGCTATAAAAGATGAACCTACTTCTACTAATTTTGAAAAAGGGTGAAGGAATGCCCTCTAGAGAAGGAGAAAAATGAAGGTACTATTATCTTTGCCCTACATGATAAACAAGAAAAGAACTATTGGGTTGTTGATAGTGGTTGCTCACATCACATGAATGGTGATAAGAGTAAGTTTGTTAAAATTGAAAAATATGATGGAGGATTAGTTATGTTTGGAGATGATATTGGTGCTAATATTTGTGGGATAGGCTTAGTAAGTTTTGATGGCAAGCATAATATTGATGATGTCTAATATGTTAAGGGTTTAATGTATAATCTTTTGAGTGTTGGACAAATGTGCATTAAAGGATATAATCTTATTTTTGAGGATGAAAGATGTGAGATCAGGAAAGGGTCTAAAACAGTGATTGTTGCAAGAAAGAAATCTAATGGAAATATCTATCAACTTAAGGGTGCTAATGGACGATGCTTTATGACTCAGAGTAATGACAGTCTGTTGTGGCATCAAAGAATGTGTCATATGAATTTTGATAACTTGGCAAAGATTAGTGCAATTTAGGCCGTGAGAGATTTAACAAGGATTACAAAGCCTGTTAATGCTATTTGTAGGAATTTTCAGTTTGGAAAGCAAGCAAGAAACCATTATAGATCAAAGGAACAATCTACTATTGGACTACTAGATTTAATTCATACAAATCTTTGTGGTCTTACAAGAGTGAGAAGTCTACAAGGTGAAAGGTACTTTATGCTTTTGATTGATGATTATTCTAGATATCATGGGTTACATTTCTTAGAGAGAAATCAGATGCATTAGATAGATTCAAAACATTGAAAGCTATGGTTGAAAATGAAGTAAATTTGAGGATAAAATGCTTAAGGTTTGATAGAGGTGGTGAACTCACTTCCCATGAGTTTAATATGTTTTGTGAAGTGCATGAAATAAAAAGATAGTTATTTGCTCCAAAAACTCCTCAACAAAATGGAGTTGTTGAAAGGAAAAACAAAACAGTTCAAGAGGTTGCTAGATTGATAATTATTGAGGCAGGCTTACCAGAAGTTTACTAGAGAGAAGCTATTCACACTATTGTTTATGTATTCAATCGAGTTCAAGCAAGAGAAAACAGTACAAAGACCCCCTATGATCTATGGTGTGGAAGAATTCCTACTGTTAAGTATTTCATGGTATTTGGAAGAAAATGTTATATCAGAAGGGATGGAGAAAATTTAGGAAAGTTTGATGCAAGAAGTGATGAAGGAATTTTTCTTGGATATTCTACTAGAAGCAAAGCTTACAGATGATTCAACAAAAGACTAAGGAAGATTGTAGAAAGCACAAATTTCAAGGTTAATGAAACGATGAAGAATTCAATTGATATTGATGGATATGTATTTGATGAACTTGGTTGCGTAAGAATTTAAGAAATTGTGGAAGAATAGGAAAAGAATGAGCAAGAGAAGTAGAATGAAGAAGAAGAAAGAGAAGAAGAATCTTCAGTGGCATCCCCTAAGACACCCAGATATGTGTAGAAGAATCATTCAAAAAATCATATCATTAGAGACAAGACAAAAGGAGAATTGACAAGAAGCAGAGCTATTGTTGGTGAAGTAAATCTGTGTTTACTTTATGAGATTGAACCAAATATTATAAGTGAAGCATGCAAATATGAGCACTAGATGGAAGCTATAAAGGAAGAACTTATGTAGATTGAGAAGAATCAAACTTGGGAATTGGTCCCAAGACTGACAAACAAAAACATTATTGGATCAAAGTGGGTATTTAGAAATAAGTTGAATGAGAATGGAGAAGTGGTCAAAAATAAAGAAAGACTTATGTGTAAGGGTTACTCACAAGTAAATGCATAGATTTTCAGAAGACTTTTGCTTTGGTGGCAAGAATTGAAGCTATTAGAATGTTCTTAGCATTTGCTACTCATAGAGATTTCAAAGTCTATCAGATGGATGCCAAGTTTTCATTCTTGAATGGTGAGCTAGAAGAAGAGGTCTACATGGAACAACCAAAAGGATTTCAGTTGTCAAATCAATTGGATATGGTCTGCAAATTGAATAAAACTTTATATGGATTGAAGCAAGCTCCTAGAGCTTGGTATGCAAGGTTAGATAGGTACTTGATTCAACAAAGTTTCAACAAAGGTACATTGGATAGTAACCTTTACTTTAAAGTTAAAAATGAAAAAATCTTGATTGTGGTTGTATATGTTGATGACATTATTTTTGGAGGAAATGAAACTATGTAAGATTTTGCGGAAGAGATGCAAAAAGAATTTGAGATGTCTAGGTTTGGAGAGATGAATTTATTTCTTGGGCTGCAAATTAATCAAATAGAGAAAGTAATCTTTATTTCATAGTTGAAGTATGTGAGAGAGATGTTGAAGAAGTTTGGGATGGAAGGTTCCAAATCAGTATGCACTCCTATGGGACTAGTTGCAAATTACGTAAAGATGATGATTCACCTAAGGATGATTAGAGCAAGTATAGATCTATGATTGGTGGACTATTGTAGGGTAAGTGCACAAAGTTGAGTCCATGAAACGTGGAAGTTTTTGCCTTAAGCAAAAAAAGAATTTGGCTTGCAAAAAAGGGATCCCGTTTAGCTTCGGGATCCTGAGCCTAAGTTTAAAAACGGGATCCTTTTGAAATTTCCATTTTTGAAAATTTCCAAAATGGAAGTTTTAAAGCGGGATCGTTTGAAAATTTTCAAAATGGAAACTTCAATTTTGGAAAGTTTTCAAAACGGGATCCCGTTTTGAAAACTTTCCATTTTTGGAAATTTTCGTTTTGGAAGAATTTCAAAATGGGATCCCGTTTCATAGAACCATAAAAATGGATTTTTATATGAAACGGATCTCGTTTTTTAAATTATAAATGTTTGAAGTTTTTTATTTTGTTTTTTGGTTCAGAAATGGCTTGGGGACCGAACCTAAGCTTTGGACCTAGTTTGACCTCAACTTGAAGGTCCTTATGTCTGGGAAAATAATGACTTTGGACATATGTTTGAAGACCTATTTTGCGAAATTTTTTACAAAATTAAAACCCATTATAGATGAGACAAGCAGATTCCAAATATGTACTTTTTAATAATTTGATTTTTTTATTTTTCAATTAATTTCTAATGAAACTAGTCCATAAACTTGAATTATCAGGTTTTTTTAGTATTTTAATAACTTTTGATCAACATAACATTTTGAGAACGGATTGCACAAGAGCAAACTTCAGACAATTCTTTTCAGTTTAAAAAAAAATCAAAAAATGATAAGTTTAGGTCATCTTATGCGTGTCGTACACGACGATTTTTCAAAATGACAAATATGCCTAATAAATATTTAATAAAAAAAAAATTCAATAAAAAATTATAAAAAAATATTAAAAGCAAGCTTTAGTGAGTCACAAATCTTTTCCCAAAAGGATTTAGAAAAATATGATAATTTAGGTCAAAATATGGATGTCGTATTAATGCATGGTATGGTATAAAAAGTGACTTTTAAACAGTGGTTTTTAGAAACGCCTATTGAAACTCAATTTTTACTAACTGGTATTGAAATAAATTACATATTTGGAAACTAGACTCCGAGTACTACATTTTATGATTAGTGACTTTTTTGAAGATTCCATCTCTAAGTGCTTCAAATTTTAAGGTCAAATGTGTCAAATTCTGAAAATCAGGGAAAACACTTCCATTTTTTGGCCAAAAAGTGGACTCAACTTCTTGCACACACTCTATATTTGACTGCTACTAGATTGGATATTATGCATGTTGTCTGTCTTGTGGCTAGATTTCAAGAAGATCATAAGGAAACACATGTTGCTGTTGTAAAAGAATATTCAGATATTTGAATGATACTCTGGATTATGGCTTATGGTATCCTAGAGATATTGAATTTACACTAAGTGCTTATACAGATGCAAATTGGGTTGGATGTGTAAATGACAAAAAAAATACAAGTGGTGGTGCATTTTTTCCTGGTTGTAGATTGGTGGCATGGTTGAGTAAAAAACAAGATTTTGTTTCCTTATCTACTTTTGAAGTTGAGTATATTGTTGTTGCATCTTGTTGTACACAAGTTCTATGGATGCAACAAACATTGAAAGATATCACAATTGTGTATGATGATCCTATTTCTATCTATTGTGATAATGCAAGTGCAATTAACATTTCAAAGAATCCAATGATGCACTCGAGGAAAAAACATATATCTATCAAATATCATTTCTTGAGAGAGAAGGTTGTGGAGAATGAAGTAAAGCTTGAGTATGTCTCTACGAAGGATCATATTGCTGATATATTTACAAAGGCTCTTCCTAAAGATACTTTTGAGTATCTCCGGGAAAAGTTAGGGGTCATTGCCCCTTCTGTCCTAAACTAGATTCATATGGAGATGCATCAGTCTAGTGGGTCTATGGATCTATCTTTCTTCTGGACTGATGTTTTGGTGGCTACCTCTCAAGGGGAGCAAGTAGTGTCATGTATTGTCATTGAAAGAGTATTTTGATTTTAATGCCAAAGGGGAAATCAATGTAAAACATCTTTTTCCTTTGCCATTGATGTCAAAGGGGGAGATGAGAGAGATGTGAAAAAGAGAGATGTGAAAAAAGGAGAATGAGAAGAAGATGAAGAGTATCATGTGAAAAATATTATCTACTAAGGGGGAGAAACAAAAATCAAAATCTTGAGAAGTGTTCAGAATTAGTATGTTGTCTTTGATGGTTTTTCACATCATGTGTTGCCATCAATACAAAGGGGGGGATTGTTGCAAGTATGAAGAGGTTGTTGCAAGGTGTTGTCATTGATGTCAACTGTTCAATTGGCTATCAACTGGTTGTTGTTGTCATTAATATCATGAATGCAAATTATTGGATGTATATGTCGAGGATATTGAGAAAATTATATTGAAGGAAGATTGTAGGTGTTCAGTAGTTGCTATGGGTTTTGCTCCAGGATTTGCTTCTATGTGTGTGTAGTTTAGATATGTTGTTCATGGTTATTGGAAGTTGCTATATCTAGATTGATTTTTGGCTTTTGATTCATTGTACAGTGTGAGTTATGTTCACCAGTTAAGAACTGTGGTTTTCATTGTACCTAGTTGAGGTCCGGGAGAAATGTTGTTGGCCCGAATTTCTCTTTGGTTAAGTCTTATGTCTTGTGGTGTTAGACTTAAGTTTTTATGATCATGTTGAAGATAATTTTGGTATTTGGAAGGATTGTGATTAATTGTTCTATGTGTTTTGCACTAGTTTGGTCGACCTTGTGTTAAACACTACCTTTGGAATTGATGAAGTGTGGACCTATTTGGGTCTTATCAAGCATGTGTTTGGGTTTCCCTCATTTTGATTCCACCCTAAGATGTTTTGGCACTGACCTAATTTGAATTTATTAATGGATGGCCAACTTTGGATATGTTTCAAAGTTGAAGATGGTATAAATATAGGATGATCGAGTGGTGGGAGTAGAACAAAGAGATAAGTGCAAAGAAATAGAGTAGATAGATGCAAAGCAGATGTGAATCAGTGGGTGTATGTGATATGAGTGTGGTAGACTAGTGCAAAGCCTAAATGTTGAGTTTCTAGATGTAGTGAGCTGACAGTGGACTCTATCATTCATGCATGTCTAAAGTGATTGATTAAATTGTGGTGGATTTATTTGTTGCATTGAGATTGTCTTCTCTTTGTAACATATCTCTTCCATCTTCCTTGTATCTCTGTGGCAATGAGGGCTTCGGGTGGTTAACCTTGTTGGACAATGAGTCTTGATCTAGATAGTGAGTCCTTGTTTTGGTAGTGAGCCTTTTGTAATTGGTTTTGATATTCTCTATAGTGTGAGTTAATCCTTGAACCGTGGTTTTTCCCTCATTGGGTTTTCCACATAAATCTGGTGTTATTGTGTTTGTGTGATGTTTTTCAATTTCTACACTTGTACTTAATGTTTAATCATTTTAGCGGAGTTAAGAATTGTGATTGATCTAAGTTTTGGTGAATTTTTTAAAGTTTAAATTTGCTACAACTGATTTACCCCCCCTCTCAGTTGTCTTGTTCAACATTTAATGAAACAGGAAATTAGAAAATTGAAAAAAAAATGTAACAGTAGAAAGAAGGAGCATAAAACAAAGATTTCATATTCTAGAAAATGCAGTTTCAAATTTGATTAGGGACTCATTTGCCACTTTGGGAAAATTGGTCGTAGATCAGGGTTTATGGATTGATTTTGACTGATTTCTAAGATTTTTTCAATGTGCTTCAGATTCCAAAAAATTGAAATCATGTATGATCACAAACTCAATTGCGAGCTTGGGCAAATGGGTCCTTGATTAGGGTTTTTGAACTATTTTTTTACTGATTTTTAAGGGTTTTTCAATGTGTTTTAGTTTCATGTCTATGACAGTATATAACTTTTAGTTTCAAATTTCTGGAAATGTACTATGAAATCCAAGTTGAAAAGGTAATGAAATGATGAATGCAAAGACCTAGTTTGAAATGCAATTTTGTTTTGATTTTCAAATGCAAATTTATGTGATCTAAATGATATGCAAAATGACTTATTTATTTTTGTATTTTTCAGATTTACAAGAATGCAAAATAATGCAATTCTAAAACCCTAGATGAGATGCAAGTTTGAATGCAAATTAGGACACCCTAAATGAGATCTAATTCAATGAAAATGAATGCAAATGAATCCAAGATCTAACCTAGGATGAGAAGAAAGACTCCAAGATTAGAAAACTTCAATGTTCAATAAGTCGGGTTCACCATTATGTTTTGAAGAAAAATATACGGTTCACAAAAATGAATTAACAAGATGATGAACCACAAAAAAAATCCAAATATGTATATGATATGATGCAAATAACATTAAAAAAATACTCCTAATTGTTATATCAATAATGAGAGAAGTTTTAAGAGGTTGAAACTATTGGTTAATTTTAACGAACCGATCAAGCCTTAGCAAGTACCTATGAGTTTTCCAAACCCAATCCTCAAATACCTGCTAGATGAGTGACAACCAAACGAGATAAAATGTATATTATTTTATCTCCTACACTTCATGTTCTGCCAGACCCGGGAGGGCATTCCCACTATGCCAAATATATAACTCATTTCAACAATTTACACTTACATTGTAAATCAAGGTAGACAAATTCTCATTAATAGCAAATAAGATGAAATCACTCACAAAGATGGAAATTGTTAGAGTTAATTATGCATCTTAAGCTGAGAATATAAAACAACAACGAACAATAGACGGGTCAATGATTATTTTAAAAGATTTCTCTCAAGTTTGGTGACTAAAACCACAAGAAAGGTTCAATGGGTTAAATATTAGTGCCATTATCTATGGGCTAGGAGTCTACGCAAATTGAAACATAAGGCGTGTTTAATTCCAAGCAATTATGATCTAGTGATATCACCTTGTAATTCACAAATCAATGACTAAGCACTAAAGACTACTTATCAAATCCAAATGACTTCATATATGAACCCATGATCTAATCCAAGCATTTTAACTCATTCCATAAACAAGAGCCAAAACCAAATCAAATATTTAATATAATATGATGACAATTAATGACAGTATAATTGGCCACCTCAATATCTGGTAGTAGTGACAAATTAGTGCGGTTATATTGAACTATCAACTCTATTATCTTTTGCTCCAATGGGGCTGCATATTTCTGAAACTTCTGCTCATTTAACTAACACACAAACTCATAAACTAGAAGCACTAGAGGGCACTTATCTCCATGCTAGCTAGCTTCCACAAATATGAACTTCAATCTCTCAACTCTTGGGACCCATTTATTCAAGGTTGGTATGGCCAACACCTTATCTCTTTGGGACAACCTCATTGCATGCACCATCAAAGCATAGTTGTCATGCACGCTATTGAGTCTATATTGAATCTTCTCATTTAGATGCTTTAAGGAAATGCAAACAACTTTTGATATGTTCTCATACATTGTGTCCTAAGCTTTCTCTAGAAATTTCCTATATGTCTCAATTTGCAAAAGCAATTGATCTTTGTTAGATGAGATAGAGCTTGGCCTACTTATTTCTTCTTCTGTAATTGATTCTTGTCCCCGACTATATGGTACTATTGCTAAAGCATGGCTATCAAATGAATGTTGCATAGATGTCATTGGAGAAGCTGAAAGTGGATGGATTGAGCTAAGTTGACCCCGTTCTCTCTATACTTCCTCTCTTTGTTTATAGAATGCCAATTTAGTTTCTAGTGTAGCCACTTTTTGTTGGCTACTGTCATAGTCATCTAGGAGTTCTCTTTATTTAAATCTAAGATTATCTCTTTCCAAGTTGAGACTCGCTATAGTTGACCGGGTAAACCTGGCAACATTAACAACCATGTATGCAACTTCCAAAGCTGGAGTGTCAGCAACTCTTTTTACAAGCAGTTGTCCACTAAGTTTTGATGGCTCTGCTAGGGCTGCTTTCCTAGATGCCGAAGATAGTGACCATATGGCTAATGCATCCCAATCCTCGTTGAAGGCTAAACCTCGAAGTGCCATTTCCAGTTCTTCTTCTGTCTGTACAAGAGGTCTTCCAGCCCCTCTTATGGCATCCAAAATAATAGCATTAGAAATAGTCCATTTTGGTAATAAAAACACACCACTCTTCTTTACAAGCTCTCTGCCCTCTTGGGCATTAATATTTTTAAATTCATTTCTCATAATGCTTCTTACATTTTCCTGAATAACATTTTCAGGAAATTCAGGGAGCAAGCTTCTTTCAATGGCAACCTTCTCTAGATAGTATGCAGTCTTAAATTTCCACCGGAAATCTTGGAATGTCGAGGTTTCAATGAAGGAATCATCTTCCATAAACTCTTTGCTAGCCTCTATCCTCAAGTCATCTGCAGTATTCAATCCACAAATGTCAAGCTTCCCTAATCTAAGGATGCTTTGTCTTGAACTTGAAGCAATTGCTCCTTCATGAGGAGGCATTCCAATTTGCATTTCCTCAGGGGTGACATAGATATCATCTTCATCTATGTCAGAATAATCAACCAATCCTCTTAATTCAATTCTTTGCTTCTTTTGAGGTGGTTTCTCAGAAGGGGAAATTTTTTCAAGAGGTGAGTCAAGATCAATTATAGGAAAAGAGGCTTGTGTAGGAGTTGGAACTGCACTCTTGGGAGAGTCTACTTTTTGCTCTTTAGAAGTGATAGGGACTATTGAGCTCCTGTCCTCACTTGCTACTTTCTTCCTCCTAGAATAAATTATGAACTGTTTGGGTGGTTGATATGGAGATCTTTCTTCTAATTTCATTTCAACACTTTCTTCCACTACTATTCCCTTTCCTTTATTTGGAACCTCCCATTGTTCTCTCAAAACACCAACAACATTCTCAAAGTTGTCCATAACATGCATAGATTTATTGAAATCACCTTGTATATGTGGTAGAGGATCATATTGGGGATTATTTTTCTTCTTAGCTTCTACCATCTTTCTATAAGCCAGGTATTTGGATTTTCTTTCATCTTGTTCCTCAAAGTCAAATACATTCCTAATAACATCCTCAAGGTAATCAAAAGCATGTACAAAGGTACCCATTTTCTTATCTGCTTTGAGTTTACTAATGAAGCCTTCAGGATCATGATTCCTCGAGCTCATAGTCATCAGTTTGTAAGGAGCTAACAAGTGTTCCAATTCATTCACTATCCCTTTTGTCATAATGTAATATGCAAATACTGTCCCCTCTGGGAAGAATGACTTGTTCCTTGTTGATTCAGGTAAATGTCTTTCTTGTGAAACTCCTAACTTCCTCATGATCTCAAGGAACCCTATTCTCAAAGGAACATTTGTAGGAAAAACATATGGGCCCAAACCACTACCATATATCTTGAAAATTGTCTTATCAGGATATGAAATCAAATCTCCCCAATTATGGCTCAAATTCAAATCTAGCCTCAACTCCCTAGGTCTCAAGAATTCATGGATTTATCTGGGGATTCTAGGTGGTTGATATACCGAGGCCCTCTTTATGTTGTATGCAAAAGCATTTCTAAACATTACAAAGTTATACCTCTTGTTATCTTTATCCAAGATGCGGGTCCAATACTGAACAAGCAAGTCAACATCATCCTTCTTCCTTTCCAAGGTGATCTTCTCAAAGTCTCTTTGTCCTTTATACAAGAACATATGCATTAACGATGAGTACCACCAAAACTTCACCCATTGTTTTCCTTCTTGCAATTCAACTAAGCCTTTATGGATATGTTCAACCAAATAAGTTCCATAGTCATAAACAATACTATATGATGGGTGTTGCAGATGTGTGGCCAAGTAGCTATACTCCTGCAATGTGTCAGGTGGATTAGCACCAACAATTTGGTACAAAGAATATACAGTCTTTTTGAAATAACTAGCAAAATAGCTCATTGGGAAAGGTTCGAGCTCTCTATCATCAATCCTAACCTTCCTCCTTTGTTTCCCAGTTCTAGTCATTGTAGTATGCAGAGGCAACATCTTTGTTCTGATAAACACCTTGGTATTGTTGTACTCTATTCGAATACTATCCATGTTCAAAGGGACCATTTCTTGACTCCATTGATGAAAGTCAAAGACTTTCTCAATTTCTTCCCTGGTTATTTCTACCATAACCACCCCATCAAATGCTCTGACTGCCCTAGAAATTGGGTCATATTTTGATGCGATATCTTTCAGGAGATCCACATCCATGTACACATTTGGAACAATCAGTTTCCCTATATCCAACTTCCATGGGTTACTAAAAGCAGCCTCGAGGTTCCTATTTCAAAACCAGTGTTGAAACATCTGCCATCCTGTGTAAGGTACCTCAACATGCTTGATGAAGCAAACCTTATCTATTATCCCCTCCTTCATAGTAGGGCCATGAAATAAAACCCTACCCTCTGGTTTCTTACTTGTAGACTGGGGTAGCAAGTCAATCACATCCTGGGAAAGGGTTCTAGACTGGGTAGAGGAAGAAGCACCTTGAATTTTGGGAGCCATGGGCTTGAATATACAAGAGTTCTTACAGGGAAATTTTAACTATTCACTTCCTAATTACAATTTATGACTTAGGACGAGAGCTAATTATGGGGAATTTATAAGGTTGCGGCTTTTAAAAGCAAAGATTAATCCTAATTTAAAGCTATGAAAGAACAATGAAACACACTTGTTTTAAAAAAAATTAAAAGCAAACCCTAATTCATAAAATTGAAAAGGCATAAAATTGCATTTATTATACTTACTACTTTCAACCATGACAAACCCTAATGCCGGGTAGGAGAACTTCTACAATTCACTTCTCAACTCTTTTTATTGCCTTGGAAATGCCTTCAAATATCAAACAAGCAAGGGTCAACTGCATGGAGAATTTTTGAAGGGAATGGAATAGGTTTATAGGTCACCTCCACCATTAATGCCCATTCACGCGAAGCAAAACAATTGCAACGGGCGTAATTTGCAATTTTGAATACGTCATTGATTCATAGCTGAGCTGGGCATCTTTAACAACTCAAATTGAGTCAAACACATTTAAATTGAAAACATCGCTCCAACTCGGACAAACAACCAATACAAATTTGCTGGTAGGACTCTCCTCGTGTACGTAAGGGCCCCACCTTGTAGTAGTCATGGAGTACACGTGGTAGCATCTCACAGGTCTCACCACTTTTAAGGAACTTGCATCTTTCCTCCATGAGTTGGTAGGGAACGATTGTGATCATTTTCCTTCACTCGATTAGCATTGTCGATCTTACAATTTAGGAGGTTGAGATGGGCCAGCGGGGAGTGACCCAGATTAAATCTTGTCATTTCGTGATCATCAAACCTACACAAACACACCAGTTAGTCTTAAAAGCAGCCTTGACTAGGCCAATGAGAACTTACCCCTCAGGGAGTTATGACTTAGACATAAGTCATTTTTATGTGAAATATTGAAGGTCAACCTTGGGAATATTTAAGAACCCTTGTGACCGGGGATGACTGAACAATCCTAAATGAAGAGGCCGATAAGAAATGTTAAACAATGACTCAAGAGGTAACTTATATCATTGGTAACTAGACAAACAAGTCAACACATAAATAAGACATCCGAGGATTACATGGGGATTTTGGATGACAAGGCTATTCAAATAAAACCCTAAACCTTGTGTGTAATCAACATACTATGCTGATATTGAGGATAGAGGACCTCAAAATATCAAGGATTTTTGGGGGTCTAACATCAACTCATGCTTGGGGACTCATACCCCTAGTGGGTATGGCGAGAAACAAATCTCTTGGTGGAGCAGACCAAACATAGAGGGATCAAAAAGGCAGGAGCTTGCCTGGAAAAAGCAAGCAGACGGAATAGAAAGGAAACACACCAAGTCCTATGTGCAAAATTTACAGAACTATACAATGTACATGGAGAAAAACCTATTTTAAGAGAAATAGGGTTTTAGGAACTGTCCATGTATTGGCAGTTCTAGAAATTTCCCTGCAAGTGACTACAAGAAGTAAGAATCCTCCCCATGCGTATCTATGATTAAGTAAGGGCCAAGCCACTGGGGATCAAACTTCCCATGTTTTCCTTTATCCTCCAGTCTAGCATTCCACATCAATACCATACATCCTATCTCAAATTTCCTTGGAACAACTCGTTTGTCATGTAAATATTTAACTTGAAGTTGCATTTTCTCATTCTTCTTGTGAGATTCTCTTCTCAACTCATCAAGCTCAGCCAATTCATTCATCCTATTATGCATCTCATCACAAATGTCAGTATCATATTCCTGTACAAATTTGTACATTTTCATCAAATTATTGTGTGGGATCCTAGCTTCCACTCCATATACCAAGTTGAAAGGAGAATTCCCAATAGCTTTCTTGACTGTGGTTCTATATGCCGACAATGCTAATTGCAATTTCAAATCCCAAGCCTTCTTGTTCTTGTCAAGAACTCATTTAATGATCTTCATAAGGCTTTTATTACTGGACTTAGCCTGTCCATTTCCCTGGGGATGATATGGAGATGAATATGATACATTTCTACCATGCTTGTTACAAAAGTCCATGAATTCTTTAGACCTAAAGCACATAGCATTGTCTGTGACAATTCTTTTAGGAACACCAAATCTGCTTAAAATGTTCTTTATCAGGAACTCAATGACTACTTTGCTAGTGGCTTTCTTGGTGGGGATGGCCTCAACCCACTTTTTGAAGTAGTCAGTAGCAACCAAGATCCAATCATGTCCTCCACTAGAATTCACTGCCATTTCTCCAATAAAGTCAATACCCCACTGTTGGAAGGGGGTTGGCGCTGAGATTGGTCTAAGTGGTAAATTACTTGAGAATTTTAGTTTTCTTGTAAATTTCTGACAAGCATCACACTTTTGCACAAGTTGGTATGCATCCTTGAATACTATAGGCCACCAAAAGCCAACCCTTAACACCTTGTTTGTTGTTGTCTTGGCCATATAGTGACCTCTGCACACTCCTTTATGCCTTTCAATTAGAAAATATTCCACTTGGTCACCATCCACACATCTGAGGAGCATGCCCTCTGGGCTTCTCCACCAGAGTTTACCATCAATGATAACATATATGATTGCATGTAACTGTAGGGTTATTCTTTCATTCTTAGGCATGCCATCCGGGCATTTCATGGTCTGCAAGTATTCAACTATCCTTTGGTACCAACCACATGTTTGCATATCACAAATGGGAGAGAAATTTTCCAACTCCACTTCATTGATTTGATTAGCTTCTAGGTTAGATTCAGCCATTAGCTTAGCCAAGCCTTGGCCCCTTACTAGCTTTGTAATCTAAATGTCTATGTTAAACTCCTGAATCCTGTTTATCCACCTACATCTTCTTCCCATAGTATCTTGTTGAGTAAAAATTTCCTTGACTGCTACGCTTGGGACGTAAGCCACCACCGTTGCACCAGTCAAATATATCTTGAAATTCTTGACAACCTTAACTAAAGAAAAAGTCTGCTTCTCAGTGGTATCATATTTTAGCTCGGCTGCTTGCAAAGATTTACTAAAGAAGGTGATTGGTTGTTCATAACCCTCATCATTTTTCTGCAACAAGACTCTAGCTACAGTGTGAAAAGAGGCAAATGTAAATAATTGGAAAGGCTTGGCATAATCTAGAGT
Organism: Sequoia sempervirens; assembly: GCA_007258455.2. Taxonomy (NCBI): domain Eukaryota; kingdom Viridiplantae; phylum Streptophyta; class Pinopsida; order Cupressales; family Cupressaceae; genus Sequoia; species Sequoia sempervirens. The sequence continues at coordinate 33,029,174 of VDFB02047397.1, forward strand.
TTTCAAAATAGGTGCAACTTTAATAGCATCTTTGATAGCTTGAAAAGCTTTAAGAGGCTCTTCTGAACATGCCACCTTTTCTCCTTTCTTGAGCATCTGTGAGATAGGTCTAACTATTTCTGCAAAATTAGTGACAAACCTCCTTAGAAAATTTATCTGCCCAAAGAAAGATTGAATGCCTTTGAAATTCCTTGGTGATGTAATTTTGTCTATAGCTTCCACTCTTTTATGATCAATTCTGATTCCTTCCTTCGAGACAATATGCCCCAACAACTTTCCCTCTTTAACTCTAAATTCACACTTCTTGGGATTCAACGAGATGCCATACTCCAGAGCTCTAACAAATATTTGCTCAAGGTGTGAGCAATGATCCTCCTCTTTCTTACTATGGGCAGTAAGATCATCTTGGTAGATTGCAAGGAAGAAATCTATAAAATTGGAAAAAGCCATGTCCATAGCCCTCTGGAAAGTAGCACCGACATTTATCAAACCAAACGACATCCTGAGATAAACATAAGTCCCCCATGGGGTTGTAAAGGTTGTTTTGTATTGCTCTGATTCCCTGACCATGACCTGGTTGTAGCCAGAGAACCCATCCATCATAGAAAGTAGTTCACAACTAGTGACTTTCTGTAGCATTACTTCCATGTTGGGTAACTGGTAATTATCTTTCAAGGATGCCACATTGAGGTTCCTAAAGTCTACACATAGTCTTAATTCACCATTCTTCTTTTTGACAGAAACCAGGTTGGACACCCATGAGGAGTGTCTTATAGGTTTGATAATTCTTGCATCACTTAATTTGGTGAGCTCCTCTTGTATTTTGGGATTCAAGGTACGATTAATAGGCCTTTTTTTTCACCTAAAAGGTTTTGTGTCAGGATTTAGTGGAATTTCATGCTGAAATAGCTCCTCTTTGTAGGCTTTCAAATCATCCTAAAACCATGCAAACACATGTTTATACTTTCACAACAATGCAATCAACATTGTTTTCACATGTGGTTTCATTCTTTTACCTATATATACCTTCTTAGGAGCACTTTCTATTCCCAAATTGATTTCTTCTAGGTCCTCTTTATGTGCACTTGATTGCTTAGCATTGGATATATTTGGGCCATCAAAAACCCTCTCAAGTGCAACTAAACCTTTAGAAATTTTATTGGTCTTAAGTTGGATTACCTCATTACCAAATAGTGTCTCCTTTCCATCCACTTCTACCACATGTGAGCTGAAATCAATCTCCTAATTCTCATATCTGTCCACACAATGTAGGAATCTCAATATGTCATTGTCATCATCAAACACCTGCCAATTGCAGATGTTGTTAGGTACTACTGGCCTTGTTTCTACCTCAATTCTTGAGACACCATCAAAAGTTACATCATCGAGCTTGACTACAATATTAGCCAACAAATCTACTTTGACATTTTGTCCTCTTTCTACCCAATCTATTCCAAAGGAATCAAATGAATCAATAGTATCCCATACCTCATTCCTATACTGCCTCAACCTTTTATCCTTAGTAACAAATCTGGACTTGACTTCGGATACTACTAGCTCGGAGTCCCCAAATACTTTTAACAACTTTATTCCATGCTTAGAAGCTAATTTTAAACCGAGTAACAAGGATTCATATTCAACCACATTATTGGTACATACAAATTGTAGCAAGAAAGAGTATTTGCACATCTTACCTTGAGGGGAGATAAGAATAACCCCAGCACCTGAACCTTCTTTTGAACATGCTCCATCAAAATAGAGCGTCCATAGGGCATCTTCTTGAGATGTTTGTGAGAGTTATCTAGCAATTGGAGTAGGCTTAGCTTCTTCCTCTGCTTGTTTTAACTCCTCTAGATGGAAAGTGTCAAGCCCAATGTCCACAACATTAACCATCGGGGGCTCCTCTGATTCTTCAACTAGCTCAATCATATGTCAAAATCTTGATTCTTTGGTAATTTTAACAACCTTCCAATCAATGGATAATGTGGAAAAGGATAGATCACATTGCATACTTCCTCCCATGGAGGCACACCATTGTCTAGATAGCAACATCCCATAAGTTGGGGGAATGTCCACTACTATAACACGCATGACTAACTCCTTTTCAGGAAATGTAGCCAGTCTATATGGAACCTCATAGATTACACCAATGACAGTGACCTCCCTTGAATCCATGGCATAACATTTTCCATATGTACTATCAACTTTCAAACCCATTTCCTCCATGATCTTAATGGGCATGACATTGTTTGAAGCCCTAGAATCTATCATACAATTTCTGAGTATCTTTCCATCAATGATCAGACTCAAAAAGAAGGGATTAATCAAACTTGGGTTTGCTATAATAGCAATTCCTAAGTAGATCTTAGGGTTCTCATTGACAATTGCTTCCAGTTCAATACCTTTTACTTGACCAACACTTGTGTCAGGTACATCAACCTCTGCATTATGCTTATTTCCTCTTGCAATACTATTGATGATAGCCATGGCTTTATTTTTATGATCATCAATCCTCATCATTTCAAGGAGTGGGACTATGACTTGGATTTGGGATAAGACTTGAAACATGTCAATGGGAGAATAGCTAGGCATCTCAGGAAATACTATTTCCTGGGGAATTGTCTTTTCAACTTGTTTGTCAGCTTTCTGAATGGTGGTTTTTAACTCTTTAGCTTTTGAGTCATGATGTGCAAGCTCAGCATTAGCCTTAGCTTTGATACCTTTCTTAGCCCAAATTCTTATTTCTTTTGGCTCCTTAGGCTTGGTTTCTTCATTCTTGTTCTTTGCATCAACTCCTTTACCATTTGCATTGCCTTCTTTTACGAATAGACCTCCAGGATGACCTTGACTGCCACTCACCACTCTATTCCTCAAGTGGAGATCACTTCGTGCTTGAGCTCTTGCAGCTAAGGCAGCTGTATATCTCTCTATCTCCTCATTTGAAGGTCTTCTCAAAGAAAATTTTGATGCCTCGAGATTGTAGGTAGTATACTCATCCTCCCTTTCCTCATCTGACAATACCTGTTGATGGTATATACTTGTTTTTCACCTCTCTGTATCCACATCATTTGTGTCAGCATCATCACTAGAAGAATAACCACCATATTCCAAATCTGACTTGGTCATGAACACATTTACTAACTCACCTGGATTGCAAGGTGATTAGGATTCTCCTTGATCTTGTTGGTTTTCTGACATAGACATAGCTACAACATACTATTGTGATGCATGGGGCATCTCACATGCTTCACACCAAGGTAAATCCTTGACTACATTGATGGTATTGTTATGTAGAGGATTAGGTGTAGCTTGATAATTCTTTTGATTATTTTGGATTGGTTTGCCATTATGCCAATTGGTATGATAGGGGAAATCTTGAAGTCTAAGAGGCCTATCATTTCTCTGAAATTGAGGTTTATCATTTTTTGCTTGCTTTTGTAACAGACTGAGAACTTGATCGAGCTTCTCATCAAGAGCCATAGTCTTGCTGGATTTCTCATTTTGAGCTTTGGGATTCTTTAGAAGCTTAGGTTCATCTCTCCTTTCTACTTTACTAAAAGCCCTCCTATTGTTCTCAATATTCACAACCATTTTATATGCCTCAGGAAAATTTCATGGATTTGTGTCCCTAAATAAGTAACACATCTTAGAATCATAAGCATTGTAGTATGTTACCAAACATGCATCAGGGTTAGGTCTCAAATAAGCAGGTACTCCATTCATAGAATTCTGGAATCTTGTGTTGAATTCAATAACAAATTCATTATTCCCTTTGGTGATGTTATTGAAATCATTCAATCTGAATCTAGGATTAGTCTGATCCCCATATTGTTCCCTAAAGGCTCGGTAGAATGATTCCTTTGAGTCGATATTTCCATCAGGTAATCCTCTATACCAATCCCTTGCATCCTCAATCAAGGATTGCATAAAATAATTCATTGCTACATCATCTTCCCATAATTCAAAGTCCTCAACAAAACTCTGGAAGGCTTTCAGATGGTCTTCTCCACTAAGATCATTATTTCCAGTAAATTTAGGGAGATGATTCCTAGCATTGTTCAGGACAGGATTTGGGTAACTAGGGATGTTATCAAAACACAATTTCCTATACTAGTCATTATTAGGTAGCCCTTCGGGAAACCTATCCCTATGATTATCCTTTTGTTCGTCATTTTTCTTATTGTCCATTTGATTATGTTCCTTACCTTTCCCATTTCCTTTGCTACCATCATTCTTATTCCTACCTTCTTCCTAATCATCATAATAAGAACTATTGCTTCTATTTCCGCCTCCTCCACCTCCTTTATTACCGCCACCCCCTCTACTAGGAGTATGTCCCTCGAGCTTATTTTCATGAGATCCACTGTCACCCTTCCCAGAACTTGAAGGCTTCGGGGTTGGGATTGACATTTTGAGGAAAGCAGTTCTTCTAGACATTTTTGCATTATTTGCTTCTATGTCTACCCTCCTCAATTCTTCTTGCAATTTCTCACCCTTCAACTACAACTTCAAGGTGTTAGGAGCTAAAGGTACATCAGATGGATCAAGATTGACTTTGGGGCTAATAATAGGTGTCTTAGTTGTCGAGGTAAGGGTATTTGTGTTGGTATTGGTATTAAGAGCATTAGAGGCATTTTGCCAAGAATAGTCAACAATCCTTTTCCCACGATCTATGAAGGATGTTTTCTTAATGGGGTCAGAAGTCTTAATGGCAACAATGGATGATGTGTAGGTGCTAGCAGTAAAAGTTCCCATCGGGATGGTGATTTTTGGAACTTCGGGGACAGTTCAGGCGACTACTTTAACATCTTTCTCCTTAGCAATATTTTCTCGAGCAGCCTTTTCTTGGGCTATCTTTTCTTGAGCAACCTTTTCAATATCTCTTTGCTTAGCATATTCTTCTATCATTTTCTCCACTCTTTCTTTCTTCTCATCCCTTTCAAGCTGCTTAGCCTTAATTCTACCCTCTCTTTCTTTTAGCGCTTGAGATTTCTTTTTCTCCGCTTGTTCAGCCAACCACTTAGCCTCTTCATCCAAGGCTTGTATATCTTTGTTGGCATCTTCCTCATCTTCGAGGAAATCCCCACACTCACTTTGAGCTGGAGTATGGAATGTTTGATCCACAACATCTTCCCCAAGGAAAGTAAGTGCTGGTGGATTGGTATTTTCTCCTCTAGGGTTAAAATTTTCCCCATGAAATACAAATCCCATCCCGAGTGTTGGTGGGTCTAGGAGCGCTTTACTCTTACCCCAAAATTCCCATTTGTCTTCTTCTCTAGAAATTTTGAGATTATCAAATACTTGTTCAATAGGGAAACTACCTTGTCCTCCCTCAATTGCCCCACTATTAATTGAATCTCTAGAAGTATTTACACTAATTACTTCATTATTGAAAGTGGAAGATGCTCCAAGAATCAAGGGACTTACCAAATTTTGTAGCTTTCTTCTTCCATAGAGGTTGTTTATCCTTTCTAGGCTCAAAATTTTCCTTCTGTTTAGGATTTTTCTTCAATTTTCTTCTATTTTTCCTCATGATGCTTGCTGAGCTGTCAAATTTCTTCTTCTCAGGTTCTTTGCAAGTTGTTGTTGTTGCACTGGTATGAGAAAATTCAGAGTTGCCACCTAGGATACTAGGAAATAAGATTTGACTGTATCTAGACTTGTTATTTGCAACTTTCAAGAGAATTTTGAACATCACCAGACATAAGGTGACAAAACTGACCAAAAGTTGATGCATGAACAAAAAATGACATATATAACTCCGAAGAGTGAATGGCAACCTAGTTCAATAAATGATGATAAAGACTTGACTCTGACTATACCAGATTTGCAGTAGAGACACTAAATTTTGTGAAAGCTCCCCAACAGAGTTGCCATTTTGTTGGTTAATTTTAACAAATCAATCAGGCTTTAGCAAGTACCTATGGGTTTTCCAAACCCAATTCTCAAATACCTACCAAACGAGTGGCCAACAAATGAGATAAAACATATATTATTTAATCTCCTACACTTTAGGTTTTTCCAGAATTGGGAGGGTATTCCCACAATGCCAAATATATAACTCATTTCAACAATTTACACATACATTGTAAATCAAGGCAGACAAATTCTCATTAATAGAAAATAAGATGAAATCAGTCACAAAGATGGCAATTCTTAGAGTTAATTATGCATCTTAAGTTGAGAATATAAAACAACAATGAACAATAGATGGGTCAATGATTATTTTAAAAGATTGCTCTCAAGTTGGGTGACTAAAACCACAAGAAAGGTTCAATAGTTTAAATATTAGTGCCATTATCTATGGGCTAGGAGTCTACACAAATTGAAACATAAGGCGTGTTTAATTCCAAGCAATTATGATCTAGTGATATCACCTTGTAATTCATAAATCAATGACTGAGCACTAAAGACTACATATCAAATCCAAATGACTTCATATATGAACCCATGATCTAATCCAAGCATTTTAACTCATTCCATAAACAAGATCCAAAACCAGATCACATATCAAAGTATAACACGATGAGAATTAATGAAATGATCGTTGATCAATATTTTCATTAATGATTCTAATACAAAACCAGAATGGAGAGACTATAGACTCAAAAAATCTCCATTACCATTCAAATATACTCAAAAACCATACATTTGACTAAATTTACTGCCTAGACTCAAAGCATTAGATAAAGACTCAACATATCTACTATGTGTTCTATATTTCTCTCAATGTAGCTCTAGAATTTCAACAAAAGATCCACACAAATGGCCCTGAATTCCCTTTTATAGAACAAGGGAGCAAAAAAAGCCACATGCCAAATGTACACATGTCATACTTCAATTGGACCACTTGAAGGTATATTCCTAAATTCAGTTATATTTGCAATCAAAAATTGAGGGAATACACATAAGACAAAGAATATTTACATTCACAATAAAGAGCAACTTTTCCTTTTCAAAAGCACATGTCAAAAGAACACATCCAATTTAGCGAGAAAAATGACAAAATGATGTAGACCATAAGTGAGTCAGCATCTCAATCAACATTCCACACCATCAACAACCGATACTTCCCTGTGAAACATATGTTTTAACTTTGTAACCTCTAAGGCCAGACATGTACAATATGTGACCTAGTATATGTTTCACAAACCAAACCTTCCAACATACAACCTTCCCCATTCTTCATACTCTTCCTCAGATGACCAATCAAAATCCATAATTTTGTCCATGGCTTTCCTATAAGGGGAGTACTTGGTTACCACTGCATTGGATTCCCTATCAAAATTCTCCAGAAAGCTAATAAGAAATGTTAACTTCCCGAGAGTGTTATTGAAGACATCAATATTAAATTCTTTGCAAATTTTATCTACTTGAGAAACAATAACTTCATCCAGTTCCCTTTTCCACACTTGCAATGGTTTCACTTCATAATTTTCCACCTCAATATCTGCTAGTGGTGACAAATCAATGTGGTTATATTGAGCTATCAACTCTATTATCTTCTGCTCCAATGGGTTGCATATCCTAGAAACTTCTGCGTGCTTAACTCACACAAAAACTCATAAACTAGAAGCACTAGAGGGTACTTATCTTCATGTTGGCTAGCTCCTACTAATATCAACTTCAATCTCTCAACTCCTTTTATTCAAGGTTGGTATGGCCAACACCTTATCTCTTTAGGACAATCTCATTGCACACACCATCAAAGAATAGTTTTCATGCACACTATTGAGTCTATCCTGAATCTTCTCATTTAGATGCTTTAAGCTAGTGCAGACAACTTTTGATATGTTCTCATACATTATGTCTTGAGCTTTCTCTAGCAATTTCTTATATGTCTCAATTTGCAGAAGCAATTGATCTCTGTTAGATGAGCTAGAGCTTGGCCTACTTATTTCTTCTTCTGCAATTGATTCTTGTCCCTGACTATATGGTACTATTGTTAAAGCCTGGCTATGAAATGAATGCTACATAGATGTTATTGGAGAAGCTAAAAGTGGGTGGCTTTAGCTAGGTTGACCCTGTTCTTTGTTTACTTCCTCTCTTCGTTTATAGAATGCCACTTCAGTTTCTAGTGTAGCCACTTTCTGTTGGTTGTTGTCATAGTCATCTAGGAGTTCTCTGTATTTAACTCTAAGCTTATCTCTTTCCAAGGTGAGACCCTCTATAGTTGACTGGGTAAACCTGGCAACATTAACAACCATATCTGTAGCTTCCAAAGCTGGAGTGTCAGTAACTCTTTTTACAAGCAGTTGTCCACTAAGTTATGATGGCTCTCCCAAGGATGGTTTCCTAGATGCTGAAGATAGTGACCATATGGCTAATGCATCCCAATCCTCGTTGAAGGCTGAACCTCGAAGTGCCATTTCCAATTCTTCTTCTGTCTATACAAGAGGTCTTTTAGCCCTTCTTATGGCATCCAAAACAATAGCATCAGAAATAGTCCATTCTAGTAATAACAACACACCACTCTTCTTTACAAGCTCTCTTCCCTCTTGGGCATTAATCTTTTTAAATTCATTTCTCATAATATTTCTTACATTTTCCTAAATAAAATTTTCAGGCAATTCAGGGTGCAAGCTTCTTTAAATGGAAACCTTCTCTGCATAGTTTGCAGTCTTGGATTTCCACCAAAAATCTTGGAATGCCGAGGTTTCAATGAAGGAATCATCTTCCATAAACTCTTTGCTAGCCTCTACCCTCAGGTCATCTGCAATATTCAATCCACAAATGTCGAGCTTCCCTAATCTTAGGATGCTCTGTCTTGAACTTAAAGCAATTGCTCCTTTATGAGGAGGCATTCCAATCTGTATTTCCTCAGGGGTGACATAGATATCATCTTCATCTGTGTCAAAATAATCAACCACTCCTCTTGATTCAATTCTTTGCTTCTTTTGAGGTGGTTTCTTAGGAGGGGCAGAACTTTCAGGAGTTGAGTCAAGATCAATTATAGGTAAAGAGGCCTGTGTAGGAGGAGTTGGCATTGCACTCTTGGGAGAGTCTGCTTTTGGCTCTTCAGAGGTGACAGGGGCTATTGAGCTCCTTTCTTCACTTGCTAATTTTTTCCTCCTAGAATAAATTATTAACTATTTGGGTGGTTGATATGGAGGTCTTTCTTCTAATGTCATTTCAACACTTTCTTCCACCACCATTGCCTTTCCTTTATCTGGAACCTACCGCTGTTCTCTCAAAAAACCAACAACATTCTCAAAGTTGTCGATAACATGCATAGCTTTCTTGAAATCGCCCTGTATATGTGGCAAAGGATCATATTGGGGATTATTCTTCTTCTTAGCTTCTACCATCTTTCTATACTTCAGGTATTTGGCTTTTCTTTCATCTTGTTCTTGTTCCTCAAAGTTAAAGACATTCCTAATAACATCCTCAGGGTAATCAAAAGCATGTACAAAGGTACCCATTTTCTTATCTGCTTTGAGTTTACTAATGAAGCCTTTAGGATCATGATTCCTCGGTCTCATAGTCATCAATTTGTAAGGAGCTAGCAAGTGTTCTAATTCATTCACTATCCCTTTTGTCACAATGTAATATGCAAATATTGTCCACTCTGGGAAGAATGACCCCTTCCTTGCTGATTCAAGTAAATGTCTTTCTTATGAAACTCCTAACTACCTCATGATCTCAAGGAACCCTATTCTCAAAGGAACATCTGTAGGAAAAATATATGGGCCCAAAACACTACCATATATCTTGAAAATTGTCTTATCAGGATACACAATCAAATCTCCCCAATTATGGCTCAAATTCAAATTTGGCCTCAACTCCCTAGATCTCACGAATTCATGGATTTCTCATGGGATTATAGGTGGTTGATATACCAAGGCCCTCTTTATCTTGGATGCAAAAGAATTTCTAACCATTAAAAAGTGATACCTCTTGTTATCTTTATCCAAGATTCAGGTCCAACACTAAATGGGCAAGTCAACATCATCCTTCTTCCTTTCCAAGGCGATCTTCTCAAAGGCTCTTTGTCCTTTATACAAGAACATATGCATTAACAATGAGTACCACCAGAACTTCACCCATTTTTTTCCTTCTTGCAATTCAACTAATCCTTTATGGATATGTTCAGCCTAATAAGTTCCATAGTCATAAACAATACTATACGGTGGGTGTTTTAGATGTGTAGCCAAGTAGCTATACTCCTTCTGCAATGTGTCAGGTGGATTGGGACCAAAAATTTGGTACAAAGAATATATAGTCTTTTTGAAATAACTGGAAAAATAGCTCATTGGGAAAGGTTTGAGCTCTCTATCATCAATCCTAACCTTCCTCCTTTTTTTCCTAGTTCCAGTCACTGTAGTATGTAGAGACAACATCTTTGTTCTAATAAACGCCTTGGTATTGTTGTACTTTGTTCTAATAGTATCCATGTTCAAAGGGACCATGTCTTGAATCCATTGATGCAATTCAAAGACTTTCTCAATTTCTTCCTTGGTTATTTCTACCATAACCACCCCATCAAATGCTCTGACTTCCCTAGAAACTGGGTCATATTTTGATGTGATATATTTCAGGAGATCCACATCCATGTACACATTTGGAACAATTAATTTCCCCATATCCAACTTCTATGGGTTACTAAAAGGGGCCCCAAGGTTCCTATTTTTGAACCAGTCTTGAAACATTTGCCATCCTGTGTAAGGTACCTCGACATCCTTGATGAAGCAAGCCTTATCTATTATCCCCTCCTTCACAGTAGGGCCACGAAACAAGACCCTACCCTCTGGTTTCTTACTTGTAGACTGGGGTAGCAAATCAATCACATCCTAACAAATGGTTATAGACTGGGTAGAGGAAGAAGCACCTTGAATTTTGGGAGCCATGGGCTTGAATATACAAGAGTTCTTACAGGGAAATTTTAACTATTCACTTCCTAATTGCAATTTACGATTTAGGACGAGAGCCAATTCTCATAAATTTATAGGGCTATAGCTTTTAAAAGAAAATATTAAGCCTAATTTAAAGAAATGAAAGTAGAACAATGAAACACTTATTTTAAAACAAATTAAACGCAGAGCCTAATTCAAAAAACTAAAAAGGCATAAAATTGTATTTATTGTACTTACTGCTTTCAACCTTGACAAACCCTAATGCCGGCCAAGAGAACTTCTGCAATTTGCTGCTTAACTCTTTGTATTGCCTTGGACACATCTTCAAATATCAAACAAGCAAGGGTCAATTGCATGCACAATTTTAGAAGGGAATTGAATAGGTTTACAGGTCATCTCCGCCATTAATGCCCATTCATGTGAATTAAAACAATTGCAATGGGCATACTTTTCAATTTTGAATACATGTCATTGATCCATAGTTGAGATGGACATCTTGAACTACTCAAATTGAGTCAAACACATTTGAATTCACAACACCGCTCTAGCTCAGATGAACAACCAATAGAAATTCGCTAGTAGGACTCTCCCCATGTACATGAGGGCCCCACCCTGTAGTAGCCATTGAGTACATGTGGTAGCATCTCACGGGTCTCGCCGATTTTGAGGAACTTGTATCTTTCCTCCACTAGTTGGTGGGGAACAACTGTGATCATTTTTCTTCGCTTGATTAACACCGTCGATCTTAAAGTTCAGGATGAGATGGGACATAGCAGCGGTACCCACTTACACATGGCGTTATTTTGCTAACCATGCAACAATTAAACTACACTCACTTCAAACAGACGGGCCAACGTGGAGCGACCCAGATTAAATCCTTTCATGTCATGATCATGAAACCTACACGAACACAACAGTTAGTCTTAAAACCTGGCCCTTGACTAGGCCAATGAGAACTTACCCCTCGGGGAGTTATGAATTAGACATAAGTCATTTGTATGTGAAATATTGAAGGCCAACCTTGGGAATATTTAAGACACCTTGCAACTGGGGATGACCAAACAATCCTAAACAAAGGCGCTGATAGGAAATATTAAACGATGACTCAAGAGGTAACTTATATCACTGGTAACCAGACAAACAAGTCAACATAGAAATAAGATATTTGAGGGTTACATGGGGATTTTGGATGACGAGGCTATTCAAATAAAACCCTAAACCCTGTGTGTAATCAACATACTATGTTGATATTGAGGATAGAGGACCTCAAAATATCAAGGATTTTTGGGGGTCTAACAAAAATAATGTGTACCTTGTTGAAAAAGTGTTTTTTTGAGGTCACTAAGGACTCATTTGCACAAAGTGGCAAATGGGTCCATGTTAGGGTTTCTTAAAACTGACTTCTAGGTTTTGTTTTTCAATGTTTGCACTTCCAACTCCTCGGTGCTCAACTCTTAAAAATTTGAAACAAATTCTATAGCCTTGTTTTCGTGTTCTTGCAATATGGATGACAACTTTACGACTTGACAATTTTGAAAACTTTGCTTCAATATTGTTCTCCACTTGATCTTCAACCTATGAGCCTATAATCACACATCAAAGGAGAAGAAAAATTTGTTGATTGTTAGAGAATAGGGGTTTGCCTTGGTCAAACCCCGTTTAGGTAATTAAACCTTATGATGAAAAAATGAAATAAGGACATGAAACATGAAACAATGATACCTTGGAAGATGTCTTGGAATGTAAATTTGCAAACTAACATGAAGTGGCCATGTTAAATGTAGATCTTTATCTTGAATTGGATGTGAAACAATGCTTGCAAATGGATCTTCAATACTACATCGACAACATTAGCTCAACTACATGCTTGATGCATTATTCCTTTGACATGATGATATGACCTTGAATTGTGACAATAAAACTTCAATAATCTACCTTTGAATGCCTTTGAAATGCTCTCAAAGTGCTCTATAATGCTCTTTGTGAAGTATTAGGATGCTAAACCTTAAAAACCTTAGATTTCTTAGATGAAGCTATGTGAATTAACCTTGCATTTATACTAAATCTAAGGATTAACCTTGAAATTCGAATAACACAAGTTGACATCAGATCTAGGATTCAAAATCATTAAAATCCCACCACAAATAATTTCAAAAAGCGGTTTCCTTAGTAAGGAGGACCCATTTTCTCAAAGTGGCGAATGAGTCCTAGCACAATTTTCTAGGACCAAGCTTTGGGGAGGTGAAATAACATTAAAAACCCACCTCAAATATTCTAAGAAAAGGGTGTCCTAGGTAAGGAGGACCCATTCACCCAAAGTAGCAAATGGGTCCTAACACAATTTTCTAGGACTCCAACTTTGCCAATTTAAATGTTACGCAATATCATTAATGAGTGTTAGGATAGATCCTTTGGAAAATGTAATTAATAAGGCTTGGATTTGAATTAAAGGGGCCAATTAAGCTCAATTAACCTCAATTAATTAATGAAGCCCTAGATTAGTGTGAAAGTGTAAGAAAACACTTTACAATGCCCTAAATAAGGAATAATTAAGTACATTTTATCATTAATTGTTCATTCCCAAACTAAGCATGAAAACGGGTTACTTTTTTCGACACTACAGGAAATATTTGTACCATACTATTTTTTGAAGTTCTATACAAATTTCAAAATGTTGTTTCAAAAATGCTTATAATAGAAGTAGGAGTCAACCATTATCACAATTAGTTGTAAGGGAGAGGGGTCAATATTGGGTAAATGAAGAAGAATATAGGAAACATATTTGTCTTTGTAGTATATAGGATCATACATATACATATGTATACATATGTACATATGTACACACACACACATACACATAGACACACAAACACACAGACACACACAGACACACACACACATATATATCATACACCTCTATCAAACAGGGTTACAAATATTTGCATCATATTGTTGTTACAAGTTATATATGTAAACGAACAGGGGAATGTGTGCAATGAAACAAGCAATGCATGTTATACTATCACATCCCCAATTCTAACTCTTACGACTCTTAGGTGATCATGTTAACTAATTATATATATGTATGTATGGACATGCAAATCTGTATGTACATATAGATATATAATTAGTTCACTATGTATATATAACTTGAACCAACATCATGAAATTTCTATGTAGCTACTGTTGTCACCTAGAAATGCACCCTATGCACAGTGATAGAGACTGAGCTTTCTAGTGAAACACGAGATCATTTCAGAGGCTGTGGGTCACCTGAAGTTGAAATGAACCTCCGGAGAAGGCCAGATTCCTTTGTGTTATCACCTAAACTACCAATCTTTGTGAGGTAAAGGGAGAAGGAATACATAAATTGAAAAATATTCCTATGGTGATACATCGAAATTGATAAGAACAATGAGATACATTGATCACACTCGAACACTAATGATGGACATGGGACTGCACAACAAGATTCTGTAGATTACACATACAAACAAGTTTGACATGCACACACTTTCAAGAAGGAAAAGTAGATTTTTCATAAATTAAAAGCTCATGTGCAATTGAGTAAACACAGTTTGTAACCTACATGATACTACTTTTGCAAAGAAATGCATGCCTACATGAAACCAAGCTATAAGGAAAAGAAAGATTTCACTAAGTAGCTTGATGAATCACTTAAAAATGCACAATACTTCACAAGAACCAGAAGGCAAAGAGTGAACCATCAATGGCAACCAAGGTAAGCTTATATAGCATGTTCGAAAATGAGTTACATAATTTTGCTAATCTCAAAAAGGACTGCACAAGTCACATACTTTTTAAAAGCATTAGGAGAACTCTTTTACAAAGAGGCAAAAAATTCCTTATATACAAAAAGTGTGTCAGCCCCTTAGGGCTTACAAAAATATCAGTCTCAAAAAGATCTACCCTTAGATCTTTTCATGTAATTAATTCTGCATTCAAGCGTAACCTCGCTGTCCATGTTGGTGTGAAAGATCGCCCTTGGAGAAGCCTTCAGATCTTTAGCAGCATTAACTTCTGGTCCTCGTGTCCCTCTCGAACCTCCTCCGTCAAGCTGCTTTGAATGCTCCTGAGCTCAGAACAGATCCATGTTGTTTTCACTCTGCTTATCCCTTTCGCCGGGGGGACCAATCAGTCAAATCGTCAATGGTTCATCCCTGGCCCCTTCAGATTGGTTGAGCATACTCCACGTAAGATTCCCAGGCGGTCAAAGGTCGTTCAAACTGGATTGCATGTTGGTGAGACACTAATTGTGTCTCCCCGATGCAATTAGACCTTGCAGCAGCATTCAGCAAGACACACGATAGTTAGAAAGAGCTCATATTGAGCTTCAAAAGTCATACTGATATCCTTTTCCATTGGTGGGTCCATCATTATCGGCAAGACCAACATTAGTCGGGGAGACGTCACAGTGAGCCACCCTGAGTTCATTTTGTATCGGCAAGACCCTATCGGGTCGGCAGGACGTCACGATGAGGCTCATAATCCTTTGGTGAGCTCATTCTTTATGTCGGGGAGACCTCCGTTAGTCAGGAAGACCCTATGGCGATATCACTCTGTTCTCCCCGACTTATTTTCCTTTTGGTGAGACCTCTTCACTTCGGGGAGACCTTACCCCAAACTCACCCCCTGTTGCTGAGACATCGTTGGGTTGGCAAGACCTTTCATCGAAAACTCCTTGTTTTTCTGGGACATTTCGGAGTCGCCCAGACACTTTGCCGAATGCATTCATTCTCCCCGAAGGCACATCCTATCGGTGAGACATCTCTTAATCGCCGAGACCTCTTGGAGATGAAAACTTGCTTTGCCGATGCCATTTTATTTTGGCAAGAGTTCACCTTATCGGTGAGACTTTTTCCAAAGCCATCCTTCTCTTGGGGAAATCCTTTTGATGACGCCTCCGTTCGCTGAGACTCTGATGGATCGGTGAGACCTTATGCCAATATTACCTCATGTTGGTGAGACATCTTTCCTTCGTTGAGACATTTCGCTGAATTCTCTTCCTTTTGCCGAGAGCTCATTTTACTTTGGGGAGACCTCTCATAATTGATAGGACATTATGACGAAGGGATAACCCCTGGGCGAGCTGAGACCTTTTTGGGAAGACCCCTTCAAGTTGGTGAGACTTTACACCGAGGGAAGAGACCTTTTGTGCTTTGTCGGTGAGACTAGATGCACTCACCAAGACATCTCTCTGCTGCAAAAGTTTCTCACCGAGATTTATATCCTTATTGGTGGTCGACAAGACACAAAGCCTTCGGCAAGACAACACACCAAAGACACAGCTTTGGCCGAAGTGTTTGCTCGTTCCGCGCTAGTCGGTAAGACATGAAGAATTTGCCGAGACTTCTCCCCGAAGAAAAGTCTCCTACCGATATGTGTATCCCTCTGTCGCAGGTTGGTGAGACATAAAGATCTCACCAAGACCTCATTCCGAAGAAAACCTTCATGCCGATGGGGAAACTCTTAGTCACCAAAACAATGATTAATGTCTTGCCGATAGGAACCCGCATGTGAATTCCAATCGCTGTGACATCCTTGAGGTCTTGCCGATAGGTAACACAGACGTATATAAACAAAATGCATTATGCCAAACTGACTGAGTGATCCCTTTCAAATGAGCTCTTTGTGAAATGGCATCAGATGCATAACCTAACCCTCGATGGAAAAGTCCATTTGGCCTCCATGAACGTCTGAAACATAACCCATCCTACCTGGTTGAGCCCGTAGGTGAAAATTGGGTAACAACTACAAAGAAAAGAATGATACAAATTGAAAAAACATATTCATACATGCAAGAGTGAGTGTAATTGAAGAACACACAAGTTCCATACATATAATTTAGTTGAATCTAAATGAACAAGGGTATACGTGCAATGAAACAAGCAATGCATTTTATAATATGATATCCCCAATACAACAAATGAGTATGTACATACATACACATTTATAATCAGTTCACAATGTATATGCAAATTGTAGCAGTATTATGATATATCTATATAACTTCAAACAATAGTATGATACAAATTGAAACAACATATTCAAACATGTGAGTGTAATTGAAGAACAAACAAACCATACATCTAATTCAAATGAATGCAATAATGAGACACAATTTTTTGAAGTCTTTAATAGTGTTAAACTATGTTGTAGTAGTGATCCAATTCACTTTGAATGGTAGGCTGCAACATAGTTGAACAAGGAGAGAATTCAAAAACCATGTCTCCTTATTGTTATATATATCTATATTCAACAATTTTTTAGGGAGACTTGATTTTATGAACACCTTTCTAATGGTAATCTATATTGCAGTTTTCCATAATTCCCTAATTTGAATTGTGAAGTACAACATAGGCTACCTTGAAAGACCTTCGGAAAACCAAGTCCCATAAATGCATGTTATAGTATCATATCCCCAATTCTAACTCCTACAAAGAAATGAATGATACAAATTGAAACAACATATTCATACATGTAAGAGTGAGTGTAATTAAAGAACAAACTAAGAATACATCTAATTCATTTGATTGTAAATGAACAAGGGTATGTGTGCAATGAAACGACCAATGCATTTTATACTATCATATCCCCAATTATAACTCTTACAACCCTTAGGTGATCATGTTAATTGATTATATATATGTAAGTACATACAAATTTATATACATAGATTCATATATGTATACATACATACATACATATATATGTACACACATACATATGTACATACATACACATAATCAGTTCACAATATATATGTAAATTTAGGCAACATTATGATATTTCTATATAATTTCAAACAACATTACATGATACAAATTGAAACAGTATTATTATACATGTAACTATCTTGTCATATTAATACATTTTTTTTCAAACAAAATTTGGTCATATTGTTATTAAGTGGGGCCTCGACTGTCTGCTCATATCCCTAGTTATACATAATGAGATCAATGCATGTTATTCTATCATATCCCCAATTCTAACTCTTACAACCCTTAGGTGATCATGTTAACTAATTACTATGAATATATAATCAGTTTAGGGGTTATATATAACTTGAACAACAAAATGATACTAATATTTAGAGCCCTTTTCTGATTCAACATTATGATATTTATATAACTTCAACTAGCATTTTGATATATAAATTGAAACAACATTTTCATACTTGCAAAATTAATTGAAGATTAACTAAATATCATTTGAATGTAAATGAACAAGGCTATATGAAGCATCCAATTCATTTGAATGTAAATAAATAAGGCTATATGAAACATCTATTTCTATATCTCTGCCATATATATATGTAAGTATGCAATTTCCATATTTAAATTGATAGTATTGGAGGATATCATAGACACCACTATTGAGGGTTTCATGCACTTATATTTTGGCCGACTGTGTGTACATGTTTGTGAAAGTGGCATAGCTAATTGCACATTCTGAAAGTAGTTGTAAAGTAAGGATGATAGGTGGAATGATATGTATGTATGCAAATGTTACTGAAGGAAATCAAGATATGTATGAAAAATAAGCATGCATTGAACATTGTATACAATTGAACATTGCATACTATCTATCCTACATGACATACAAACATTATTAAAATGTATGTATGTTTGTATGCATGTATTTCATACATACATGCATACAAGTATGCATATGCATTGCCATATATATGTATGTATGTATGTATGCATGCCATGCATGCATGTCTACCAATATATGTATGTAAGCCATGCATACATACACACCTATTTATTTATATTAATATGTTATGTAAATCTAGATAACTAAAATGATTACCGAATTAGGATGAAAATCCTATAAATGCATGTAAAATGATAACAAAAATTTGACATACCAACAGAGGTAAAAGTAGTATGGAAAAGGTAGAGAGGATGATGGGAGAGCAAGTAATGTTGTGTGAGGGCTTCAAAAACTAGAGGACATAGTCATCCAAACCATAGGTGCATGAAACCCTTAAGAGTCCACCCTATGAAATCCATAAATGGTATGTATATATATACACACAATTGGTCAAATGATAGGTGCATGCAACCCTTAAGAGTCCACCTTATGAAATCCATAAATGGTATGTATATATATACACACAATTGGTCAAATGATAGGTGCATGATACCCTTAACAGGGAGAGTTGCATACATTGTTTATAGACATTACAATATGCATTATATATTATTTGACCAACTATGTGTATACACACACACACATATCTATGTATATATATATGTATACACAATTGGCCATAATATAGCTGCAAAAAACCCTTAAGAGTGAAGCTTATCATAACCTCAAATATTGTCATTATACTTATCTAATTGTAGAGGTACAAAAATGAAAAGACAATAATATATTGTGCGTATATGTGTATTTACACATATATATGTATATATATACATATATGTGTATATACACATATATATGTATATATACATATATACGCATATAGATATATATATGTATATGTATACACACACACACATATATATATATGTATACATATATACATATATATGTGTGTGTGTGTGTGTACATACACAGACACACATATATATGTAGATATACATATATACATATATGTACATATATGCATATGTATATATATGCGTATATACATGTGTACATATATGTATATATACACATATACACATAGTTGGTCATAATATAGGTGCAATATTGTTGAAATATATATTTCTTAACTAACTATGTGTGTGTGTGTGTATTTATATATAGCTAGCAATAATATAGTTGCAAGGAACCTTGATAGTCAAGCATGTCATAACCTCATACACTGTCAATATAACTATGCATATTTCTTCTAGTCGGTTAGTCAGAAGCTAGTTATAGAAAAACATGCAACTAAATTGAAAAAAAATTATGCAATGGATAGATATTGCCCTTGTGAGGTTGGAACACAACCTCACCTATGATGACAAAAGTTAAATATTTTTCCTTTTAGCAATGGAGGTGTTGAAAAACATACAAATAACGAAATATGCATCACCACCACTCGTCCATAGCCTCACCATTGCTGGCCTCAAATTGAACCACCACTAGTCTTGCAATGGACGGCTTAAAGTGCAGACTCCAAGCATGAATAGTGTAGCCATGAAGCAAAAGCAAAACATACCAAATGAAACACATGCCAAAGTGAATGAGAAAAGGTCGATGGTGGACGAATGTTGGGTAGTTAATGTGTAATAAAAGGGAGTTAAGTTCACCAGTATCAGCATGGTGGCAAACCATGAATCAAGGAACAAGTGTCCACCATCGAACGATGCCACTTTTGAGCTAAAAAAATGTGGATTTTGAAAAGTGGTCTAAAAACATTGAAAAACGTGTGCAATTTTCTCCCAGTTGGATTTTTCGAGTTGCCAAGTGAACTATCTTAGGTTTACAAAAAAAAAGTTGTCAATGTGGACACTGCTAATGTGGACCCCTCACACAACATAGCCCTACCCACCATTGGTCCCTCTCCCTTTTTTGTTTTATATCATTTTGTGTGGGTGTTTTGAATATTTTATGCTAACATACAATTTTGAGTATTTTGGGATATATTTGATTTAAATTGTTAGTTTAACTATCTCAAATAAAATCTTAAAATTTCTCATCATTATATTGCTTTTTTGAATTTGAAATCATGGTATTAAATTGAACTTGGTTTGACCTTGTGTCATGAGATTGACTATTGTAATTTTTAACTTAAAATTTAAATTGGGGCTTTGTGACTCCCTTCCAACTAGCCATTATCTATAACTTCCTATGCCAAAGTATGTAAATTGCATGTTTAAATCAAGTATTAAGGGCATCATCCATACCTCATTTGATCATTTTCTATGATCTAATTTTCATTGACCTCCCACCAATTAAGCATTGTTTTATTGTCTTAGCTATCACTAATGATGGGATCCATATTTAGATTTAGAAACTTTCCAAATCATTCATGTTTTCATAGTTTATTGTTATCACTCTTACAACCCTAGTTGCACACTATAGAACATTATCTTTATCTTGTTGTATTTTGAAATTTTAAATATCACATTCCAAGCTTCAAATCTCACAACACCCTCATTTAGGGCAACGCTTGTTGTATACATTGCATGTTGTCTTCTAATCTTTACCAAATAACATGAACTCAAAAGAAAAGGCTAAATAAAGAGAACATAAACCTCACTTAAGCAAGCTCCTCAAGGGTGTTTTGAAACACAAGCAATCATTGATTTATGTGTCCATATATCAAGGCGAAGCTCTATTTTGTGTGTACTAAATTATATAGACCGTGCAATCATTTTTGCATGTTCCAAATCAATTTTGTGAACAAAAGGTTGATTTTGTAGCATATTTTTACCTAGATCAATTTTTTGGCACATGGAATCAATCTAGTGTGATTTACATAGTTCCAAATTTCTGAATTTAAATAATCTCCACTGATAAATTTAAGAAAAGGGCCCTTAAATCTATTATAAAATCATAGAGAATATGTCCTTTTTAAAAATATATATTAATTTTTATTGGTATTTGTCCTTATTTTTGGCAAAAAAATTATTGGTGAATTTATGCACATTACTAGAAATTTATATAAAATCCCAGTGAATCATGGTGTATGATAGATAAGTGCATTACTTACCATGCCAAATCCTTCCTTAAAAATTAAATCCCTATGGGAAAATAAATTATTAACTTGAACTAACATAAAATCAAATGTTATTGAAATTGTGGGTTAGTCAATATCCATAGAATTGGCAACACAATCCCCAATATATCCTTATTCTTTCCTATAGTAGTAAAGAAGGGGCTTGAGGGTGGCAACTATTAGTGGAGTCAAGGGCTAGCAACCCTTATGGGTGTCAAGAGGATAGTGCCTCCTTGTAATGGTTAAGGAGGGAACACCCCCTTGTAGAGTCAAGGTGTAACACCCCTTGTAGGGGTTAGGGGGGTAATGTTAGGGGGGTAATGCACCCTCATAGGGTTTGAGGGTGATGAACCCAACACATTCTTGTTGTATCACCCCTTATAGGGGTCAAGAGGTTAGCATCCCATCATTAGTTTTAACGGAAATGGCCCCAATGCACTTGCGTTGCAATACAAACAAATTCAAGGGGTAAAGCCCTTCACTGCAAAGCACATATCTATTAAAAAAAATTATTAGATCTCATATGAAGTAAATATTTTAAATCAATACCATATAAAGAAGGTGCATGACCCTACTCAAAGTAATAAATTTATCTCTAATCTAATTATTCTTATTGCTTTCTAAGAAGTAAAATATACTTTCACTTTAAAATGTTCATTAAGCCCAAAATTTTGAGATCAACAATTGAAAAGGAATTCTAGGATCAATAAAATTTTCAAAATGCAAATGAATTTTACTCCCTAGAAAGTAATGAAAATTATTACCCTAGAGATGAATTTATAGTTGAGAAATGAAGATTAGTAATATAGCCCTAAAAATAAGAGATTTTTGTAATACTAATGGTGAATCAATTTATATTTGTAATCTCACTTCTACAAATCAAATCTAATCACACAATGAATATTATGCTAAAATAATTGAATTTAAAAGTTTGATAAAATAATGTCCATTTTGATTTAATCAAATGCTAAATTAAAATTTCATAAAAATGTGGTGATTTAGTTTGCATTATAGCTTGTACTATTCAGAAAAAACTAAAGACTAATTTCAACTAATCACCATTTGAGAAAAAAAATCCACTATAAAATCATTGATCATCTTAGTCTTCTCTTTCTATGTTTGATATTAAAATCTAGATATTTATTATCTAATGTGCAAAAAATTTCATATCCTTTCCTCTAGATCTCATGGTATACATTTGTTGTTATTACTTATTTTTATTTCTAGATTTGTTCAAGTACACTTTCATTCATAACTCTAAATTAAGTTAAATAAATTGTATTGCTTGACATGTTCCTTAAACTTAGTTTTTAGTAAATAAAATTATCTATTTATTTACATTTAAGTGAATTTGGCATTTAAGCACCTATAAGATTTATTCTAGTGTTTTGACCTTCTTATTATCTCCAGTTTCAGATATATTATTTTGATTTTTATGTATTTACTTTATAACTGATTAGAATTGAGACTTTCATAATTTCATCTCTATTTGATTACTACCCTCTCACCCTTCGATTGTATGTCTATATTAGATCTTGCATTATGGCTTGTGCTCAACCCTTATGCATGTCATATACCCCTTCATTTATCAAGGATTCTCATGTGTTTCATTATTGGTTTCATCTTTCCCATGAATCCTTAATAACATAGTCTCTTGTTATCACATGGGGCATGCTTTATGCTCTACTTGCATCAATGCATAGTGTCTCTCATTTTCCCTTCATAGATCTTGATAGCATGTTAGAGGATTTATCTTCATTTGTTAGCATGATTCATAATGATTATTTAATTAAATGTGTAACACATGGTGATGGGGACCTAGCTCTACCTTCTCACACTACATCTAGGTATGATAATTTATGTGATGAGGCTCTACGTTTCTTAGCCATTCATGTGCCATTTTTTTCTCCTTGTGATGTTATGTCTCCTATATGTCATGAAAATTATATATCCTCTTGATGTTTCACCTTTTGAGGAGACTAACTTGATAGTAATATATGTATTTTACCTTTTCATATGAACATGGTGATGTTGTGCTTTATAATGCTATTCCTTTACCATCTCATGAGTATATTGTTCCTTTTGATTCACTACATGATGTTACTCCTAGTGAGCATATTCTTTCAACATTTTATGCTTGTTCTTCTCATGATATGGTTAACAATCCATCAACTTATGTTATTCCTCTTGCTATTATTAATACTTATATGATGATGTTATAAATAATGTTTATAACTCATCTATTATTAATAATCATATACCATGTAGTGATATTATAATAAATCATGGTTACATGTCTTCTCTTTGTAGTGAGAATCTTTATGTTGCTTGTTTGCTTGATAATATTTTGTGTAAGGTTATGAAAAATGATTGTCCTCCCCTCCAATCATGTGTTGAAAATGTTGTTATACTTATTAGTGTTTAGATTCCATGAATTACAGTGATAATATTATTAGAAATCCATGGATTGAATGTTTTAATGGTTACAATAGTGATTTTCATAGTGGTGTTGATGTCCATTTTATATATTTGTGTATTGTCTATGGTCATATAACTAATGATAAGTTTTTGTTTCATGTATTTCAAGAAGCTTTAATTGATGATGTTTGTTATGGTATGATGTGCATCTTGACTCTTATGCTTCATTTATGAGTTTTATTAAGGCTTTAATAGAACACATCACTTATATCCCTCATGAGTGTTTGTAAGATCCTCTTCATCTTCCAAGATAAAGAGACTATCAATTGGTTCCCAAAATATGTTTTATAATTTCAAAGAAGCATGAGGATGGACACTTTGTTAACATTATTGAGCATAAACATGCCTTGCCACCATAAGCACATAATAAAAGGAAGTTCACTTGATTTGTGGATTCTTCACGTGTTATATTTCAACAACTATTGGAGAATAAGCTTATCGATATACCTCTTGTTAAGATAATGTATATTTCTAAGTGTGCAACACACAGGTGTAAGTAATTTTTCCTTTATCATTTTTAATAACCCAATCTTTTCCCCAAGACATTAACATTCAAAATATGAAAAAAAATTGGGATCATGTAAATGTGGCATCAACAAGTCATATTGCATTCTTATACACTTGAAATGTTGAGATAGAACACAATGAAACTCAAGGTATGCAACTCCAATACATCAAGAATAGAAACACAAGTGGGAGACTTACACCATTTCATAGGTATGATAAACTCACAATGACAAAAATATGAGAGGATATAACTTTCTCTAGGGTGGAGATCAAACATTGGTCCACAATCCTATTCTCTTGTGGACACAAGGACTAGAATGAGAGTGGAAAGACACTTCATTCCATAACCCAAATGATATGATTGACATCTAAGAATTTGTGAGAATGGCATGCACTCTCTAGGATTACTCCTTCAAGAGATAGGTCAAATGGATGATAGAAGGTCTTAACAAATTTCAGTCTCTAACTAGGCACTTTCACACAAAGGTACACATTCCACTGCAATATAATGGATGAATTTCAAGAAACTTCAAAGGTAGAAATGAGGTCACACAAACCAAGACAAGAGCATGAAGCTAGGCCAAAGAAACCTGTACAATGATAGATTTAAAATAAGGAATAACAACCACAAACCAAGTGTTGACTAGAAATGGTTTGAACCAAAATTAACTTACACTCAAGATTCAACAACTTGCATAAAATTCGCATAAACCAAGTATTGATTTTAACTCCAATTATACAATTTGCTAGTATACCCTTTGTTGAATGTATGACACAATCCTACATGGTGGGCCTTAACTCTTACAAGAGTGGAATGTACAACATAAACTAATGATTCCACTTGATAATCATAAAATGTTCAGATAATAATATATATTTTATATAAAATATCAAAATACAATAAATATGACGATCATGAAAGAGAAACTCAAATCCTAGCATAATGTCAACTACATAACATCATATATAATTGATTCTACATACTGCAGTATTCAAATGATAAACAAAACATAATTTAAGTTTCATTTTAATTTCATAAATAATTAAGCCTAAACATATCATAATCAAGATTGACTAAACATATTAAATCCCTTCTAAGATGATAATAAAATTCTACTTAAGTAATTCCATGCATGCATTACTATGAAATGAATCATATCCCAAATACGGAAGTTTCTAATGCAAAAAAATAGGATCCAACAGTGTTAATTCAAAATACCATGATTCAACATTACAAATATCAACTACACATTACTTTTTTTTGTTGGGAATTAAGGTATCTCAACCTTAGTATTTTCTAGCATTATTTTTCTTTGAATATATGTGACTATAGGTCACTATCAGATAAATGCATTTCTTTAGGTTCTTCTTCACCCTCAAAATCTACAGGAAAAACTTGGAGGGTGGGTGTACTCGCAGGTACTCTGTCACTTCCTCTCCTATTTTTGGTGCATCATGACCACAACTGAAAGGCATATTCTGATGTGGAGATGGCTTATTTGATTTAATAGAAGGGGTAGGTACTATGACCTTCTTTTACACTTTAATACATTGTTTCTTTTCCAATTGAATATGCTTAAGCTCATTCACAAGAGTTTCAGAGTCAACAAGCCATGCAACCCCTGAGTAGTTGATATTCTCTAGGAGTTTTACCTCTAGAGATGATTCCTTCTTGGCCACTAGGCTAGAAAAATTCTTGGGTATAGACTTCCTTGTGGTTTTCCTTGTTCTTCCTACCATTTTGGAACAAGAACACTTTCAAACATTAGCTAACTATTAATGTTTGATAATTTTTTCGTAACAAGCTCATAGGTTCATGTGTTGAACCGGGTAGCTCTGATACCATATGTAATAATCTCAACTTTCCTAAATAGTAAATACTTTATAAATTACCATAGAAGTAAATAATCACATGCTAAAAATAGGATAGTAATTTTTTTTCTTTCATATATCATTTTTCAAATATGTACAATAAATAAATGAAAACTATAAGAATTTAAAATTAAATTATAAGCTTTTCTTTCATATTACATAGATAAATTATATTTCAAATAAACAAATGTATAATACATTGTGAGTGTTATAAAGTTAAGTCTTTGATATCTAGAATTTTTCATGTATCTCACAAGTCTCAACGAAGTCATCTGTAAGAGGGAGAGCATGACCCAAGTGCTTTACCTCCAACCACAGAATAGCGATCCCTCACACACCTTCCATCTAGAAGCGGCCCTACCATTCACGAAGAGTATAAACAAAGGAAACCAACAAATACATGCCATATGAGTCCTAGTGTTGTGCCCTACATAACCAATCAACCATACAACTTTAGACAACTTCTAACTAAGTATGACAAATCTAACTGGATTATGAAATATAGAACATTGTGAATTGACTAATGCAAGCAAAGACTATTACATTACTTTGGCCAAAGTTTTGAAATAAAACAAACACTTCCATAGGAAACGTAGTCGTGAGTTCACACACCTCTAACTCGACTTGGAGACAACCTTTCACCTAAGGTTTAACACATGGTTGAATTGTTTGACTATTTGTCTAACTTTTTATAAAGATTTAAAATAAAAAATGTATAACTTACTATGGTCAATAAATGAATAAGGTCATGGAAACATTTTCCTAACAATGAACACTTGTATTGCATACTCGCAATATCTTTGAACTTGGATATTGCCACTTGTTCATAAGTTTTTACATTTATTTCTAAGAGTGAAGTACTTTCCTATTTTCATGCACAATACTTTTTAGATTTCATTTACAAGTTATAGTATTTCCAAACCATGAAACTGACTTGAGACATCTTGTCTTTCTCATGAGTTCTTGTCAACACAAAACCTAAGTACAATAAAAGTTTTATTCACCAATAAGAAAATAACTTCTTAAATAATTTTGATTTCTCTATTTTTTCCTCTTAGTTCTTTGTACAAGAACATATTTAATAATGTTGGTAAATGTACAATATATATATTGCCAAATCCTTTTACAAGAATAAGCATGTTTTTGCGATATTTATAATCTTTCAACACCTCTGAATATAAATATGATTTATTTTAGCCAACATATCAGAATAAGAGTCAATCTTATCATACGAATTTATAAATATATAATATAGATCTCTCTCTCTCTCTATATATATATATATGTCAGACTACAATTTTATTTTCCTAAGTAGAATAGAATAATTTACTCAACTTATTACAAGTAATATATCTCTTCTCTACTGTCATATACAGTTCTAAAAGAGAAACTAAATAATTTCATACACAAGTCTATAAAAATCAGACTACACATTCACTATTTCAACATATATATTTCAATATATTTAAATATTCTTATATCTTTTCAAATATGAAACTCTAGATTAAACTATCAAAGTATAAAGAGAAAAATAAAAGTATAAAATCATGCCTTAACTATTACTTTACTTCTACACTTCTGAGTTCTAAATGGAGTATGTATAAAATCATGCCTTAACTATTACTTTACTTCTACACTTCTGAGTTCTAAATGCTCAGCTACTCCAAGTATCCATAGTTGGCTACTATCTGTAACTCTGCTCTAACTGGAATAATTTCCTCCATTCATGAAAGCACATATCTTTAAAACATTCGAATTCTCTTTTCTTCCTTTCATGTTCATTAACCAAAATGAATAATAATCAACAACATGCTCTCTAAAAACCTTCAACTTGTTTTCAATAATCACTACTAACAATAATAAGTAATCTCCATATTCGAAATTATGGAGGACTGCCTATATATAGCGTATGTTCTCTGTAACAAAACTCTATTTTTCACAGACTAGTGTTGCCTTTTTCTCTTTCTCGTAGTTGTCAATGGCAATAATAAGAATGCATCAATAATAATCTCCAAACTCCACTCTAAATCCTGCGACCTTACTCCACAACCACCACTCATAATAACTTTAAACTGAATTTTAATGACAAGTCTCCACTATGCCTCATTGTAGGCATTGATAACAATATTCTAAGGCAGGAATATAGCCTGTGTTGGAGGCTCTAACCTCATGTGGAAGTTAAAATAGTTTAAACTTATTTACTTACCATTACATGCATTTATGGGCATGTCTAACTGCCTCAAAAAGCTACAACTCTTTCCATAGGCCTTTGGAATGTATGCCAAAAAATATCATATTATATATATATTCTTAATTATATATCTATTCATATTTTGTATATATATTTAAGTGTATTTAGATAATAATCAAATAATTTTTTTGTATAAATAAATCAATCGTAAAGATGACGTTGAAATAATATAATACATTTTTTATTATGAAAGACTAGGTCAAATACCATAAGATTTAATCTAACCTTACAACTCGACCATACTTAGTCAAAACACAAATAAACTCAAAGACAAAACTAGGGTTACTCGAACTTGATACATAAACCTACATGAGTGTGTACATGTTTGACTCAATTGGTATTAACTTGTTTGTTTACCCATGTTTATACTCTTCTCTCTGGTGATACTCTCCCTCTCCCTCTGGTAGGGTAATAATCTAATACTGCATTCAACTTAGGAGGCCAATAATATAGTTAGTTCGTTATTAGTCACAACATCATAATCTTGATTAAATAATAATAATCATTAAAATCGAAACACATTGCATTGCATTATAATTTCATCAAAATATCAAATGACATATAATCATCCACTAATGTCAAAAACATATTTTTAACGTAAAAGTTAAAATTAATTGCAAATCAAAATTTGGGGTGTAACACCATATATACTAAATTTTCCTACTCCTTAGTGAGTGGTGTAGAAAAATCATCAAATCAAGGCAT
>VDFB02047397.1:33058626-33103160 GCA_007258455.2 Sequoia sempervirens
TTAATGCACCCAACACTTTATCAAGCTTCAACTATGAGAAAATGCTACTAATTTACAGTACCAAGTTATCCAACAAATTAGGCAAAGAACACAAAAGGTTTATGCACTAGTCCCCTTTATCAATCTTTGCATTCATAGATGATAATTAACTTTCCTTGGTATTGAACATATTTAAGTACTCCATCATATAATCTCCATCACTCATCCTCAAGGAATATGACTTCTTTCAAAAAAATATTGTTTACCTAAGACTTTGTTTGTGTAAGGTCACTACCAATCCATAACACAAGCACATTATAATGCACTCACATTATTGTTTGCTCTTGAAAATTTTATCTCTTTATCTTTCTCTTTCTCTCTCTTTCAATAAAACTATATATATGAAATAAATATTTAAGTGAAATTTATATATGGGCATTTACTTTCCTGTACTTTAAGTTATATTTCATGTATATAGTTTCAGGATGTTTGAGAATGGTTTCGGGTTTCTAAGAGTTATGATGCAAATTCTAATTTTTGGAAGATCTTATAATTTTTAGACTTAGTCAAATTTTAGTAATCAATGGTCAAATTTTAGTAATCAACAAGCTCTATCATATTTCTCTCTCTATCTCACTCTTTGTATATCCCTTACACTCTAGACCTCTCTCTCTCACTATCTACATTGACCCTTTACAAACCTCTCGAGCTCTATCTAACTCTCTCTTTCCCCCTTGAGCTCAAGAACTACCCCTCTCTCCCCCCCTTGAGCTCTCTCTCTCTCTCCCTACCTCCCTCCCTCCTTTCCTATCTACTCTCTATCTCCCCTCTCCTCATCTCTCTCAGTACCTCTCTCTCTATTTACCTCTTTGTATTTGAAGAGAGAGAGAGACGGATGGACATATGGAGAGTCGAGATAAAGAGAAGTAGATATGGAGAGAGAGTGAGGGAGAGGTAGGTAGAGAGGGAGATGAGAGATATAGAGAAGTGGAGAGGGAAGGATGGAGGTAGGGAGAGGTAGGTAAGGAGAGAGAGAGAAGTGAGATGGAGAGAAGTGGAGATGGAAGGAGAGAATGAGAAAGAGAGAGAACGAGGGAGGGAGGGAGGGAGAGGTAGAGAGGGATAGATGGAAAAAAGAGAAGTATAGATAGAGAGATGTAGAAGGAGAGTGAGAGAGGTGATAGAGAAAATTAAAGAGGGAAGGAGGGAGAGAGAGAAAGGGGGGAAGGAGAGAGGGAGGGAGAGGTAGGGAAGGAGAGAGAGGGGGGGGGTTGGTAGGGAGTGAGGGAGGATTTGGTAGGGAGTGAGGAAGGGAGTTGTAGATAGAGAGAGAGGGGGATGGGAGATATAGTGTAGAGTGGGAAGGAGGGAGGGAGTGAGGGAAGCAAGAGGTAGGGAGAGAGATGTAAGATAAAGTTAGAGAGGGAAGGAGGGAGAGAGAGGTAGAGAAAGGGATGGAGAGAGAAAGAGAGTGAAAGGGATATAGATAGAGTGTGAGAGAGAGAAATATGATGGGAGTCTATTGATTACTGAAATTTAACCTATTAATTATTAAAATTTGACTAAGTAAAAAATTATAAGATTTTCTAAAACCTAGAGCCTGCATTATAACTCCTAGAGATTTGAAACCATTCTCAAATATCCTAAAACTGTATACATGAAATATAACTTAGAGTATAATAAATTAAATATCCATATATAAATATTACTTAAATGTTAATTTCATGTATATAGTTTTGCTGAAAGAGAAAGAGAAATTTCCAAAGCAAACAAAAATTTGAGTGTGTTTTAATGGGCTTGCATTGTGTGCAATCACTAAACGTGAGCATGTTATTGTTTGCTTTGTAAATTTCCAATCCTTTGGCTTGGAATTTCCTTGGGCTTCCAATCCAAAGGTTTGGAGCGACTTTTCAATGTCCAAAGACGTGTTTTCGCAAATAGTAAAAAATTGACATAATCTCGAGTGTGCTCCCCATCAAGTTTGCACGTGTTTCAATGTCAAGTAAAAAAATACCACGATAATGTTAAGCTCTCTCTTAGCTATCTAACAATGTATTTTTTTCACATTTTGAGTATGTGAAGGTTTTCATCTTTAATTTATTTTTTTAATTTATCTATTTTTTTGTCAAAAACAAATGTGTGGTATTTTTTACTTTATTTTTTATCGTTCATCGAAATTTCAAAATAAAATACATTTTTAGAAACTAGACTCAATTCTACACATATTTAAAAAAATGATTTTCAATCAGTTTTCAAGAATTTTAGGGGGGACAATGCTCAATTTTTCATTTTTTAGGATGTGTCCACTTTGAAAATTAGTAAAAAATCACAATTCATTAAAAATTTAGCAGAAAAACTGAGCATAAATTACATGGTGTTAGCTAATTTCTTAATGAGGCAATTTTTGAAATACTAAAAAAAAAGTTAACATTTTAGGGGGGCCATACTAGACACTATGTTATATTTTTTTGAAAAAAATAGGACCACCTTGTGTGGCCCCCATTTTTGAACCTCTTAATATCTACCATTTTTTTTTAAAAAGTAGTTTAGAAGGTAGATTCATAGCACTATGACTCTTTTTTTTCTTCAAATTTTGAGTGTAACTATCTTCAATTTCTCATCCAAGGTCAACCTTTCCTAATTTTAGAAAAAAAAGTGGCCACTTAAGACCCATTTTTGGTCCCCAATCTTTTTGCACTTACCCTTAAGTTGTGATTTTCTATATAGAAGCAAATATTTTCACTAGTAGCTTATAATTGGAGATTTTATTGAAATATTAATTAGTTTCATTTCTAGTTATATAATCTCTATAAAAAAGGATAAATTAGAGTGTTAAGAGAAAATATGATGCATATGAATGTAATAGTATATATTTGGTTCTCGTAGAAAAATACTTTTTTGTTGTAAGGATCAAATTTACTCCATTACATTTTGGTGAACTTGAAGTTCTATACATTTTTTACTTTTATTTTCAAGGTTAAAGTAAAATTTAAAATATATATGTACATATATCCTTCTTTTCCTATCAACTGAAGCTAGATACATTAAGTGTTGTAACATCTCATGAGTTTTACAACTTAGTCTATCTCTTCTAGTGATATTGTTAGAAGAGGCCTTAGACACCTAAACATGTCTTACTCAAACCTGTTACTAGTCCTCTTAGAATTGGACCAAGTTTTACAACAAAACAATATTCAATGGGCTTACCACCTAACTATTATCCACCGTTTTTGGATTCACATCCTTCCTCACCAACTGATTCTCCTCCTCCTATTGATCATGATGTTTATCTTAGTGTTCCCTTTGAGAAAATTTAAAATCTAGAGGATAATTTAAGAGACTTTGAAATTGCTTTATCAAATGATTCTTACTCTCAAGGTGTGCCTATTATTGATAATCTTCACAATATGTTAACTGCTAATCACAAAGGCCTTGAGTTTCTTAAGAAATTGGTGCACATTGTTCAAATCCATGTCCCTTCTTATGCATCCATCTTAGGAAACATAGGAGACACACAATCTAATGTCACCAACATGAAATTATATGTGCCAATGCCAAGAGCTATTGTTCATATGGTGAGTACATCACTTGTATTATATATATAATACATGGATTTTCCTAGAAATGGTGGATCCACATGATCAAATACATCACTATGGATCAAACCTAAAATTAATACAAATCTAGTAGAGCTCAAATGAAACATAACATGATTGTGTTTTCCATACACATAGTGTTCACAAACATTAAAATCTAGGGAACAATTAGTTATCCCTTTATTGAGTTTTTGCATTTCAAGGTCCTTAGGCCCATCTCATCAATGTGGCACATACACTTGTGCCACAACATGGTCTTCTTTGCTAATGATTTTCAAAATCATAAATCATAAAACTAGTACACTCCATGGTACTAGCATCCAAATTGAATAGAGATATAAAATGAACTCCATTACCCAAGATTATGGCCAAGCAAACCACCTTGCATCCATATTGTTGAAAACCACTTGTGGACCAATGCCATTCAATTTACTTATAATGCTAGGTTTCTTTCCAAACCTATCTAGAATGTGTAGAATATTAGAGAAGGTTTCGGTCCTATTGTCTCCAAATATGAGGATGAATTTGCCTTGTCTAATGATTTTGAGAGAAAAATTATATCCCAAGTACACTTATCCACCATTGAAGCTCTCATAGTTTGAGAATCACTCTTTGTTGGGAGTCATGTGAAAGGAGGCTCCATAATTAACAAGAAAAGCACCCTCATGTGAATGCATGGTAAGAGCTACAAAAAATAATCATTTGCGTCATCATTAGATGCTGTGGAGTTTAATCATTACCAAAATGCTTATTTGCTTTTCTTTCCTTATAATCCTTCTTGATATGCCTAGTCTTTCCATAATTCCAACATTTGACATTGGATTTCCAAGAAACTTAGATTTCCCCTTTCACTTAGCATGTTTGTCCTTCTTTCTCTTGCCCTTGTCCTTCTCACACCCTTTGACACTCAAAACATTTTTTTATAGATTTTGATGTTTCATGCTTCATCTCCTCATATAGTAATGCACCTAACACTTTATCAAGCTTCAAATATGAGACAATGCTACTAATTTCCATTACCAAGTTATCCCACAAATTAGGCAAAGAACACAAAAGGTTTATGCATTAATCCCCTTTATCCATCTTTGCATCCATAGATGCTAATTAAATTTCTATGGTATTGAACACATTTAAGTACCCAATCATATAATCGCCATCACTCATCCTCAAGGAATATGACTTCTTTCATAAAATATTTGTGTTTACCTAGGACTTTGTTTGATACACTTTCCCCTACCTCTTCTAGAGGCTCTCAATTATGGTTTTTTCCAATACAATTAGGAGCACTAAATCTATACGAGAAAGCCAAACAAGGCTCCTTGCCTTTCTATCAATAACAATCTGGTTGTTGTCTTTCGTATCAAATGGTTTATGTGGAAAAATTGTTACACACATATTTTAATTGATAAGATCCTCTATCTTGAACTTCCAGAGTTCAAAGTTTGTTCCATTTAATTTCTTTCCCTCAAATTCAATAGTGCTTTTCATATATCTTTCCTTTTCAAAACAAAATATCAACCAAAAAAAATCCCACTTAAGCAAGGATTAATAAGAAAAAACCCTACTCCTCCCAAGGGGTCTAAGTGTAACTCCCAAGCACTCCAACACAAGATAATAATTATACTTACATGCCTCTTACACGTGACTATGAATAACCAGTCAAATATGATATTCATAGTCCACTTAGTGGATAGTGTCAACTATGTAATATTAAGGTTCTATCTAAATAGGGGGCCATTTTTAATGCACATATTAATTATAAAGTACAAAATATTAAATAATTACAACTAAACCTAGGACTTGCATGATGTACAACAATATCTAGTCCCATAGTCCTGACAAAGTACATATATGCACATACATACATACATACATTCATAATATATACTCTATCTCTACATAAGTATTTATGTGTATGCATATAGATATGTATATATGTGTGTGTGTGTACATGTGTACATACTCTTAGAAAAAGCTTAAGTCATTGGTGTGTTGACTCTTTATATCGAAAATGTACCCCCACATAAACAACTAGCACATCGACTATGACATGTCAATGACATTCACTCAGTATATATGCATGTGTACATATATGTAGGAAAAGCTTAACTCATTGGCATGTTGACTCTTTACATTGGAGGTACATGCCCCCACATAAACAATTGGCACACTAACTATGAAAAATATTGAACATATATATATGTGAATACATGTAGGAAAACTCAAGTTGTTGACATGTTGAGTCTTTACATCGAAAGTGTACCTCCATATAAACAATTAGTACATTGACTATGACAAATCAATTATATACACTTACTATATATATGAATATATATAACAATGATGTGGAATACTCAAATATGAATAAGCCCCCTCCAACCATAATCTGCCCTCCAACACATGAACTCTTTACATCAAAATGTGCCCCCACTTAAACAACTAACATATTGACTATGACATGTCAATGACTCTCTTTAAGCATACGTATGTATATATCTAATAATGATGTAGAAGACTTAAACATGACTAGGCTTCCTCCAACCATAATCCACCCTCCTAAAAAAATCCTTTGCCCATTATGGACGTTTAGCTGATCTCTTGATAGGATACGTTGAATGACTCAAAATGATGATGAATTTGCACGTTGACATGTACAAAATCTTGTTGACTAAGCCTGTGAATGGGTTGGAGTTAAAATAATAGATGAGATCAAGGTGATTAAGATGGATTTAAGGTCTTTGTAGTCTAGTCAAGAATATAATGTAAACTAAGTAAAATATCTGCCTTTGTTTCACTTTCACACTACATGTCTCGTCACTCCCACCTATAACAAATTCTTTTGACAAAGTGTGTATTTCCTAGTTTAAAAAACAAGCAACTTTTCATGCCTAGTAAAATCCAATATATATAGCAAGCATAATGTCAACTTGGGAGCAGAAGAATAATAATTGTTTATGAACACAAAAAGCATATTTTAATCAATATCTAAACCATGGAAAATAAAGATAAATCTAACGTCCTTTTCTATGTGACAATCCATTATGACAGTTGTAGAGAAAGAGAGATTTTCCTAATAGAGATGTTAGTGTCTCAAATTGTCTCAACTTGACTTTATAACCTATTCACATACGCGCATGCTTCATTTCCCTTTCCATATGTCTTTCTATCAAGTATATTGTGTCTTTTGTCAACATTAGATTTGGTTGATGTTGCTTGTTTCCCCTCATAAGCCACATTTGGAACACACTAGTTATTCCATGTAACATCACAAACTTCTTTCACAAGGAAATATGGCTTAGGTCAACTTAAAAGCTATACTTGTAGTGGACAAACCTATCATTATAAAGCCCCAAAGATTCCTATTGGAAAGTAGTTGTGTGCCACACACAAGGAAGAATCCGTATGTACTTTTAATATTATGGTCCACTAACTACTTGATCCCTAGTGCTCCATTCATGCCAAAAGTATTGCACCGGACATCATCATCATCATCTTCAACCCAACCCCACTTCATAATGGCCAAAAGTCACCACCTACATCATATGGTACTCCTTCATCCATGCTTCCAGTGGTCCCTTTGTTGTTTTTGCTACGACCCATGACCCCCCCATAACACTTGGCACACATTAACCTATGGACTTCTTCAATTCCACACATATCTCATGGTCCCTGGTCTTTGGCTTTTTCCAAGGGCCAAAAGGAGCTATCACCCTTTCAAGTCTTGGTCCAAAGTTTTACACTGGGGCATAAGATTTCTTATGCATGAATGTCAACTACAATAAATCCATGTTAAATTCTTTTAAAAGATTAAGATTCTAATGTGTTTACATTATAATTATGGTTTTAGGAAAAAAGTTTGAAAAGTAGTATTGAGATTAAAATCTAGCTAATCAATATTCAATTTTATCTTATGATTCTTGAGAGATTAAAATGAGTTTATTCATGAGTTAATAATGTATATTATCTTTTTAGGAAGAACATTTTCTAATGTAAAATATAATATACTTTTTAAAGTGGCTTATCAAAAAAAAATTATGCTTTTTAAAATTATAAGAAATGAAATAAACAATATAATAATAAATGTAAGGGTATTTATTTTTGTGATTAATTTTTTTCTTATTTTACAATAACTCAAGATTTGATCTTATAAAATATCTCTTATATATATATATATATATAAAGAGGGTTAAATGTCTTTGACCCAATGTTATGAATCAATGAGGTCACAGATGGGGGACCGTATCCCCAACATAAACACCCAACAATAACATCCCAACGGAGTTTTAACATTGATGACAAAAACAACAACACCACATTTAAACCATCACACTATGTTAATATCAACTTTTATTAGAAAAATATTGTTTTCATATTTAAACTTTATTTAATATGTATACCTTTTTTGTTAATATTAATATATATTTTTAATAGAAAACATAGTTTTCATATTGAATTAAAACTAAATTAATTAAAATTGAAGAGTCAATTAGTGAAAATTGATGAGCTAGTTATAATATATAATATTAAAAAGAAAAAGAAATAATATTTAATATTTTTCTAAATAAATTTAGGATAAATAAATAATAAATGTAAGGAAATCATTTTAGCTTTATGAATTAAGACTAATAATAGAATATAAATAAATGTATTAAATTAAATTAAATAATATTATTTAGCTTAAAATTTAATAAAGATGTTTTTTTTTAGATTGTAGGAATCGGGTAGCCCCCTATAAACTACAGTGTGTCTAGTAAACTTTTTTCACGTGACCGGTGATGTGGTGCAACATGTCCTCCGATACCACAAGGATAGAGGGGAGATTGTGTAACACCCCGCTGCGCAAACCCCAAAGGGACAACTAAAACTGCAACAAAATTTTTTTTTAAGTAAAGAATGTACATTAAGTTTTCTCTAATGCAATTAACATAGCTAATGATTACAAGTTAAACACCTAAGTCCCTTGGGGTACACGAGGAGGCATTACTCAAACTATCCCATAACAAAGTTGATAGATGTATTTACCAATTCTACTAACGTAACCCATTCATTCACATATCTTCATTTTAAACATTCATTAATGATAAATAATGTGACAAGAATGAACCATATGAAAACCATACATGCATTTACAATAAATTAAACATGGAAATATAAAGAACATATTTTCACAGATACAACACAACATTAACAGTATCTACAACTATAGTGCAAGAATGAGTTAATAGTGTGATTATACATTACATCTATTTTCTGGTACATCACATTGAACAATTATATAGGTTTACAACATGAGATCTCCCAACACATGTGGGAGTGATACATCAATACATAGATTACAACTAGAGTACAAGTATATATTTGGTAACATGTAATCTTTAGATCAAACGACATCTGATAACTCTGCACTGAATGGTACAACTGCATGATAGGGGACCCAACAGGGTGCGTAGCACGTTCCACCCAACCACCCCCATGCTAGGAGTAAATAAGGAAGGATCCCTGACCAAGAACATCCAAACAGAAAACACAAGACTTAACTCCAAATATGACAAGCAAGAGAACACAAAGGAAACATAACACCAAAAGACCACTTCCAGAGGTTAGCAACAATAACAACTCTAGGGAATGCTAGAGGAGAGTGTCATCCCATAGTCCTACATGGGTTATCCTGACTGTTTTTCTATAGGCGTCGGCCCCATAGGGTGACTCGTGCGGAACCATTAATCTCTCGTGGAGACGAGACAACGATCTTGCCAACCATGGCCTTCTCAGCCCACCTTTATTTTATGAAAGCCCTAATAGGTGGACGAGGCATCCATAATTATCTTGTTAATGTTTTACTACCCACCCCCTAATTAATTAATTAGGTTATCACTTATTACTCTAACTCTAACATGGGTTATCCTGACAGCCCCTTTGTGCGCTAGCATCCATGTAGAGCCACTCTCCCTAGAAACTCAAAACAACACATCAAATTCCAAGGGGTTGTACCAACAAGAAAACTGAATCACAAAATGGAAACATCCACGAGGCAAAAATCATATGAATAAACACCCATAAGTCGGGTACAACCCAAGTGTAAACTTAAAATCACAATTATAGTCAAAATAGGGACAAGTATCAAATTAAAAGATCAAATAATATAACACCATTTTCCCATGCCTCTGGAAGTCTTAAACAACAAATTAAGCTCCTGTAGAAGGATAAAGTAATTTAAGGGTTCCCACATGACCATAACCCAATTAAACGAAACAACTATTATCTCAACGATAATTCAAGAGTTAAATAATTGCGTACACAAGTATTCTATAATTCAACAAACACAATTTAACATATCTCATTGCACAATTTTACCAAGAAATATAAATAATATATTCATTCAACTTAATTTATTAAAAGTGCTTGTTTCTAATTTAATCAATCACCTCATAACACCCAACTTTGCAATATAACATCATCTAACTTTTCTATAATTTCAACATACACACACACACACACTATTATACATATATATAATCATATTTTAAAATTCTGAATTTATAACATAACCATAATATAATTACATATATATATTTAAAATATTATATATATATATTAAATTAAATGCACATTAAATAAAATTTAATTTAAATAAATTTAAATTTAAAAAGAATTTGCATGCAAGTTCGACGCACAACCCTTATGGTTGTGTGGGCACTACCCACAGCTGACCCCCATGTGGGGGGGTTGTAGTTGTGGAAGGCAGCGTTGGGCACTGCCTCCACAACAGTGCCTCCCCCTATGGGGTGGCAGTGGTGGGGTAGCTCCCACCCCATTTTAATATTAATTTTTTTTATAATTTTTTGTTTAAAAGGAAAAATAGAAAAACTAGACCCCCTGTTGCATTAATTTTGGCACAAATTTTTTGTTTAAAAGAACAGGGTATATATATATAGCACAAACTTATATATATATATATATATATATATATATATATATATATATATATATATATAAGTAAAAATAAAATAAACAACAATCTGATTTTCTTTCAAACAAATTACAAATCTGGGCATGCCTATTTTAACAACAACATAAATTTATTTTCTCCAGACAAATGGTAGTTTCTCCAACCAAATATTTGATAACTAAAATATATTGGAGAAAAGAAAATAAGAGGGTTTCTTCTGCAATCAACAAAATACAAGCTTTTACACACGTTTGAAAATCGAATATCAAATTTAACCCAAAACCTTTCCAACAATTTTTAAACTCTCACAATTTCTTTTCAAACAGATTAAATTTTCATAGACACAAAAATTCTTTTAATTATGATACCAAATTTAGGCACGACAGACAAGATATTTGTTTTCTATGCCTAAGCAACAAGCACGACAATCCTTCTTCCTTTCTCGAGAATAATCTTCCTCGGCAAATCCTTCTCCAATCTCTTCTTCAAGCTAAATTTTGAATTATACAGACAAAGAACAGAGAAGCACACTATTTTTTCCAAAAACCCTTGTTACTTCCCAGAACCACCAAAAATACCCGTGAACCATAATTCTTCCTTTTCCCCAATTAAAATAAAAGAAACTTCTTTCTTTTTCCCAAAAATCCTCAACATGCATTGGTCCTTTTTTTTATATATCTTTTTTTTTTTAAACTCACAATTATCCCTCAACCATTAATTACAAATTCCTTTATTTTAATATTTATCCTCAACATGATAATATC
Organism: Sequoia sempervirens; assembly: GCA_007258455.2. Taxonomy (NCBI): domain Eukaryota; kingdom Viridiplantae; phylum Streptophyta; class Pinopsida; order Cupressales; family Cupressaceae; genus Sequoia; species Sequoia sempervirens. The sequence continues at coordinate 33,069,915 of VDFB02047397.1, forward strand.
ATTAAATTTTATAATTTTAATATTTTGAAAAAGATAATCTATAATTATCAACAACATTATTTATTTAAATTAATTAATTTATCCCTATTAATTAGTTAAACAACTTTTAATTTAACAATTTTTTAAATTACAATATTTTAAATCTAACAATTAACTTAACTACAATTACCTACAAATAATTATATCAACTAAATAACATTAATTAAATCACACATAAAATAAAGATTGATTAAATAACAAACATTCACAATTAAAATAAATAACCAACACCAATCATACAGAAACAAAGACGGGGTCGTAGACAATGACACCGTAAGACTCACAAAAGGGTGACACACTTGGGATGGGGACACTTCCTTATCAACTCTCTTTTTCAACATCATACGCGTTGGGTTTATGGGACATGTTCAAACCTATCAAGCAGGTGGAGTCAGTGTCTTGTACCTGCATCTTGCATAAAAAAAATGTCAAGTAGCATATAAATCTCCAATGCAGACACACCATGAAAGGTAGTCGCAGGTAGCAGGGCACTCGCGAGCAAGTGACGCTACTCCGTCCTTTCACCAAGACTCACTCGCAAACACATTAGAATCCATAAACAAACATTAAACCACAACATCACCACATATTATTAAAGAAGTGATGCTACTTCGTCCTTTCACCAAGACTCACTAGAAAACACATCATAATCCATAAAAAAACATTAAACCACAACATCACCACATATTATTAAAGAAAACCATAACATATCCAAATAATATGATCACCACATAACGTATCATCAAACATCATAAGCAGTATCATGAGCATCAAACCAACTAAACTGTAAATCCACACAAATCAAACTGGTAAAATAATCACCATCACAAACCCAAGTATAGAACTCAACACAAAAGAGTATCCAAAAGTATTAGCAACACAAGGGGTATTACAGATTGGACTTCATGACCTCTTTCCTACAACATGATGCTTTAGCCAATCGAGCCAATGCCTCCACCCCTCAATAAAGATAATATTGTGTTAAGTGTCATAAATTTATTTTTTAATTTATTAGAGCCTTTTATGATGCCAAACACACTTATAAATTTCTAAACCTTTTAGAATGTCAACTAGAATAAATACATGTTAAATTTGTTTTAAAAGATTAGAGATTCTAATATTTTTAATGTGTTTACATTATAATTAAGGCTTTGAAAAAAAAGTTTGAAAAGTAGTATTGAGATTAAAATAATCTAAGTAATTAATATTCAATCTTATCTTGTTAGAGATTAAAACGAGGTTATTCATAAGTTAACAATGTATATTCTTTTTTAAAAAAAAATCTTCTAATATAAAATATAATATGTATAATAAATCTAAGGGTATTTACTTTCATTATTATTTTTTTCTTCATTTTACAATAATTTGAGATCCGATCTTATAAAATATCTCTTTTTTATAATATTATTTTTTAGATTTTAAATTTATTTAGTATGAACATCACTTTTGTTATTATTAATTCCTATTTTTTAATAGAAAATATAGTTTTCATATTAAATTAAAACTAAGTCACAATTAAAATTTAAGAATCAAGTAGTGAAAATTGATGGGACAGTTATAATATATAATATTAAAAAGAAAAATAAATAATCTTTAATTATTTTTATAATAAATTTAGGATAAAAAAATAATAAATGTAAGGAAATAATTTTAGCTTTATTAATTGAGACTAATAATAAAATATAGATAAATGCATTAAATAATATTATTTAGTTTAAAATTCAATAAAGATAATATTTGTTTTAGCCTACAAGAATCGGATAGCCCCCCTATAAACTACAATGCACTGATAAAAAAATTCATGTGACTGGTGATGTGGTGTGACATGCCCTTTGATACCATAGGGACGAGGGGAGGACTAGACCTCGTGACCTCTTGCCTACAATATGATGTTTTAGCCAATCTAGATAGGGCCCTCACCCCTTAATAAAGATAATATTGTGTTAAATGTCAAGAATTAATTTGTTAATTTATTATGACCTTTTATGATTCCAGACACACTTATAAATTTGTAAACCTTATGTTTGACATTTTGGTTAACTTTTGTAACTACAAAGTTTAAACTTTGAGTGTAGATTTGAATCTATCCATTAATTTGAACCTATATGTGTAGGTCTAATATCTGTTGAATTTGAATTGTATAACATATTTGTCTTGATGCATGTAAAGTGGGGGTGTCTATAAACACCTTTTAGGAGCTTGCTTGATAAGGAATGTTCTCCTTTGGTTGAAACTCTATATTTGAGTCAAGAATATAAAATAATGATTAAAAATAACAAAATATGTAAGGATACCTAGGAATGATGGTGTAAGTAGATAATTTGATTGGGAGGGGTTGGTAGAGGGTGAGGGAGGGAGTGGTAGGTAGAGAGAGAGGGGGATGGGAGATATAGTGTAGAGAGGGAGGGAGGGAGGGAGTTAGGGAGCAAAGGTAGGGAAAGAGATGTGATAAAATTAGAGAGGGAAGGAGGGAGGGAGAGAGAGAGAGAGAGGTAGAGAAAGGGATGGAGAGGGAAAGAGAAAGCTTTAGAGTGAAAGGGATATAGACAGAGTGAGAGAGAGAGATAAATATGATGGGATTCTACTGATTATTAAAATTAGACCTGTTAATTATTAAAATTTGACTAGAAAAATTATAAGATCTTCTAAAATCTAGAACCTGCATTATAACTCCTAGAGATTCGAAACCATTCTCAAATATCCTAAAACTGTATACATGAAATATAACTTAGAGTATAATAAAGTAAATATCCATATATAAATATCACTTAAATGTTAATTTCATGTATATAGTTTTTCCGAAAGAGAAAGAGAAAGAGAAATTTCCAAAGCAAACAAAAGTGTGAGTGTGTTATAATGGGCTTGCATTGTGTGCAATCATTAAACGTGAGCATGTTATTATTTGCTTTGTAAATTTCCAAGCCTTTGGCTTAGATTTGCCTTGGGCTTCCAATCTAAAGGTTTGGAGCGACTTTTGAACATCCAAAGACGTGTTTTTGTAAATAGTAAAAAATTGACATAATCTCGACCGTGCTCCCCATTAGGTTTGCACATGTTTCAATATCAAGTAGAAAAATACCACAATAATGTTAAGCTCTCTCTAGGCTATCTAACCCTATATTTTTTGTCACATTCTGAGTATGTGAAGGTTTTCATCTTTAATGTCTTTTGTTAACGTATCTATTTTTTTGTCAAAAACCAATTTGTGGTATTTTTTGTCGTTTATCAAAATTTCAAAATAAAATACATTTTTAGAAACTAGACTCAATTCTACACATATTTTAAAAAAATGATTTTCGATCAGTTTTCAAGAATTTTAGGGGGAAGCATGCTCAATTTTTCATTTTTTAGGATGTGTCCACTTTGAAAATTAGTAAAAAATCACAATTCATTAAAAATTTAGCAAAAAATCAAGCATAAACTACACGGTGTTAGCTAATTTCTTATCAAAGCAATTTTTGAAATATTGAAAAAAAGTTAACATTTTAGGGGGCCCATACTAAATGCTATGTTATATTTTTTTTGAGAAAAATAGGACCACCTTGTGTGGCCTCCCTTTTTGAACCTCTTAATATCTACCATTTAAAAAAAAAAATAGTAGTTTAGAAAGTAGATTTAGAGCACTAAGACTCTTTTTTTTTCTTCAAATTTTGAGTGTAACTATCTTCAATTTCTCATCCAAGGTCAGCCTTTCCTGATTTTAGAAAAAAAGTGGCCACTTAGGACCCCATTTTGGTCCCCAATCTTTTTGCACTTACCCTTAAGTTGTGATTTTCTATATAGAAGCAAATATTTTCACTAGTAGCTTATAATTGGAGATTTTATTGAAATTGTATTAAGTAGTTTCATTTCTAGTTATATAATCTTTGTAAAAAAAGGATAAATTAGAATGTTAAGAGAAAATATGATGCATATGAATGTAATAGTATATATTTGGTTCTCATGGAAAAATACTTTTTTGTTGTAAGGATCAAATTTACTCCATTACATTTTGGTGAACCTGAAGTTCTATACATTTTTTTCTTTTATTTTCAAGGTTAAAGTAAAATTAAAAATATATATACATATATCCTTTTTTCCTATCAGCTAAAGCTAGATACATTAAGTGTTGTAACATCTCATGATTTTTACAACTTAGTCTATCTCTTCTATTGATATAGTTAGAAGAGGCCTTAGACACTTAAATATGTCTTACTCAAACCTCTTACTAGTCCTCTCATAATTGGACCAAGTTTTACAACAAAACAATATTCAATGGGCTTACCACCTAACTATTATCCACCATTTCTGGATTCACATCCTTCCTCACTAATTAATTCTCCTCCTCCTATTGATCATGATGTTTCTCATAGTGTTCCCTTTGAGAAAATTTAAAATCTAGAGGATAATTTAAGAGAGTTTGAAACCTCTTTATCAAATGATTCTTACTCTCAAGGTGTGCCTATTATTGATAATCTTCACAATATGTTAACTTCTAATCACAAAGGCCTTGAGTTTCTTAGGACATTGGTGAAAATTGTTGAAATCTATATCCCTCTGTATGCATCCATCTTAGGAAACATAGGAGACACACAGTCTAATGTCACCAACAAGCAATTATATGTGCCAATGCTAGGAGCTATTGTTCATATGGTGAGTACATCACTTGTATTATATATATAATACATGGATTTTCCTAGAAATGGTGGATCCACATGAGCAAATACATCACTATGGATCAAATCTAAAATCAATGCAAATCTAGTAGAGCTCAAATGAAACTTAACATGATTATATTTTCCATATACATAGTGTTCAGAAACATTAAAATCTAGGGAACAATTAGTTAGCCCTCTATTGATTTTTTGCATTTCAATGTCCTTAGGACCATCTCATCAATGTGGCCCATACACTTGTGCCACAACATGGTCTTCTTTGCTAGAAGCTTATGGTTTTCAAAATCATAAATCATAAAACTAGTACACTCCATGATACTAGCATCCAAATTGAATAGAGATATAAAATGAACTCCATTACCCAAGATTATGGCCAAGCACACCACCTTGCACCCATATTGTTGAAAACCACTTGTGGACCAATGTCATTCAATTTACTTATAATACTAGTTTTCTTTCCAAACCTATCTAAAATGTGTAGAATATTAGAGAAGGTTTCGGTCCTATTGTCTTCAAATATGAGCATGAATTTTCCTTGTCCAATGATTTTGAGAGAAAAATTATATCCCAAGTATACTTATCCACCATTGAAGTTCTCATAGTTTGAGAATCACTCTTTTTTGGGAGTCATGTGAAAGGAGGCTCCGTATTTAACAAGCAAAGCACCCTCATGTGCATGCATGGTAAGAACTACAAAAAAATTCATTTGCATCATCATTAGATGCTTTGGAGTTTGAATCATTACCAAAATCCTTATTTGTTTTTCTTTCCTTATAATCCCTCTTGATATGCCTAGTCTTTCCATAATTCCAACATTTGACTTTGGATTTTCCAAGAAACTTAGATTTCCTCTTTGACTTAGCATGTTTTCCCTTCTTTCTCTTGCCCTTGTCCTTCTCACACCCTTTCACTTAAAACATTTTTTTTATAGATTTTGATGTTTCATGCCTCATCTCCTCATATAGTAATGCACCTAACACTTTATCAAGCTTCAACTATGATACAATGCTACTAATTTCCATTATCGAGTTATCCCACAAATTAGGCAAAGAACATAAAAGGCTTATGAATTAATCCCCTTTATCCATCTTTGCATCCATAGATGCTAATTAAATTTCCATGGTATTGAACACATTTAAGTACCCAATCATATAATCGTCATTACTCATCCTCAAGGAATATGACTTCTTTCATAAAATAATTGTGTTTACCTAGGACTTTGTTTGATACACTTTCCCCTTGTTGGAAACAAGCAACACTGAAAGGGAGGAGGGTGAATCAATGTTGTGCAAAAATTGGGTTTATTATTCTGATCTTTAACCCACTTAAAGCATTCAGCCAAAAGATATATGCATAAACAGAAAACAAACAACCACAACACCATAACACAAGTATTTTTATGTGGAAATCTTGTTAGGGGAAAAACCACATTGGATGGCCAATCCACAATATAATCTGAGTATACCCAAAAGAAAGATTACAAAATAGGAATACACTTGCATTCAGACACACTGCCTAGAGCTCACTGCTCAAAATAGAAAGGCTCACTACCTTACAATGATTTGGATTAGATCCAAGAAAATGAACTGAGAGATTAGCATCTGCAAATGCTTGATTACAATTCTAGTTAGGCTCAATAATTGATCTTTTGTCCTTCTAATTGATTCAACACTTCTGCTATGCTCTACACAAACTTGCACCACAAAATATTTAATGCACAAGGGAAACTATGCATAATCACTCAATCACCCTTCTGATAATCGCAACACACATCAACACACCTTATGCACACACAAAATGATATAATTGATCATTTATATATATTTGTAACTAAGAGTTTAGTTGCAACAAGTCGGCTTCAATAAAACTTAGAAATATTCACAACTGTCGGCTTAAATCATGAATAATATTTAATGTTTATCCACAATGGTCATCCACAACTTAGCTTAGACCCAAAACAAAATGCTCGAACACAAAAAAAAAATGAATAAACATTCCTCGGATATCCGCAACACGACATATCAATTGAGTCGGCCACAAAACATTGATGAAAAGAAATATATCCAACCGGATCTCCATAATTACACATAACTTGGTACGAGGCACTAAGATTTCCAGATAACACAAGAAATACATTAATGAACCTTCCATGAGATTCACAACTCAAAATAGTAACTGAAATTTTGCAAGTGAGTCGATGATCACAAAACTGTCAGATGCTCTATTCTTCCTTGACTATTTGCAAACTATCTACTAGTAGGAGCAAATGATGACGTGCAGACCCAATCACTGACTAGGTTTTCCATTAATGACCACCTGAAAACATTTGCAGTGTCTCTTTCCAACACCCCTACCTCTTCTAGAGGCTCTCAATGATGGTTTTTTCCAATACAATTAGGAGCACTAAATCAATACGAGAAAGCCAAACAAAGCTCCTTTCCTTTCTATCAATAACAATCTAGTTGTTGTCTTTCATATCAAATGGTTTATGTGGAAAATTGTTACCCACATATTTTTATTGATAAGAAGATCCTCTATCTTGAACTTCCAATGTTCAAAGTTTGTTCCATTGAATTTATTTCCCTCAAATTCAGTAGTGCTTTTCATATATCTTTCATTTTCAAAAAAAAATATCAACTACAAAAAATCCCACTTAAGCAAGGATTAATAAGAAAAAACCCTACTCCTCCCAAGGGGTCTAAGTGTAACTCCCAAGCACTCCAACACGAGATAATAATTATACAAGTACATGCCTCTTACACATGACTATGTATAACTAGTCAAATATGATATTCATAGCCCACTTAGTAACCCCCATATTGAATGACTTCTTACAATTTTAGGAAGACTAAAGACACTTAGTGGATAGTGTCAACTATGCAATCTTAAGGTTCTATCTAAATAGGGGACCATTTTTAATTTACATATTAATTATAAAGTACAAAATATTAAATAATTACAACTAAACCTAGAACTTGTATGATGTACAACAATATATAGTCCCCTAGTCCTAACAAAGTACATACATGCACATGCATACACATGTGTATATATATACATACATAATATATACTTTACCTCTACATAAGTATTTATGTATATGCATATAGATATGTATATGTATATGTATGTATGTATATATGTATGTATGTGTGTGTGTACATGTGTACATACATGTAGGAAAAGCTTAAGTCATTGGCGTGTTGACTCTTTATATCAAAAGTGTACCCCCCACATAAACAACTAGCACATCGACTACAACATGTCAAAGACATACACTAAGTATATATGCATGTGTACATATATGTAGGAAAAGCTTAACTCATTGGCATGTTGACTCTTTACATCAAAGGTACATTCACCCATATAAACAATTGGCATACTGACTATGGCATACATTGAACATAAATATGTGTGCATACATGTAGGAAAGCTTAAGTTGTTGACATGTTGACTATTTACATCGAAAGTGTACCTCCACATAAATAATTAGTAAATTGACTATGACAAATCAATGATACACACCTACTATATGTATATGTAGCAATGATGTGGAGGACACGAGAATGAATAAGCCCCCTCCAACCATCATCCGCTCTCAACACAAAAACTATTTACATCAAAATGTGCCCCCACTTAAACAATTAACATATTGACTATGACATGTCAATGACTCACACTAAGCATACGTATGTATATATCTAATGATGATGTAGAAGAATTAAAGATGACTAGGCTTCATCCAACCATAATCCACCCTCCTAAAACTTATTAAAAGATGAATAAAAAATCCTTTGCCCATTTGGACGTTTTTCCAAAAAAAAAAAGCTTTATTAATTGAGACTAATAATAAAATATAGATAAATGTATTAAATAAAATTAAATAATATTTTTTAGTTTAAAATTCAATAAAGATAACATTTGTTTTAGCCTGGAGGAATTGGATAGCCCCCCTATAAACTATAGTGCACTTGAAAAAAAAAATTCATGTGACTGGTGATGTGGTGTGACATGCCCTTCAATACCATAGGGACGAGGGGAGCACTGGACCTTGTGACCTCTTGCCTACAATATGCTGCTTTAGCCAAACTAGATAGGGCCCCCACCCCTCAATAAAGATAATATTGTGTTAAGTGTCAAGAATTATTTGGTTAATTTATTAGAACCTTTTATGATTCCATACACACTTATAAATTTGTAAACCTTACGTTTGACATTTTGGTTCACTTTTGTAACTACAAAGTTTAAACTTTGAGCATGGATTTGAATCTATCCATGAATTTGAAACTATATGTGTAGATCTAATATTTGTTGAATTTAAATTGTATAACATATTTGTCTTGATGCATGTAAATTGGGGGTGTCTATAAACACCTTTTAAGAGCTTGCTTGATAAGGAATGTTCTCCTTTGGTTGAAACTCTATATTCGAGTCAAGAATATAAAATAATGATCAAAAATAACAAAATATGTAAGGATGCCTAAGAATGATGGTGTAAGTAGATAATTTGATGGCTCTATTAATATTGCATGAATGATAGTGTGAAGTGGGAATAATAGCTCTTAATTTTAAATATTTTGAATTGAAATAGGGTTTGTCCTTAATTACAACACCTTAGAAATGCAATTTAACAAATTTCATGCTTAATTTGACCCATTACAACTAATTGGAGGAATTCAATGGGAGCACAAATTTAAATTTAATATTTTAAGTTATGAGGTCATTTCTACACACCTAAAACTAAATTGATTTAGTTTCACAATATGGACATGACCTAAATGAAATGGATGGATGAGGTGAAAATTAAAGTTGATTCTTAGGGATGGAATCAAGTAAGAATTGGGTTATTTCCAAGTTTTATGTAAAAGCAATCCAATATACTCTCATCATTATTAAGAACAATTCATTTAAAAATAAGACCAAAAATTGGAAAAATATAGGGTATGCAATTTTTACCAATATAAATATAAGAAAATAGTAGCATATAAATAGTTTTAAAAAACTAACAATTAGACTCATAAAAAATTAGAGTGTTGGTATCTATATTCATATTAAACTATTTGATTGATTGTTTGATGTATTTTTTTAATATATTTATAATTCACTTTATTGATTTAGCCTTCATTATATAGAGTTGAATCAACTAATAAGTTATTGACACCAATAGTCTTATTTTCCAACTTCTTGGGCATGTGTACTTGGTTCTTTTCGACGACATTTAACTATGATTGGATAGTGGAGGCCTAATTGGAAATATTTGTTCACTTGGAATGTCTCCTACAAAGTGGATTCCTATGCCCTTCATGGTGATGCCCCCTAGAAAGTGATATTAGGACATCACTTTACTATAAATACTAAAATTTAAGGGCATTGAATTTGATTGGAAAGACAAAGTCCTCTTGTAGCTTACTTTAAAAAGTATGCTTTGATGTAGTTCAACAATATTTGGAAGGCTTGGGAATTTGTTTCACCTCAACTGATTTGGTATAACTAGTCATTGAGGCATGGATTAACATTTCCGACCTTCTCCATACAGTGGAACCACCTTATCAAAGTATAGATGATTTACCTCTTTCTCTTTGAAAATAAGTTAGAGGGAATTTTCTTCTTAGGAAAGGAATTATAACTTTCAAATATTTGTGGGACCTCCCCATTCTCCAATAGAAACTGCTAAGACAAATCCAAGCTTAATTTCAAATCACCCATCCCATAGAAGGAGTAGCTCTCAAAGTGTTATCTTAGACCTGCCTAATCTCTTTCTTAAGATGTCTACCTTGTATTAATTTAATTTTCTTAAGGATATGAGGTGGCCAAATTGTTGTAAATATATGTTCCTACTTAAATACTTTTGTAAATCCTTGCATCCCTCTCTAGTATGACCTAAGACTAAATATATCGAAGGAAGTTCTCTTTCACCAAATATAAATGGAAATACAAATTATACTCTCAATATTGGTTCATAATCTTGAAACTTCTCCATTATAGACTCACATTGGAAATTTTCTCCTACTATATCAATCCATGCCCATCCCAGTGCAGTCACAGATGGAGGGTCTAGAATGGATTATCCAACCGTGCAACCTAGAGTTCAACACAATAGAAATAACACAAGAAAATGCTCAACAAACATGAATAATCATTGATTCAACAACTTCCAGTCTTACATGCATCATATGCTTCATATGCAGGATAATTAGGGATCACAAGCCTATTGCAAGGGCATGCTAGAGATTATAATTGGCACTCGGCCTTATTTTGACCTTTCGGTCTATTTTTGAGCTACTACTACTAAAAAATATGAACTCATGATTAATTGATTGACTAATTTCTAAAGGATTACAAATGATCTTAAATATGAATCTCTAGCTCCAATTATGATTCATGTCAGCCTTAAGGGTTTACAAACCCCAATGCATCATCAAGTGTGTAGGTTGGCCAAATAATATGAGAAGATAATCCATTGTGAGATGAAGCGTAGTACGAATCTCCAAGGAAGTTCCCCTTGGACCTAAAATGCCTTGAATGATGTTCCATTAAGTTTTGCATGCTTTGGAAAAGGTCCACAAAAAAAACTTGGACCAGGTCAACCCTAAACGCTCTAACTGAGAATGATAGTGAAATTTTGAGAGCGATAATTTTTTGCAAACAAATGAAAATCACCTAAAATTTGGATATGTTGAAGATGACCTCATGTAGAACCAATATCCTACTCTGCAAACTAAGCAATGATACAATGGTAAAATGTGGAAGAAACTCCTGAGATAGTTACAAATTGAATTGACATAAAAGAAATATTTTTGGTTGATACATGATTGCTTTACAACCAGGGATGCTCCTACATCAGACACCTACGATTGGAAGAAAAGTGAGTTCCTCACTTTCTAAGGGCTAGAGGGAAACCAAAGTGGTCCACCTTAGCCTAATAAATCCATGATGAATCCTCCACTGGTCTACCTTTCCACTTTACCAGGTACTCCTTGTACTGCTTGTTCCTAGTGCTCCTTCTAATTTTGATGTCCAAGATCTGCTCAATCTATTCCAATGGTTGATGTGGTAACTTCTCCCCCAATCCAACTTCATTATTACTGCCACTTGACTGCCTTTCATGATACTCATTAATTTTTGCAACATTGAAAATAGGTGATATACCAAGTGTCTTTGGTAATTCCACTTCATACACATTTCTTGAATCGAACTTCTTGAGAATCTTGCATGGTTCAAACTTCCTCATCTTCAGCTTATTGTATGTTCCTACTAGGAACCTTTACTTCCTAAGATATACTAAAACCTCATCTCCAATAAAAAATTCCTTACGTCTCCTTTTCTCATCCGCCTGCTCCTTGTACTTATTATTCATGTACTCCAAGTGTTTCTGAACCTGACTATGCAATGTTTCCATGAATCTTGCAAACTTTTCTACTTTTGCACTTCTCTTTTTCTCCATATGGATGTCTCTAAGCTCCGCAACTCCTCTGGGATGTATTCCTATCATAATCTCAAATGGTGTCTTCCTTATGCTCTAGTTTACTGAATTATTGTATACAAACTCTTCTTGTAGTAGAACTATATCCCAATTTCCCACCTTATCTCCAACCAAACACCTCAATAAGCTACCCAAACTCATGCTCACCACTTTTATTTGTCCATTTGTTTGTGGGTGATATGTTGAACTGAACTTCAAGTCTGTCTTCATCTTCTTCCACAATGTCCTCCAAAAGTATCTAATGAACTTGGTGTCCTTGTCTAAAACTATACTCTTCAGTAATTCATGCAATCACACAATTTCCATAAAAAATAGGTCAACAACATGCACAACATCATTAGTCTTCTTACAAGGAATGAAATATGACATCTTATAAAATCTATCCACTACTATCATTATAGAATCATATCCTCTATGTGTTCTTGGTAATCCCAATATGAAATCCATACTTATATCTTCCCAAGGTCTCTCTGGTATTGTCAAAGGTTTATACAATCCAGTATTCTGGCTACTCCCTTTTGCTAATTGATAAATTTTGTAACTTTGAACATACTTCCTAACATCCTTATATATCTGCATCCAAAAATAGTGTTCTCACCAAAGCTACTGTCTTATCTACTCCAAAATGTCTTGCTAGTCCTCCACTATGCTTCTCCTTAATCAAATTATCCCTCATTGAACTCCTTGGAATACATAATTGATTTCCTTTGAACAATATATCTTCCTGAATGAAATAATCCAGCCACTGACTCCTATTTGTCACGACTGGTTCCTTATGTGCATGGAATCTAGATCATCCTCATACATATGCTTCAATTCTTCAAAAACCTAGTACTTCAATCTTCATTCTTGTCAACAAATTCCTTCTCTTGCTCTTGATGCATCTGTGACTTTATTTGACTTGCCACTCATATGCTTTAACACAAATGTATAACTCTGCAAGAACTCAACCCATCTCATATGTCTCTAGTTCAACTTACCCTGACTGTTCAAATACTACAAGGCTTGATGATTAGTATACACCAAAAACTCCTTAGGAAGTAAATATTGTATCCAAATCTTCAAGGCTTGAATTGTAGCATAGAACTCCTGATCATAAACTAAGTATCTCCTTCTAGCATCATTTAACTTCTCACTGAAATAAGCTATGGTTCTTCCTTCTTGACTCAACACTTGTCCTATTGCATTTCCACAAGCATCACAATCAACTTGAAATACTTTATCAAAATCAGAAAATGCTAACACTGGTTGCTCTGTCACCTTTTTCTTTACCAATTCAAAACTTCTTTATGCTCTAGATGTCCACTTAAAGTCTTTCCTATCTCCTCTCATTTTTTCTTTCATGGGTGTAAAATGATACTAATGCTCCTAATGAATTTTTGGTAGAAACTTTCCAATCCATGAAATGATCTTACCTCTCCAATGTTCACTGGTGTAGGCCACTCAACAATTGCTCTAACCTTCTCAGGGCCCACCTTCAACCCCTTAGCATAAATTCCAAAACCCAAGTACACCAACTCCATCTTCATAAAGTTACACTTCTTGATTTTTATCAACAAATTCTCCTCTCTCAATCCCTACAATACTTGTTTGATGTGCCACAAATTCTCTTCTCTAGTCTTACTAAAAATTAGAATATCATCGAAGTAAACAATAACACACTTACCCAAGAATTGCTTCAATACCTCATTCATCAACCTCATGAAAGTCCTAGGTGCATTGTTCAATCGAAAAGGCATCACTAATCACTCATACAACCCTTCATTAGTCTTAAATGAGGTCTTCCATTCATCTCCTTCTTTGATCTTGATCTAGTGATATCCACTCTTCATGTCAATCTTTGTGAAATACTTAGCTCCACTCAAATAGTCCATAATGTCATCCATCCTTGGCAATGAGAATCTATACTTTATTGTGATCCTATTGATTTCTCTTGAGTTTGTACACATTCTCCACTCTCCATCTTTCTTTGGTCCCAGTACAACAAGTACCGCACATGGGCTTAAGCTTTCTCTAATCAATCCCTTCTTCAACAACTCTTGTATTTGTCTGTTCAACTCCATATTTTTTGTAGGTGTCATCCTATGTGTCACTTTATTAGGAAAAATTTCTCCTGGTATTAGATCTATATGATGACTAATGCTCTAGATTGGTGGTAGTCCATCTGGTACATTAGCTGATATGATGTCCTCATACTTTGTCAACAATTTTGTTACTTTGGACTATGGTGGAATTTAACTTTTTTGTAAGATTCTCTATCTCCCAATTACTGCACTTCTTTAGAATCAATGTAAAACAAATGTTCTCATGCCTCAATCCTTCCAAAAACTTCCTTCCATCTACCAAACATAGCTTGGCAGTACTGCAAGCTTCCTTTTTGTCCTCTTCCCCCAAAGTTATCAATATAGTTCTTATTCCATTTGAAGTCACAGTATAGGTATTATTTCTTCCATCATGTATTGATTTCCTATCATATTACCATGGTCTTCCTAACAATAAATGGTATGCATGCATGGGCATAATATCACACGACACTTCATCATTATATGATCCTATATGTGTAAGAGTTGTTGATGTACTTGAGCACCCAAGATCACATACAAAACCGAGATTAACCTTCCACACGAAAGAAACAAGAGGATAAAATGTTAGAATATGGTGTAATAACAAAATCATTATATTATCACACACAAAATGATATAATATGCATCAACACTCCCTTGAACTGACCGAGCTCATATGAGCTCATCTAGACTAGATAGGAGGGAGAGGTGAGTGTTGATTATATAGCTGAATATGGGCATATAATTCCAAGAGGAGCAATAACTCCCAAATAACCAAATTAGGTGGGAGTTATGCCTACTTGGAAAATTCCAAACATGTGGCATAACCTACTCAGAAGGAGATAGGATAGTGGTTTTGTGAGGTGGCATAGAAGTCCAAAAGAGGGTGTGAGACTCAACCACCCAAGTGTGGGTGAGAGCGACACATGAAATCGATGGATTACGCCACGTGTCCTCACATAAACCATGTCTCACATAACCTAAGTATGCTTAATAATGTGTAGGAAAAATAAATATTAAAAAAAATACACTAACAGCCCCCCTTAAGCATAGCTTAGGTGGGTGAAAATTTGAAACAATGCAAAGATGGGTCCCGACTACAAGGCCATGTTAGGTACCCATGTACAATAATGAAACCTCTCAAAAGATGAGAAAGAGAAAACCTGTAGGACAAAATTCTCTCCCAAGAGAGAAGAAGAAGGACCATGTAGTCCCCAAATGTAGAGTCTCTTGCATTGTTGATGAATGCTTGACACAAGAAGTTGGAGAAGATATTCCAAGATCGTCGAAAAATATTCCTCCCCTTAGGAAGAAAGAGAACCAAGAATGTATGCAGGATATCTTCCCATTTCTAAAAGGAATATGTAGGAAGAATGATGAAAATGTATGATGTCTCTGAATTGTACTCAAGTGTCCCCATGTCGATGCTAAAAGTTGTCACCATCAAATGAGGTGTTCTAGGCCACATTGTAGAAGATGAAAATCCAGAACCTAGTGGAGATGGATGTAGAACACAATCCAAAGACAAAGATATCTCCTTTGAAGATAAAGAAGCCTCCTCCAAATTCTTTCCAAAAGTATTCACACTCACACAAAATTGCAAAGAATGATCATGTAGAGAATGAAAAAGAGGGTTAGAGTGTTTCCTCACAACAACTGAAGAAGGATGATCTACATCAAAGAGAAGATGAATACTATCGATGATGTCTCTCAAATCTGCAATATGAGACTCCACAAACAAGTGTGATATACTTGTCAAGAAGCCATCACAAGTAGCCAAAATCTGAAAGACAATGTATGTCTTGTTGCACTGAATCACAAGGAGCCAAAACTATTGGATCACAAGCATCCTTAGGTACAACAGTAGATGATTATGCCAATGTTGGATTACAAGAGCCCTCGGCCTCAAGATGTTGACTCATAGATGAAGAAGATGAACCCTCTAAATCTAGATTAGGAGCCATAGAGACTGAAGTCTCAATAGATGTCTTTGTAGGAGGAGAAGGTTCTGTGTCATCAAAACTACCATATCTTTCCAAATCAGAAAGTGTGTCAATTGTTTTATCATCAATAGGTCAAAACTTTGCAAGTGGAACAAGACAATCCACAACATGTCCAGTAGGAATGGAGGTTCATTCGAGTCTCCATACATCTCCCAAAGTTTGGTCATAAGGCCATAAGGGATCTCAATACCATCAGTGACCATTTGTGTATCAATATCACAACTACAACCAATTACTCCTAGGACATGTTTTTTTTTAAGTCCCACACAACTCTCTTCCATTTTGATGAAGGTTTAGGAACCAATCCATATAGATATGGAAAAAGATTAAGCCACCTACAATGTGTTAGGATTCCATATTTCCAAGACTTAAAGTTCCATCGATTTAACCTTATTACAACAGGATGTTTTTTTATTCTCATATTAAACTCCTCAATTTTAGTCACACAATAGACTAATCAAGAGACATAAGCCAACATTAACCCCAAAAATTACTCAATCATGAAACCCTCGAGAAAAATATGATGGTGGCACTTTACAATTCAGTACGAGTACAAATTCCACTCACAACACAAGTGAGGTGGTCTTGATTTTAGTTTTTACAGATGCCCAATATAGGCCATAGAAAAGGAAGTACAATTTTCTTATAGAATGGGATCATTCTGATCACACCACTGTGAAGTACATGAAAAATTATGCACTTTCAAAAAAATTGCACACAAAAATGTTACTGTATGTGCCCGAACGGAGCCTCAAAAGGTCCAAAAATGAGGATTCCTCAGCAACACCTGTGAAAATCTACAAATTTTGAAAAAAAAGGCACCAAAACCAAAAAATAATTGCACCACTACAAGGATCATGGGATTCTACCCCAAATAAAAAAACTACTCACGAAAAGGCCTTTGTATGGCTGAGTTAGAGGCCTTTGAAGTTCGCTTGCAAAATCAAAAAGCTTATTGGAGAGGGGGAAATTTTTTTTTAGAAAATGATGACATAGGTATGATGTCATCAATTCATTTGGTTAAAATTGATGGCCATCAGCCTGTCAAAAGCGAATATTCTCCTATTGAAGAATATGCTATGTTGTTGGGCTTAAAGTTGATATCTGTCAGGACGCCATTGGTCATAGGTCTTCACACTGTCGGAATATTCTTAGATTCTCTAGTATGTGTCATGCTTTATTGAAAATTTTAGACCGCTAATTATTTACTGATGTTTTCCGATTTTGAAAATGAATGCCGCTGGTTGGGAAATTTCACCGTTGTTTCATTTCTTCTACCAATTTGAATATGAGGTTGATGTTGCTAATAGAGGGCCCGCCGGATTTGAGGAGCGACCGACTGATTTTAGACCACCAACTCAAGTTTAATCGCTCAAAATTTTTAGTGGTTGCCAGATGAAGTACAGGGCCACGTAGGCCATCATTGGTACATCTGGTACGAGTACAGGGTACGTAGAGTACCCTTGTACTCAGAAAATATATTTTATATACTTTTTTGTTTTCATCAAAACACAAACTTTCTAAAAAAACTACAATTTTTTTTTTGAATAATAATTTTCAATTAATGATATCAAATTTCCACAATCCATATTGTATTGTTCCAAAGACTTCTAGATTTGATGGATCACAGAGTGTGATCCAAAACGTTGATGTAAAAAATTACACACAATCAAATCCAGAAGTCTTTGGAACAAAATAATTTTCAAATTTTTTTTGCTTTTTTGATTTTTTTTTCTTCAAAATTTTTGAGAAAAAAATACTTTTCAAGTAAACAAATTTTGTTTTATTTGTTTTTTTTTACAAAATCTAAAAGCAAAAATAAATATAATAGAAAACCCACGTTAAAAAATATGATTTTTTTTTTTATTTTGAAGAAAAACACCTCAATATGTGTGCAAGGGGTGCTCTGGGCAATTTTTTTTCCCCAAATTCAACTTTGTCCAATTTGGACAAATTATATATGAAAATGGGGGTTTTTGGGCCTTCTAGACACGATGGCGTAGTCCACTTTGGCTCAAAATGCTCCTAGCAAAACCTCAATGCTGAATTTCTCCAAAATTCAAGAAGGAGCTTGCAGATCTAATGCTCTGATACCATGTAAGAGTTGTTGATGAACTCAAGCACCACATGAGAGCAACAAGAGGATGAAATTTTGAAATATGGTGTAATAAAATAATCATTATATTATCACACATAAAATGATACAATATGCATCAACACTCCCTTGAACTAACCGAGCTCATATGAGCTCATCCAAACTAGATAGGAGGGAGAGGTGAGTGTTGATTATATAGCTGAATATGGGCACATAATTCCAAGAGGGGAAATAACTCCCAAATAACCAAATTAGGTGGGAGTTATGCCTACTTGGAAAATTCCAAACATGTGGCATAACCTACTAAGAAGGAGACAGGGTAGTGGTTTTGTGAGGTGGCATAAAAGGCCAAAAGAGGGTGTGAGACTCAACCACCCAAGTGTGGGTGAGATGAAACATGTAATCGATGGATTATGCCATGTTTCCTCACATAAACCATGTCTCACATAACCTAAGTATGCTTAATAATGTGTAGGAAAAATAAATATTAAAAAAACTACACTAACACCCCTCCTTAAGCATAGCTTAGGTGGGTGAAAAGATGAAACAATGCAAAGATGTTTCCTGGCTATGAGGCCAAGTTAGGTACCCATGTACAATAATGAAACCTCTCAAAAGATGAGAAATATAAAACTTGTAGGAAAAAACTCTCTCCCAAGAGAGAAGAAGAAGGACCATGCAGTCCCCTAATGTAGAGTCTCTTGCATTGTTGATGAATGCTCAACACAAGATGTTGAAGAAGATATTCCAAGATTGTCGAACAATATTCCTCCCCTTAGGAAGAAAGAGAACCAAGGATGTATGCAGGATATATTCCCATTACTAAAAGGAATATTGAGGAAGAATGATGAAAATGTATGATGTTGATAAGTAGGAGGTATTTTTCCACAGCGTGTCAAATTATGATATTGCTATCAGGATTCAACCGTGTAGTTTCGAGTCAAACTCATTGACCCATGTTTCATGAAACATGGGTCAATGAGTTTGACTTGAAACTACACGGTTGAATCTTGATAGCAATATCATAATGTATGATGTCTCTGAACTCTGCTTAGGTGTCCCCATGTCGATGCCGAAAGTTGTCACCATCAAATCAAGTGTTCTAGGCCACACTGTAGAAGATGACAATCCATAACCTAGTGGAGATTGATGTAGAACACAATCCAAAGACAAAGATATATCCTCTAAGGATAAAGAAGCCTCCTCCAAATGCTTTCCAAAAGTATCCACACTCATGCCAAATTGCAAAGAATGATCATGTAGAGAATGAACAAGAGGGTCAGAGTGTTCCCTCACAACAATTGAAGAAGGATCATCTCCATCAAAGAGAAGATGAATGCTATTGATGATGTCTCCCAAATCTACAATATGAGACTCCAAAAATAGGTCTGATATACCTGTTAAGAAGCCATCACAAGTAGCCAAATCTGAAAGACAATGCATGTCTTGTTGCACTGAATTGCAAGGAGCCAAAACTATTGGATCACAAGCATCCTTAGGTACAACAGTAGATGATTTTTCTAATGTTGGATTACAAGAGTCCTCAGCCTCAAGATGTTGACTCATAGATGAAGAAGATGAACCCTCTAAATCTAGATTAGGAGCCATAGAGACTAAAGTCTCAATAGATGTCTCTACAGGAGGAGAAGTTTCTGTGTCATCAAAACTACCATACCTTTCCCAATCAGAAAGTGTTTCAACTATTTTATCATCAATAGGTCAAAACTCTACAAGTGGAACAAGACAATCCACAATAGGATCCTCTAGGAATGGAGGTTCATTCGAGTCTCCATACATCTCCCAAAGTTTGGTCATAAGGCCACAAGGGATCTCAATAACATCAGTGACCATTTGTGTATCAATATCACAACTATAACCAATTACTCCCAGGATATGTTCTATTTTTAAGTCCCACGCAACTCTCTTCCATTTTGATGAAGGTTTAGGAACCAGTCCATAGAGATATGGAAAAATATTAAGCCACCTACAATGTGTTAGGATTCCATCTCTCCAAGACTTAAGTTCCATCGATTTAACCTTATTACAATAGGATGATTTTTGATTCCCATATTAAACTCCTCAATTTTAGTCACACAACCCAATATAGGCCAAAGAAAAGGAAGTGCAATTTTTTTATAGAATGGGATCAATCTAATCACACCACTGTGAAGTACATGAAAAATTATGCACTTTCAAAAAAAATTGCACGCAAAAATGTTACTGTATGTGCTCGAATGGAGCCTCGGAAGGTCCAAAAATGAGGATTACTCAGCAACACCTATGAAAATCTACGAATTTTGAAAAAAGGCACCAAAACTAGAAAATAGTTTTGCCACTGTGAAGATCGTGAGATTCTACACCAAATAAAAAAAAATTGCTCGCGAAAAAGCCTCTGTATGGTTGAGTTAGAGGCCTTTGAAGTTTACCTACAAAATCAAAAAGCTCATTGGAGAGGGGGAAAATTCTTTTTAGAAAATGATGAGGTAGGTATGACGTCATCAATTCATTTAGTTAAAATTGATGACCATCGACCTATCAAAAGTGAATATTCTCCTGCTGAGGAATATGTTGTGCTGTTGGGCTTAAAGTTGACGTTTGTCAGGACATCACTAGTCACAAGTCTTCACACTGTCGAAATATTCTTAGATTCTCCATTATGTGTTGCGCTTTACTGGAAATTTTAGATCGTCGATCATTTAATGATGTTTTCCGGATTTGAAAATGAATACCGCTAGTTGGGAAATTTTGCCACAGTTTTATTTCTTCCGCCAATTTGAATATGAGGTCGCTGCTGCTAATAGGGGTCCCGCCGGATTTGAGGAGCGACAGACTGATTTTAGACCACCTACTCAAGTTTAATTGCTCAAAATTTTCTATAGTGGTCGTCGGATGAAGTGCGAGGCCATGCAGGCCACTGTCGATACATCTAGTACGAGTACAGGGTACACAAAGTACCCTTGTACTCAAAAAATATATTTTATATATTTTTTTGTTTTGATAAAAAAAAAAATTCTAAAAAAATGACGATTTTTTTTTTGAATGATAATTTAAAAAAAAATTGCTTTTAATTTTTTTTTCTTTAAAATTTTGAGAAAAAAAGCACTTTTCAAATAAACAAATTTTGTTTTATTTATTTTTTTGCAAAATCTAAAAGAAAAAATAAATACAATAGAAAACCCATGTTAAAAAAATATGATTTTTTTGTTTTGAGAAAAAAAAACCTCGATATGTGTGCAAGGGGTGCTTCGGGCAAAATATTTTTTCCCCAAATTCAACTTTGTCCAAATTGGACAAATTATAAATGAAAATGGGAGCTTTTGGGCCTTCTGGATGCGATGGTGTGGTTCACTTTGGCTCAAAATGCTCCCAGCAAAACCTCAATGCTGAATTTCTCCCAATTCGAGGAGTTTGCAGATCTGATGCTTTGATACCATGTAAGAGTTGTTGATGAACTCGAGCATCTAGGATCACCTACAAAACTGAGATTAACCTTCCACACTAGAGTAGAAAGAGGATGAAATGCTGGAATATGGTGTAATAATAGAATCATTATATTATCATACACAAAATGATATAATATGCATCAACACTCCCTTGAACTAACCGAGTTGATATGATCTCATTTGGACTATTTAGGAGGGATAGGTGAGTATTGATTATATAGTTGAATATGGGCATATAATTCCAAGAGGGGCAATAACTCCCAAATAACCAAATTAGGTGGGAGTTATGCCTACTTGGAAAATGCCAAACATGTGGCATAACCTACTTAGAAGGAGACAGGATAGTGGTTTTGTGAGGTGGCATAAAAGGCCAAAAGAGGGTGTGATACTCAACCACCCAAGTGTGGGTGAGAGTGACACATGTAATCAATGGATTACGCCACTTTTCCTCACATAAACCATGTCTCACATAACCTAAGTATGCTTAATAATGAGTAGGAAAAATAAATATTAAAAAACCTACACTAACAATATAAAATTTGAAACATTGCTCACTTACCAAGATCTTATGTTCATCCAAAATCCATGCTATCTTATAGAGCTTTGGATGTTTCAATCTCTTAAAATTCAACTTGATTACCATGTCTTCTAAAACAAAATATTTGTAGTACCACTATCAATGATAACTTTATAAACCTTTCCTCCGAATTTACATCTTGTCCTGAACAAATTCTTCCTTTGCAGTGGTTCCTCAATCACTTCTTCATGCATCAAATCTCTCCTTGTTACCAATGACTCACCTTTCTCTTGCTTCCCAACTGAATTAGGGGATCTAATAGGTTCTTCCTCTACATAATTTGTTCTTTTGATGTTCTCAGTTCTTTTTCCGGTGCTTCCTTGATGACATTCAAATGCTCTATGCCCTTCACCTCGACACTTGAAACAAGTTCCTTCGAATGGTCTCTTCTCGTATATTCCTTCATTTCTCCTATATACATCATTGTGGTAGGAATTATGACCTCCTTTGTCACCATGGTAGAAATTTATGTCCTCTCTTCCTCTGCAATATGAATTATTGTCCTTCTCTTCACCACGATAGGGTTTCCCATCCTTATTTTTCTCTGTAAATGGTCTTCTCTCTCTAGATTATGATCCTCTTCTTTGGAATCTTCCTCTTGCACTTCTTTGTCTTTTTTCAAATTTCTTGTTCATCTTTTCCTCTACCTTTAATGCAAATTGGCATGCATCTTCAACTATTGTCATCTTTACCCGGTTCAACTCTTCTTGGATGTTTGTTCTCAGTCCATTGATATATCGTGCAACATTTTCTTTGCTTGCTTTATCATTATCATGCATTATCATTTGAAATTTCAACTCCACTTATAACATCATCTCTCACTTTTTTGCTAGCATGTAAATTCATATGCAATACCCGAAACCTAGAGACTTTAAATTCATTTTTCTTGAATTCCTTATGATCTATTTCCAATTTCATTTTTTCCATGGAATTCTTATGTTCAAGTTCTAATCTTTGATTTCATTTGTTCAACTCCACTTATAGCATCATCTCTCACTTTCTTTGCTTCCATGTAAATTCATATGCAATACTTGAAACCTAGTGACTTTAAATTCATTTTGCCTAAATTCCTTATCATCTATTTCCAATTTCATTTATTCCATGGAATTCTTAAGTTCAAGTTCTAATCTTTGATTTCATTTTCTCAACTCCACTTATAGCATCGTCTCTCACTTTCTTTGCTTCCATGTAAATTCATATGCAATATGTAAAACCTAGTGACTTTAAATTCATTTCACCATTTCTTTAAATTGAATCTATTTCAAATTATATTTGTTCCATGGAATTCTTAACAGTGTTCAAGAATATTTTATTTCATTTGAAAGTTCAACTCCACTTATAGCACCATCTCTCACTTTTTTTTCTTGCATGTAAATTCATATACAATACTTGAAACCCAGTGACTTTAAATTCATTTTTCCTAAATTACTTATCATCTATTTCCAATTGCATTTGTTCTATGGAATTCTTAAGTTCAAGTTCTAATATTTGATTTCATTTTTTCAACTCCACTTATAGCATCATCTCTCACTTTCTTTTCTTGCATGTAAATTCATATGCAATATCTAAAACCTAGTGATTTTAAATTCATTTTTCCATTTCCTTAAATTGAATCTATTTCAAATTGTATTTGTTCCATGGAATTCTTAAGTTCAAGAATCTTTGATTTCATTTGAACTCAACTCCACTTATAGTTCATCATCTCTCACTTTTTTTGCTTGCATCTAAATTCATATACAATACTTGAAACCTAGTGACTTTAAGTTCATTTTGTCTAAATTATTTATCATCTATTTCCAATTGCATTTGTTCCATGGAATTCTTAAGTTCAAGATCTAATCTTTGATTTCATTTGTTCAACTCCACTTATAACATCATCTCTCACTTTCTTTGCTTGCATGTAAATTCATACAAAATTTACAAAAATTGGTGAATTTAAATTCATTTTGCATGATTGAACCTTAAATTGAATCTATTTCCAATTGTATTTGTTTCATGGAATTCTTAAGTTCAAGAATATTTGATTTCATTTGAGCTCAACTCCACTTATAGCATCATCTCTCACTTTTTTTGCTCAAGCATGTAAATTCATATGCAATACTTGTATTTGTTCCATGGAATTCTTAAGTTCAAGAATGTTTGATTTCATTTGAACTCAACTGGACACTTATAACATCATCTCTCACTTTTTTTTTTTGCATGTAAATTCATATGCAATACTTGAAACCTAGTGATTTAAATTCATTTTGTGACATGTGGAATGAGCTCAACAAGCAGGAAGTTCTCAAGTAGAAGTCGAGCCAAATTTAGATATTAGATCAAAGGAGGCTGAAGAACACATAGTTGAAGATAGGGAGGAGGCCCAAGTTCAAACAATGCATGTTGGAGAGGGGTCAATATCACTTCCTTCTATTGGTATAGATGAGCATATAAATCTAGCTAAAGAGGTGAAGAGACAAATTTCTTATAGAAATTTAGATCATTTACTTGAAATGGATATGGAGAAATTGAAATGTTATGCTAGACAACCTACAAATACTAGTAGGAGGTCAATGACTAAATCTGTAAAGGAAATAATCAATGCTCATTTCAATCATCTTGAAACACTTGAAAAAACCAAACTGTTATCACGTTTACTTCTTCATAATGAGCTGAAAGAGCCATTACAAGTGTTGGGTGTAGATTCGGCATTGAATAAGAGGAAACACATTCTACAAAATGATATTGTTGAAAATGTTAAAAAAGGTTTAGATTCCATTGGGAAAAGATCTTGATTAGTGGATAAGGCCATTTCAAGAAGGGTGATGTTGACATCTATTTTAAATAAAGATATATAAAAAAAAAGAAAAATGTCTACACTTTCAACTGAAATTGGTTATAGTAGAACCACACTAATGAAATATGTGAAAAGGAGAAAGAAAGAAAATTTATTTTAAGATAAGCAAGGGAAAACTAGATCAGATAGGCATTCCATGGTGAACATATTATCAAGGGAGGCTTGGGTAATTGTTCAAAGTAGAACAATTTCGATGAGTCTTTGAGCTTGTTAAATAAGTTACAAAGTAATTTGAGTTTCTTCCATTTTCTATGTATAATTCTAAATATGTTTTGATTGAATGCCACGATTGAAAGATATGCACAAAATGGATTTGTTGAAAAGGGTTTAGAAACTTTCAAGCAAATGCAATTGGTGAGTGTAAAGCCACAAGTAGCATCCTCCCTGCCTATGCCAAAATGGAAGCTTTGGAATAGGAGCTCCCATTTTTGCACAGGCAGGGAGAATGTTGTCTGTGGTTTTACACTTGCCAATTGCATTTGCTTGAAAGTTTCTAAACCCTTTTCAACAAATCCATTTTGTGTATCATGGATTTAGACCAAACATGGGATTAGTTCTAAATAAGGGAAGCTATATTCCCCAAGGGTGCCTTGTGAGGCTCAGAGGAGTAGAATTTTTAAGTGCTGTAAGGAATCATATTTCTCTAGCCCATGGAATAACTATAAATAGTGCTGACAACATCATTTATATGAAACCTAAGAAATCAATCATGATGATTTTGGGCATCAAGTGGTGGCTTAAATTTCCTTAACTGGGAGCTTTGGACATGGTATGGATGTCCATCATAGTATGAAGGAAGCTTTGGAATAGGGTATGGACATTTCAATCATGGCAATTGCCTTGGTAGACATGTATGTGAAATGTGGAAGCATTGACAAGGCAAGTGAATTGTTTGACCAATAGCCTCGAGAAATGTGTTCTCATTGAATGCCATGATTGAAAGATATGCACAAAATAGATTTGTTGAAAAGGGTTTAGAAAATTTCAAGCAAATGCAATTAGCACGTTGATACCCTATTCCAAAGCTCCCATTTTGGCACAAGCAGGGAGGATGTTGCATGTAGTAGAGCTCCCATTTTGGCATAGGCAGGGAGGATGTTGCATGTGGTAGAGCTCCCATTTTGGCACAGGCAAGTGAATTGTTTGACATGTATGTGAAATGTGGAAGCATTAACAAGGAAAGTGAATTGTTTGATATGCAAGTGAACTGTTTGATACTCCTAGAGACATGTATGCAAAATGTGGAAGCATTAACAAACATGAAAAAAAGAAGAGGAAGCCAACCTAGAAGGAGTGTGATGCCCTAGTCATGGAGGGTGATGCACTGGTCGTGGAGCGTGGTGAACTTCTTCGGTCGCCTTGAATATGTTTTTGTTTGCCTGTTTGAGGGCTCGGGGGTTCGCCACAGTAACAATGCAAGGATGAAACTGTCGTTTTCAATAGTGAAAACTTTAATTTAAAAATACCCTAAAACAAGGGTTCGAGTGAACCCCCATTCTCTCGAACCCTATTATTTTCTTAAAAATAATCTGTGTTTGGGCGTTTCGAGTGAACCCTTCATGGAGGGTGGGTTCGCTCAAACTAGGTGGTTCAAGTGAACCATAAAAGGTGTTTGCTCGAACCACCTAGTTCAAGCAAACCCCCTTAAAATGTTTTCCCACCAAAAATGCATTTTCCCTTCCTCAACGTAATTGTAAACCAATATTGTGGGTTTACCCAGGGTTATGCTACCAAATTTACTTCGTGATTCAAAGTTTTCATCTCTATTGAAGCACCATAAGTTTGAGGTCATATTGTAATCATTTGAAGAAGATTGATACTTGTTATTTTTTTCCCTTGGTAGGGTATCCCAAGGGACATCTAGACTTATATATACTTAAATTATTTATTTTTAAAGTTAGTGTGGATCTAGACTTGGGTTCCTTTAAGATTTAAAGAGCAAAGAAAAGTCAATTTATTACCTTCCTCTAAGTATCTCCATTCTTTGTGATTGATCCTTAAGTTAATATTTTCTTTCACGATGATGCTTTAATTATTGTATAAATTTGAAATTCCCTAAAACAACATGGATCCTTTATAGTAATAATTGCATAATAACTATACAATAATTTTACTTTACATCTTTAAGAATGAACTAAAGGTACATGAAATGCACACACTTTCTATTCACTTTATATTCTTTATTTTCTTCTATATAAATATGTCAGTCATAGTAGTATTATTAATACATGCAATGGTCAGTTCAAGTCAAATATAGATAAATACTTAATATGTGAAGCTTATTGGGAGAAAAATTGAGCATCTTGAGCATCATAATATCCATCCCCTCACTAAATGTCATCTTATAGTAATACCATGAGTTCATGGATAGCTAGAGTTCTTTCATCCATCCTACTCATTATCTATCTTACAATCATCAACCCACGAATCATCGCCACTAATGTTTCCCCCACTCAAATGCTCCTCATAATTTAGATGGTCATTTAAGGAATGAGGCTGGCATACAATTATATCATTATAGTCAACATCCACTATCAATATATACCTTATAATAAACTCACATAATTATTGAATATAATATTTATCTATAGGCTCATCTTATGCATTGCCTAGATTCGTAACTAAGATATGCAAGGTTCTCAAACAAGTTGCAAAGTTCTAGTTATGATTACAAAAAGAATGCTTAGCAATATTAGAGGAAAGATGGTTATTAGCACTATTGTTGTTGACCAAGTAAATCTGCTAATGGTGTGGGCCTAAGTTGTCTTTAATAACTTTATGGGAAAATAATAGAATATTTACTCATGGTTAAATCAAATCCCACTTAACTTCGTCATCATAATTAGATTTGTTGTTTCCTTTGTTTTCTCATTCCCTTATCCTTAATAGTTAAAATATACATTTTACTCTTTACTATACATTGTTATATCAAAAAAAAACTTTTAAAGGAATCAAAATCTCATTTTATCATTTGGCACAAATAATTTATGAACTTGTTTCATCTTCCTTTTGACATTGATATAATAAAATAAATTATTTTATAAAATTAAATTCTTGTGTTCATGTAGTTTATTTAGTTTTTAAATTATATAAAAAATATAGACACGTGTCGAATAACATGGATCATGCTTTTCCACTTAATATATTTAAATAAATAAAATAAACAAGTTACAGGAATCCTTCGCACCTATAACTTTTTGCACCTTTTCTCATCCTCCAAGATGTGTCCCTTCACAAACATTTTTTCCTTTTAAAGACAAATTTGTTTTTAGTGAAAAGTATGACTACATTATATGATACTTTAAAAATATATATGTGGAAATAATTCTTTATTATAAAAAATATGATCATATTAATCAACAAAATTAAGTATAAACCATCTACTATAAGTTTTGATTGAAATCATATGTCTATATTACTAATGGTATACACAATTTTTTATTTTAAATATAATTTAAATATATATGATGATGATAGTTTGCACAAATAATCAAAATATATTATGCAAATACATATTCAATTACTAAGTACATAGGATATTTTGACATGATATATCATTTTACATGATGATGTTTTACTCCATCCACTAAAGTATAAATATTTGGGGGTAAGAGTAAGGGCCAAGTTTGCTCCTTGGATGAATTTGACGTAATGACTCCCCTTAGTTATGGCAACTTAACTAAAATAAACTTTTGATATAGGTGTATGCTTACTTAGAGTGTTGTAATTAGCTACTTTAGGGAAGAATTGGTCCCTCTAGTTGTAATATGCTACTTAAGGAAAAAAATACCTTTTGATATAGATGTGTGCATACTCAACATGTTATAATCAATTGCTTAAGAATAAAATAAAATATTTCCTACCTAAAAGACACATTTGGTATAGGTGTATGCTTACTCAACATACTATAATCAACTACTTAGGGATAATATACCAATATCTATGTAACCCAATTATGTCTATAAAAAATCCTATTTAGCTAAAAGTGTAAAGAAAAATATAAATTCATAATGGTGATATCTAAGCTAGTTAAAAATAAATGTTAATCGATACAAATACAAGTAACCTAAACAGTTGAGTTGGACCATACATAAAAGAATAATAAACGTTAATTTCAATAAATTAAATGTGAAGGGCGAATGCACTTAGCTCTTGCACCAATGGTGATCATGATTAATGATGAATTACAAAGTTGGTTCATCACAATAAAAAAAATGACCTTGAATTGCTCCTAGAAACTTTGACAAACCCAAATATCTCTGATTAATCTTGCACGACACAAATTTGATTTGTACCCCACATATATGATTTGATGAAATCTATATTCTGGTTAACTAATTCACTCTTATATTTTATGTCTCATAGTACTTAAGGATTGGTAATATTTATAAATAAATTAGGAAGATTGCTAAATTGTAAAGATTCATGTTCTCGTAAGTTAACCCCCTTGAATGGTCAACTTTATGGTCTTGGCTAATGTTGACAGACAAACAATTGTGCAATTGATCTAGGATGTGAATTCTAATTCAATTATTGTTCCTTTTAATGCACTAAGTTGAAATGTCCCATTTTGATGCTCATTTAATGTTTTAAGATTTCAAATGATATTCATTTACATGAATTAATGTTCAAATGAACACCTTTACATATCTAGAAATAACAAATTGTCACATAAAGGTGTACTAAGTTAGCTCCCAGTGGTAATGAGGAAAGGGTGGGAGTTGGTAACTTAAATTTTAGGTCAAATCTATACCATGTAGGATCACTTGCGTGCATTGTAAAAATGACTCAATCTGAGGGAAGGGTGGATATTAGGTGTATAAATATTAGGGCTAATAATGATGCAATTGTATGGGGGTTGGAGAATATAAAGTGGAGAGAAGGTCAAACACATGATAATGTGTGAAGGTGAGAGTAAATGAGGGTGGACAAGGATTAGGAAAGGAACCAAACTTTACGCAAGCGTGTGCCACATGTGACTATATAATTGTATTAAGGCATGTGATAGGGATTGGCATGGGCATGCAAATTTCACCATAACAAAAAGTACATGGTGACTTAAGACAAACTAATTGCAACACCACAAAAAGGTAAATACAAGAATTCTATTAACTAAAATATACACTTATGTTATTGATGGTATGGTGAAATGATTGAATTTTGTAACTATTTGATTGGCTACTCAAATTCAAACCCATGTTGAACTAAAATGCTCAAAAACCTTGTGTCCTCGTTTAACCTTTATGCTCATAAATTTAACCATTGATGTTGAAAGTGTATGCTCTACATTTTGTGTCCCCATTGACTCGAAAGTTTGCCAATTTTGCCATTGATGTTAAAAGTGTATGATCTACATTTTGTGTCCCCATTGGCTACACAGTTGCCAATTTTACCAATGCCCTCATTAATTAAAAAAAGTAAAGTATACACTCATTAATGACAACTTTAGGGAAACTGACTTGGAACACCCCAAAATTAAAAAAAAAAACATATAAAATAAAATAGTTAATGAAGGGAAAATGGATTGCCCAGGCACTCTCCACTGTCTTGTATGACTGATTTTAACAATGTTTGAAGTGGTGCATCAATAATTATTAATAGAAAAAGGTTAGTGTGAAAACAAAAGTTGCGTATCTTGGAGCATCAGAAAAGATTTTTCTTGTATTTAAAAACATGCATTGACAACAAAAATCAACGAAAATATAATATTTATTTGAACTGTGGTCACGTTGATATCTCAATAATGTTGTCTTTGTAGAAACATGGGAGGAAAAGAGAGGCATGGGCAGATAATTAATAATTAATATTATTAATATAATATAGGATTATTATTATTATGATATTGAAAGAGTGGGGGGAGTTTAAGTGCAAGTGCAAAGTGTGTTTGGGAATGTACTTGAGGTGAAAGTGGGACCCACTCCACCGCCACATGTCGCTCTCATCTGTGCTTCACTTAAAGTTGCTCTGTTCCGACAGGAAGTGTGAGAAACAGCCTGGACTAGCCGTCAAATATTCCCGGCCGCCGCCTTCTGGAGAAAGAAAACAATAAGTTCGTGAACAAAGTACACTTATTCAAAGGACAGGTGCAGGTTGCTTTAAGCTGCCCTCCGACTTCACATTGGACGGACGGCACGGCAAGGGAGGAGCAGTTACTGTTCCTGAAAACTGTTCGACTAATGGTGCCCAAAGTCCATTATTGTCCTGACGGCGACGCTGGCCCAATTTGGGGAAAAGTTCAAATTCAGCATTTACGACGAGGGGAGGTGAATTTCCCGATGGCACGATTTCCTGTAGATATGACCACTGAATCATTTAAATGGCTGGCGGGCGATAAATACCGCTGTGCATTATTAGGGAGGTCCAGTACGATATCTCACCGTCTCTTTGGCAATAGGCGGAAGGTGAAATTGAACTCTAAATGTCGCGGAGGGGAAGATTTTTGGGTTCCAGAACCCTAGGAATGGATTGTGTGCGGGAATTTTGAAGAATTTTGGTCAGATTTGGAGAGAAACGGTGTATGGAAGGTAAGTATAATGGTGGAACTTAACTTTTGTTATTTTAAGTAGAAACTAATGAGAGCGAGAAAAGAAAGTTAAGGCTAGTAGTCAGGTGAGAAGGATTTCACAATTTGATCGTCCTACTAGCATCTGTCATGGCAGGTAAATATAATGGCCAGGCTTTTTAGGGTACGGTGGTTACGGCAAGTCTGTGAAACGCTATCTCATGGCTGAGGCAACAGCGATAAATGAATTTTGCAGCAATAAATTAGGCTCCGAAATTGTTGACACTGTTGTATTTCAGTGAGGCGTGAATGATTTCGAGATCTTATCGGCGATAGAAGGTTAGTGTAACTAATTTGTTTTTGGGATGTGTTTTTTTGACCAATATCTATAGTTGAAGATTGGACATCCGAAAGAGTTCGAAAACACTATAGGACTGCGGTTCTTGGTCCCTTGGACCGATTGATCTCGTGGACTTCATTACAATCTTTCATTTCATTTAGACATTTTAAGCTCTAAAAGGTCGAAAATGGCAGGCAATGTACCCGCAATGTATATCCATGGCTGCCTTCGCTAAAACTAGAAGGCGTGCTAGATTTTCAGTGATGTGACTAACCGAAGCGGCGGTGAAAAACGAGCTTCGAAGAAGATGATTTAGTCTTGTAAACCCTAGGACACTTCAAGGATTTCATGGTGTACGGCAAGGTTAGTGTAATGAAATAAATTTTTAAGTATTTTATTATTCTATGTTTTGACGAATATAGGTTCCTCAGGCGTGCCGGTCAGGCAATCATATATTTAATTGAAAGCGTGGTGATAAATGAGCTTTAAATGTCACGGAGATGGGAAAACGTATTAGACTCTCAAAGAGGGGTGAAATTTTTCAGAATGATACGGAGTTAGACACACAAGTATCATCGTGGTTGGAAGATTAGTTTTGCGGAAAAGGCTGTCATATATTATTAAAATTTTAAAGTTTAGATTCTTACGATCTCCAATGGCAGCCCTGCAGCATCTTTATGCAGTGACAGCAGACTTTTTGAGCTCCGCTTTTTTGTTTGTGATGTTTTTAATGTTTTGCTTTGGGCGAATTTTCGTTTGTTTGCAGGGTTTAATTGTTTTAAGAATTTGCGGATTCGAAAATAATCAAAGATCCATGGTGTCCCGAAGCTTTAAATATTGAAAAGTAAAGATTCATTCGTCTTGCGATGAGGATAACATAACACAAAGTTACGATCCAAAAATAAAAGCGAAAATTGTTCCTCAATTGAAAGGTGAAAGAAGCTGAGATTCCTCTCAGGCGTATGATAAGATATTTATGAATTTTATTCATTGTTTACATTTTTCTGCAAAGTTCCATTTGATAATGCGCGATTCCGACCATAGAAAAGCCACAGAACAAGCCTTTTATTAGGCTCCAGGATTCGATCGTTAGGGTTTGAGTGAATACAAATTTTGAGTGGGAAACTATGGGGTTGTGTACGATGACGTGCAAGTTAGGTAGATAAGGGAGAAAGGAAAAAAACAGCACATCGTGACGCCATGGCGGGGA